>CM037852.1:75892797-76492797 GCA_021234595.1 Delia radicum
TGACAACTATTAAAAGTTGGGACTATTGTTACAAACAATGGTGGTGGTCGTTGTTGGTGGTTTTAGTTTTTGTGCCAATGGGGATTAAATTTCCTTTTCACCCCACCATTTTTGTTTTCAAAGAACCCCCAATTTTTTAAAGTTACCAAATATAATTAATTTTACATGAATTTTTAAACATTTTCATAAAAATATTGAACCTGTTTAGTAAAAAATCAATACATTAGAGAACTTGTCATTTCATACAATTATTTTTTTCTCTTTATTTAAAAAAAAAAAAAAAATAAAAATATAAGTTCCTGCGTATTAAGCAACATAGTTCTCTACAAAAAAAAAACAGAGTTCAATACATAAGAAAAAGTTTAAAATTTCCATGAAGCAGTTTCATATTCAAGAGGATTTTTCTGTATTTTTAGTATCATTTATCGTTTGAGTATTGAGCAAAATAAAATGTACATAACTATAAAACACAAAACTAACAATTTAAGCAAAAGTTCACATAGAACGATTTACAATAATCATTCAAAAGCGCTAATTTCTGGCTAATACTTTAGAACAAAACAAAAAAAAAACCGCCAAGTTGATATAACTTGAAGAAAGTGTAAAGAATGTATATTGAAAACAAAATTAAAAAATAAAGAGAACATACACAAATATAAACTCTCGAAAAGTTATAAAAACTAGTATACACACAGAAAAATATATATTTAGCGCTTCTAAAGATTATTGCAAAAAAGTCTAAGAATTTGGTTTATCGATTTTTTTTTTCAACCATAAAACTGACTTTTTCGCTGTAAAAATTATAAAAAGAAATAAAAAGTTAAAACAATTATATATTTTTTGCTTATATAAAAAAAAAAAAGGTAATTATAAATCTCAACATTTTAAACAATTAATTTCACCATTTATTGTGGTATGTATTAGTAACACTATGACTAAGTACATATTTAACAAAAACCTTATTTTTTAACAAAAAATTACATTTTTACATGATCTTTTCTTAAAAATAAAATCAATATTTTCTGGTAGCCATTTAAAAAAAAATGTATAATATATTTTATTCTAAATTCTTACATAAATACCACCAGAAACAAAGTTCTTTTGTGTAGCAGATGGAGCACGCCTTGCACGATTCATTTTTAATAAATTTTTGTATTAGATTTCTGTAAATATTTAATTATTTAAATTACTTTATTTAGCACAAGAATAAAAAACTTCCGCACTTGACGAATTTTCCAGGTTGAATGAGAATGATTAAAATGGCGACCGGCTTGTTTCCTGAAATTTGGTAGCGTTGCATATTTTTTAGTACTGCCACGTTTTTATGAGTTTTATTTCAATGTTGCTGTGATGTATTTGGCAGCTCGTTGTATACACTAATAGAAAAATCGTTATAGAAATTTTACTAATATAACCAAGTACACACAAAAAAATCTAAGGGAACATTTACCGAAAAATGTGTATAATATTACCAAGTATAGTAAGAACATTTCAACTAATAACTATTTTCAGTAAAGTTTGTCAATCAACTTAGGAAAATGTAATGTGTAAACTTGAGAATTCTTCCTTTTTTATTCATGACTATTAAGCAGAAAATCGTTATATTTTACATTCTGTTTCATAAGAATCCCTAGATAGTTTAATAAATTTTCCCACATATTTATATCAAAAATGCTGTTCGTTTTGTTTATAAAATTATTTAATTTTTAAAATATAAAAAATAGGACATATGTTAAATATTACCTCTACTAATTAATTAACACCATCTTCACATTTTCAGTAAGACTAAAAATACGCCATCAAATTTCTCCTTTGCAATGACTTAGAACTAGAAAAAATAAAATAAAATTAGTGTTAAAATAAGCTTACTTATTTTTTAACAGATTTTAGTTCCGGCTATTTAAAACACATATTAAATTTAATTGAAATATTTGATATATTTGCGTCAAAATAATGCTTAATTAATATTTTATGCAAATTTTATTTCATTGAGATAAAACTGTTGTATGATTTTTTTTCGCTCTCAAAAATAGCATTTCTAGCTTTTAACACTTATGTATCGTCCATATTTATTTTGTTACATTTTACCAAGTAATGGTTGATTAAAATATGCACACAAAATGTTAGAGGTAAGTAATAAGTTCCACATTTTGGTAAGACTTTGCATAATAGGAACAGTTGTATAAATAGATAAAAATGTTAAATAATTTTGTATAATGTATGAAATTACTTGTCACTTGGAAAGTAGTTTAGAAAAATTTTGCAAATGCAAATACAAAATTAACACAATGGGATACATAATTTAAACAAAACTTGATAAAATTCACAGAATTTTAATGAAAAATTTTTACTATGTATGCTTTCAACGTATTCCCTCTGGAATATGTACGTGTATAATACTAATATAACCAATATATTATAATACACACAAAAAATTCCAGGGGGAAATGTTGAAAGCATACTAAAAGGTGACATACAATAAAATTAAAATTCATTAAAATTTGCTTCAATATTGTTTGTATACAAATACATACCAATTTCAATTAACATTTTGTACATTTTGGTAACAAATTTAAAATTTGTTATTCTAAAAAAATAAACCCTTTATGACATGTGAAAAAAATCAACCACTATTTTTCATCCAACATTTTGTCAAGCTTAATAGTTTTCTTTTGTATGTCAGTCAAGAAAAGCATTTGTTAAATTGTTTAACTTATGCTTTGTTAGTTTTAATATTTTACTTTAGGAAGTTACAAAAAAAACTTAGGTAAGCTACAAAATCGTATAAATTGGAAAACGAACAAAGTGAAATATTTTAAAGTACAATAGTACTTATCATCAATAAAGAACTTTGTAATATTAAAAAATAAATGATATATGAAATTTATTCTTGGACTGCGGTTGTTTATACTTAACTTAAATTATTTCTATCAACTTCATATAAAAAATAACTTACAAAGTTGACTTTGATATTTTTACACTAGTTTATTTTTTGCGTGTACAAGTAGTTATAAGTTGAAATGCTCCTACTGTACTTGGTAATATTATACCCTTTTTTTGATAAACGTCGCCCTAGATTTTTTTGTGTGTGTATGTATTGGTGTTTTATCATGAAGCTAATAAAGTAAGAAGGAAGCTAAATGAATAAAAGGAACAATAACTTATTGGTGATGGTATGAATAATAATAAATTACTGAATTTTTGTAATAATTTAAACAAATTATATTTTTTATACACATTTGACAAAAAAAAATTATTTTTATTAGTGTTTCCAATTATTTGACCTAGGCGGTTAACCGGTTAAGGCATTATTCAAAAAATCGCGAAAATGGATTAACCCGGTTATTCGGAGCGGTTAACCCGGTTATTCAGGTCGGTTAATCCACTAAATTGGCGATTAATCGTATAAAATGTATTTATTTGGTTTTTTATCAATAAAAAGACAAACTTTTATTTTTTGTTAAATATCAAGTAAAGTTGGCTGCATTGGTTTGTAAAGTAAAAGTTGATTGTCAAACTTTACTGAAAATAGTTATTAGAAGAAAATAGATTATGATGTGAGTTAAACAAAAAACCATGCAATGTTTATTTACACAGTGCAACACGAAAAAAAATAACCATATACGGACGTGGTGTCATCTCTAAGAAGTTTATATGTTCTAGAAATTTTTTTATTGAGATCTTAGGTAAATTTTTGTAGTTGATTGTTTCCTTGAATTTTGAACGGTTTGCTACCTATGGACCTGAACACGGGGAAAAAGGTAAAAAAAAATCGAATTTTTTTAAGTTTTTTGCGATTTTGATCTGGAAGGTGAAGTTTTTTGATTTTATATGTTCGCAATTTTTGTTCTTTATGACAAGAGCTACAACCTCAGAGAGTAAATCGAAATTCTGAACGGTTTGCAAGATATGAGCCTGAGTAAATTATCACTTTTTTGCGAAAATGATACCGAGGCCCCAAATCTTTGGCGGCCCATAAAAGAAAAAATACATGACTTTGGGAAAAATTGGGAGACACGGGTCTTTTTTTTTTAGTTTTTTATCACGTAGTGGTGTCCGTATATGGTTATTTTGCCATGACTTAAAAAATTACACACCGTGTATGTACATTCCATTTAGCAGCTAAATTTCACTTTAACAGTAAAATTACACTTTTAAAATGACCTAGTGTAGGTTGTACTCTAGGTTGAGTACAGCCTGAATTTTGAATACACCCTCAAAATCTGAAGTTATCGATAAAAACGTTTTTCAAGATACTCCCTGACTAAAATATTTATAACTTAGTCAGTTTTAAACCGATTTAAAAGTTTTGAACGGGGTTAGAAAGATGTATAGTTAGGCTTTCCAAAAATATATAATTTTTTCAACTTTGGGAAGACTTTTTTTGTTTGGGTTTATTGTATTATATTTAATTATATATAACTATACAGGCGCGTATATTTGATCTCATATACAGCTATATCAATTATATATGATGAGATAAAAAAGATCAAATTATAAATATCTATATTAGAAGCTTTCGTAAAAATAAGTAAGGGATGTAAATATATATTGTTATATATGGCCAGATATATAATTATATTAAGTTATATCAAGCTTTATATGACTATATATAAACTTTTTTCGTCGAGAATGTACCCGTGTAAAATTTTAATATGGAGTCTAATACAATTATATTATAAACACATACAAATTGATCCGAAAAATGGGTCACATACATATATCTTATTATAATAAATTAGATATAATTTGATACAATTTTATCCAAGATTTGTCGATATCAGTTTATATATAAACATATGTATATGGTAGAAACAAGAAGAAAATTCGTCTAAAGTGAACTTAGCAGGCACACAGAAATTAAAAAAAAAAAAAAAACAATACGTGACCCCCTCTGGAATAAAAATGAAAAACCCATATTTTTTTTTGCAAACTCAACTGTTCAAAAATAACTCACAAAGGTTTACGTACAGGAACAAAACTTAATTCTTCAAAAAAAACTTTTTTTTTTTAAAACGGCGAGATTTTTTCAACTAAATTTTTGCCTATGGCGCTTTCCAAATTTGTTAAAATAATATAACAAACATATTCAACCACAACTTTTAAAAATAATAATATGCCTCATGTTGTCCTAAAAGTATTTTATTTTATATTTTCGCAATTTCCTTTTATTAGAGCGCTATTTTTGCTGATAAAAAAAAGTTTGCATTTTTTCGCTCCTTCCTAAAAGGTTCAAAATTTATTAAAATGGCTGTAGTACACTCAGAAAATTCTTCTCGTAACTACATGGCAGTCATTCCTGTAGTAAACGATTACAGTAATTTTAACTTTATTTGTAGTCATTTTACTACACACAAAAAAATCTTTGTCAATTAATTAAGTTTAGTTACAAAAGTTATGCGAACATTAGTAACACTTGAACAAGTTTTTACTTGTTTCTACTTAATTATTGAATAATTTATGCAAACAAACATTAACATTATTAGTGTGTATGGGGAAATGTAAAATAACTAATTTTGACAGTCATTAAAAAAATAACTAAAAAAATACCGTATTTTGGTAACAGTTGGTATGCGAAGTTATTTTGGAAACTTCGCAAAAAGCTGCAAAAAATAATGAAATGCGTGTTTAAGTAAGTTTTAAATATTTTTATTGTTATAATTGTTTTTTTTTTGATTCCAGAAATTAGAAAAAAAATAAAAAATCTCAAAACATTACTATATTAAAAAACTGGTAAAACATTTTATGAAGAATGTTTGAGCGACATATATACGAACAATGTTAAAAATGTTTTATTTTTGATTTAAATTAGTGCTTCTTCCAATTTTTTTTTTACTTCTCAACAAGTAAATAAAACAATACGGATAAAGCGTTGATATATTTCCTTCAAAAATTATAATTTGAGTAAATCTTCTACCCCTTCTACATTGGTCCTCTGAAGATTTTCGGTGACGCGTAATAAAACATGTAAGGACCTATCAGTAAATAAAGTCTGCATTAAATTAGCAGATGAAGACATTTTTAATTAATAACACTGTGTGTAATTTTTTAAGTCATGGCAAAATAACCATATACGGACCTCACTACGTGATTAAAGACTAAAAAAAAAGACCCGTGTCTCCCAATTTTTCCCAAAGTCATGTATTTTTTCTTTTATGGGCCGCCAAAGATTTGGGGCCTCGGTATCATTTTCGCAAAAAAGTGATAATTTTCTCAGGCTCATATCTTGCAAACCGTTCAGAATTTCGATTTACTCTCTGAGGCAAAGTTGTAGCTCTTGTCATAAAGAACAAAAATTGCGAACATATAAAATCAAAAAAACTTCACCTTCCAGATCAAAATCGCAAAAAACCTAAACAGTGTTAAGAATCATCTCTAGGAAGTTTATATGTTCTAGAAATTTGTTTATTGAGATCTTAGGTAAATTTTTGTAGTTGATTGTTTCCTTGAATTTTGAACGGTTTGCTACCTATGCACCTGAACAGGAAAAAAAAGGTAAAAAAAATGAAATTAAAAAATTTTTGGCAAACTTTTCACTTTTGCGCGCTACCTAAACAGTATTAAGAATCATCTCTAGGAAGTTTATATGTTCTAGAAATTTGTTTATTGAGATCTTAGGTAAATTTTTGTAGTTGATTGTTTCCTTGAATTTTGAACGGTTTGCTACCTATGGACCTGAACACGGGAAAAAAGGTAAAAAAAATCGAATTTTTTTTAAGTTTTTTTGCGATTTTGATCTGGAAGGTGAAGTTTTTTTTGATTTTATATGTTCGCAATTTTTGTTCTTTATGACAAGAGCTGCAACTTTGCCTTAGAGATTAAATCGAAATTCTGAACGGTTTGCAAGATATGAGCCTGAGAAAATTATCACTTTTTTGCAAAAATGATACCGAGGCCCCAAATCTTTGGCGGCCCAAAAAAGAAAAAATACATGACTTTGGGAAAAATTGGGAGACACGGGTCTTTTTTTTTAGTCTTTTATCACGTAGTGGTGTCCGTATATGGTTATTTTTTTTCGTGTTGCACTGTGATATTTAAAGCAAAAAATAATAGAAAAAAGCAAAAGTAAGAACTTAGAAAACTACACTTTTTAAAATGAAGTTCAAAGTTAATAGAATAAATAATATTTTATGAGTAAAAAATGCAATTAAATGCCCAAAAATCTTAAGGAAAATCTAAATATTTGATATTTTGTTGCTTGGAATTAACTTTTTTTCAAAATTATTTTCAATCTAATAAGTGGGATTGTTAGGAAAAAATCCAACCTCGACTTTAATTTGATTGATTTTATAAGTAATTTTCTATAAATACCGATTTGGGACTTCAATCGCCCAAAATCCATTGTTTTTCACAAACTGTACCAAAACTACTGTCAAATAAAAGAAACAACAATTTTCTTTCATATAAATTTATTTTACTAAAAAGCGTTTATTACTAACCGGTAATTTTTTTAAATTTTCTTAAATAACGTTTTTATGAAACACCAGACAACTACATTATTTAAAAATGCAACACCTTTTATTTTGCATTAATCGAAAGCTAAAAAAAAAGATGAGTTAATATTCCGAAGACCCTAAGCAAACGGTTTAGTTGTTTAAGAAATAATTGGAAAACAAAATTGACGTTATACACACACAAAAAATTCCCAGAGGGAAGACGGAGAAAGCACTTAGTAAAATTTTTTTCATTAAAATTTTGTGGATTTTATCAAGTTTAGTATAAATTTAGTATCCCATTTTTTAAATTTTGTCTATGCATTTACACGATTTTCCTTAAATACTTTCCATGTGACAAGCCATTTCACACATTGTGAAAAATCATTTATGTTAAATCTTATAAAAATGTCAAACTTGGCTGCGGTATTAATCAAATAGTACTTGGTAAAATTTAAGAGTATTAATTTAATTTTTCTTGTAAATATGTGTTTAAAATTAGAATGCTTTTATCAAGTTCGAAAAAAAGAGATACAGCACAAAACAAAGATGGTGCGTTGTTAATAGATTTTTTTATTAAATAAATAAAATATTAGTTAAATTCAACTAAAACCAATGTAGAAATTTTTGTGCAGATTTAAAAAAGTATCCTGACATAAAACGCTAAGAAAAACGTAAGTATGTTAATAATAATAACAATGAGAAGATAATATTAATAATAATAACAATGAGAAGATACTGTTTCTTTTTTTCTTTTCTTTTAGGTTTCTGAGTTTATCTTGAAGCTGGTCGAGTCCGTTACTTTTCGAACTTCCCTCGTAGTTATATGAAATGCAACACTGCTCCCATCAAGTACTACCTGTTAATAGACTACTGTCAAGTTTTGAGCAAGTTCCGTCATTTACTTTGCGTTTAACAGCTGTTCAAAACATACAACCTCGTGGATTTTTTTTTTAACTGGAAAAAAGTGAATTTCGAATGCTCATTAAACATTATTTTATTGCGAAAAAAAAAAACTTCAATCAAACCGAGGAAAAGCTTCACAAATACTATGGGGACTCTGTATCATCGATTTCAATTGTAAAAAAGTGGTTTACTGACTTTCGTTGTGGTCGCACAAGTACAAATGACGCTGAACGTTCTGGACGGCCAATTGAGGTCAATACACCCGGAAATGTCGAAAAAATCCACGATATGGTGTTGGCCGATCGAAGAGTAAAAGTGCGTGAGATTGTTGATGCCATAGGCATTTCATATGGCAGTGTGGTCACTGTTGCCAGGTGTGACGATTTATCGTCATTTTGACGATTTTTTGTACCTAAAGTACTAATGACGATTGGACGATTTTTGCTGCCAAAATGACGATTTTTTGACAAACGTTTAATATGTCAGCAAAACATGTTTATTTGCTATTATTAAAAAATCACCGCATCTATTTTTGGATTTTTATTATTTCGTTAAAATTAAAAACTATTTTTTGTTGAAAGTTTAGCAAAAAAGTTATTTTATGGATTCATGTTAGGTTTATTTCAATTTATTTTCTGCACTTAATAAAGGTAAAGACCACTGCAAATGTAGCTAAAAACAAATTTCACTTGAAAAAAGAACGACTTACATTTTAGTAAATTCAATCAACATAGTAATTTGTTTTTTACTGTTCAAAAAATTAACTACAATTGTATTATTAATGAGTGGTTCAGTCAGTGCAGTAAAAAATAAAAAAACATTAATTTGTTTTATTTTTTTAAATTAAAAAAAAAATACTATATAAAATGAATGTAAAATCATAATACTGTAATTTCATGTGGTTTGTTTTTTAAATGAACTACAATTGTAGTCAAAAATAAAATTTCTTCTACAAATGACTGTTTTTTCACTTTAAAATAAAGATACTGTATTACAACTGAAACAACGACAAATAGTTACAGCAGAAGTTCCCTGAGTATGTGCTTACTTTTTTCATGGTTGGCAAACACTACCTTTTCATTACAATGACAGTTGCCTTCCACGGCCATACCAATGCCGTTATGAACGTTTTAAAGTTACGATTCCAATAGTGGCATGTGTCTTTACAGAGTTTATTTCAAAATTATACCCATTAAATTTTGTTACATCAACAAAATAACTTCATAAATCGTCGTTTCGGTATTTTAGCGTTATTTTGACTTTAACTAGTTCAAGATATTTCAAAATCAAACAGGTTAAATAGAAAACTAAAACCGTTTACATAAGAAGAACATGTCTTTAATGGAATCGCTTTTTTTAAATTTCCATTCCGCTATTAGTGTTACTGTGATAGCCAATCGTTATTATGAAAAGTTATTGAATGCCAACCCTGCTTTTTTTAATATTTATATTTATATAAAGTTTAATTAGTGTAAGATTGAGATAAAAATAAAATATTTTTTCAATAAAAAAAAACATCCAAGTTTTTGCGAATATTCTGATTTATAAATCCAAAAATATCTCCGGTCCTTAAAAAACAGGCCTAATAATATAAATAAAGTGTTGCAAAGTGAAACTTCAGATATTCACAATTTATATTTGAAAATGGAAAAACATGCAGTAATAAACAATATTTAAATAAAAATAAATAATAATATAAATAATAAATAAAATAATAAGTAATTTTTAGCAATATTAAAAACCAACCCAAAATGAAAAATATGAAATAATCAAAAATTTCAAAATTTATTGTATTAAACTATGTCATCACATGTAATGCAATTTGAAACTTGAATTCGTTAATGGAAGTCCAAATTTAATAATTAAAGAAAATAACATTGTTAAAGAATTTCTAAACTATGTAAAAGAATTTAAGATTTAGAAATTGTGCTACTGAAGTGGTGTTTACAGAATTGTGTAGAAGGAATTAACAGTTAAAGTTGAAAGTGCTATCGTTATAAAATATCATGATTTTCGAAGATTAAATTACAGAAATTTGTAAAAAATCGTATTATATTACACCGATAGCACATGAGCACTTCTTTTTTTTATTAAAACACATCCATTACCTTCAAAAGGGAAAAAACAATAAACGGTGAATATTACGCCAACTTATTTAAAAAAAAAAACAACGACCGCATATGGCCAAGAAATGCCTATTTTATGTACCTCAAAAAATCCTGTTTTTGGAAGGGATACAAAAATTGGAGAAAACGTTGGACTAAGTGTATTGAACTAAAAGGAGATTATGTTGGAAAATAATTTTTTTTTTTTTGCAAAAAAACTGTGTTTCATTCAAAGTCACGGACTTATTGATCCGCCCTCGTAGTATAGTAGTAGGCAACTTTATATCCGTATGTAAAATTGGGATATTCAGAATAAGCTTCGTATTCAGAATAAGCGTATTTGAAGGTACGGAAATTAACAATTGTTGCCGCATTTTTGTTCGTTTCCTATCAATTTCCTTGTAAATTTCTTTCGAAAAATATTCCTATATTTATAAAAAAGAATATTTTATTATAAATAATTATTTTTTTAATGTTTCAAAACAAGATAAATTTATATAGGTAGTGCTAGTAGAACAACAACTACAACAATACAAAACAACAGGCATTTTGTTGTTGCCTACAGTACACCGAAATGTCAAAACCAGCTATATCTTTTGACATATCGAAGACCAACATATATAAAAAAAGGTAAGAGGAAGATAAACAGCTGGGCTACTAGCACTACCTTATAAATTTATGTTGGTTTCAAACATTCAAATAAAAAACAAATTGTATAATTGACTTTTGATACTAATGTTATAAAAATATGGCTAATATTCTCTACATTTCTTTTCATTTGAAATATAGCCTTTCTTAAAGAAATTCATCACAGAACATTAGTTTTTAACGTTTTAATATTTTATTGATAAAAATCACGTAATATTTTTAAGATTCTGCTTGAAGAGAAACAGGTTATTATGGAATCGCATAGTTAATTTATATTTCTATACGGTTTATGTATAACAAAATGTTTATAATCATTTAATCCAATTTTTGTTTTTTTTTTATTATTTATTTTTGTTTTGACATGTATTTTTTTTTTTATCTCAGCAAACTTGGCAATACGTATACAATCGTTTTCGTATTGCGGAAGATATCCCATTTGGTAGAAAACTTTCCCCGAATGTAATACTTCAATACGAAAGCAATTCTTCTAGAAGATAAACAGGCGATATCGCTAAATTATCATCCGGAAGATAAAAATGTATCGGATATATCGCCTATATATCACCTGAAAGTTTAAAACAAAGATATCAAACTGATTACCAACCAGAAGAGAAAAATAAGTATATGTACATACATTTTCTGACTTTTTGTTAAAACAAACAAACGCTAAATTTACAATAATTCATCTTACAATTTTTTTCATTGATTTAAAATATATTACTCCATCTATCAGTCGTCCAATTCCGATTAATGTTGCTACTCTTGCATAACGTTATTTTCTCTAAAAAAAACAGAAATTTAATTTTTTTTTGCAATATTCAATTAAATAACGAAATACAATTTTAGCTTACCTAAATATTTGAGATTTGTTTGCTTAATTATCCCAAATAAAGCTAGGTTTTAATTTTTAATGCAATTTTTTATAGTTCCCAAATTACAAATTTTTTAATAAAATAAAAATATATTTTTTGACTATTATTTTTCAATGTCAACGATATATCCTCCAGCTGATAAAATTAAGATATGTTCAAAATACTACTTTGATTATCTTCAAAAAGAAACATTAATGATAGTGCCGTAATATCTTTTTAGTGATATATCTTCCAAATGCTTATTGGGATTAAGTTGAATAAATAATGTGATAAATTTTAAAACAGAGTTGAATTTATATTAGTATTTTTAATAAGTTTTCAAATTTGTGATTTGTTAATATAAATTCTAATTTAATAAACAAAAATCAAACTTAAATTAATTTGTAATATACAAACACTTTCTAGTAAATTAAAATAAAAAAAAAACGTTTTGTAAAAAAAATTCTTATTACTAAATAAGAAGAATTTCTACTACATTAAAATCATGGATGACAGGCAAATACTGCTTAAATACTGTTATCGATTCAAACCCCTTTCAGCTGATTATCGTTATCCCTAAAATACCGTTACCGATATAATTGAAATACCGTTATCCGTAAAATACCGTTACCGCTATATCTGATATACCGATATCCCTAAAATACTGCTATTGAAATAATTAAAATACCGTTATCGCTAAAATATCGTTACCGAAATAATAGCTTTATCCTTAAAACACCGATACTAGACAGCAAAACACGTGTTTTGCCTTAACACGTATTTATCCTCTTTATTTTATTCCAACGGTTCTTTATTCTTTTTCACGAGTTTTGTAATGTAGTCTGAATGCCGTATAAATGTAAGTTCAACATTTTTATTTTGTTAAGCCCAAATTAGTCGAGGGGATTCGAAACGTAACTCCTTTATGAAAAGTTATACGAGTTAAAAAGAAATTAGCTAGAGTAATGAAGCCTTTGACGATTTTGATCATTTACTCCAAGTAGGTCAGCAGTACGCGTACTTTTTTTTTAGTCAATGAACTGTTTTCTGCATAACCCCTAAAAAAGTACGCTAAAGTACTTTTTTTTGCCTTTTGCACTTTTATTTGTACTTTTTTTTCCTGTTTAGTATCTTTAGTAACATTTTTTTTTGTGCAGAAAGATTCACAGTTAGAAGCGCCTTGTTAAAATGTCTTTACAAACTGAACACATTTGTGGCGACTAACAGAAGTTTTTTTTTCGTGTTTTTTATATGAGAAGCAAAAAATCGCCAGTCTTGACGACTTTTCTTCTTTATATTAATCAATCGTCAGTAGCCAGCATTGTGATGAATCTCTTAATCAAAACAAATCGTAAATATTTTTGAAATTTGTATGTTTATTTTTTCTATACCACATTCAAATGCGGCAACTGAGAGAATATTCAGTTTAATGTTTACCTTTTGGAGACAGGAAAGAAACAAGCTTTTAATTCAAAATTTAGAGAGTGAACTGACCATTAAAACTAATTTTGAATTTACATGTGGTTTTTTTTAATTTTTTAAAAACTGAAAATGCCAAAAATAGAATTGTTAACCACGTTGAAAAGAATTATAAATATTTGTAAAATTTTTTAATTATTTAAAAAAGAAATAAAATATAATTATTTAATAATTATATAAACGAACCAAACCGAAATGTACAACACACAAATGATATTAAACATATTAATATAAACTTGTTCAAACTAACTTTGTTTTTAATCACAATTAAAAACCTGACTAATTTTAAGTTAACATTTACGATCTCATTTTTATATTCTTTACTGGAGTATATGTTATTTTATGTTATGTTATTTAATGAATTTAAGGACGTTTTCAATAAAAATACAAATGTACTTTTTTTTATCAATTGTACTGCTTTTTTTCTTTGATGTACTTTTTGCCAATTCAATATCTGGCTACCCTAACTCCAAGTGTCCAGCAACATGGCTATGTAGGTGGTAAAGACAAATCCAAAAATTGCAACTTAACAAACGCAGCAGTTTTGAACAATTATCTTTGTATAACAATTATGTTTAATTATGATCCGAATTGAATCAAATTTTGTGTTATTTTGAAAGTAATAAAGTGGGGTTCATTTTGTGAATATTTCATGATGATATACACTTTCGTTGATCAGTCAGGCGATTTCAAAATCATAAATTGCTACACATTTTTACTACTTACAAGAAAATACGTGTTGTTTACGCAAAAATATCAAGAATGTTTTTTATTAATATCATGTTCACATTCCAATGATATATTGCTATTCGCTTATTTATTTATTTTTTGTAATAGAATGATAAAATACAACCATGCACCGAGGGAGGAAAATGCAAGTTTTTTAATAGCACTTTCAAAAAAGCAAACATTTTATTCCAACTACGCTTTTCTGATGCAAAATTACAAAATTTTCTCATACATAAAGTTTCGTTTGTTTATCTTAAACAGTTAAAAGAAATATTAAAAAACTGAATTGCCATGGGTCAAAAGCTACCCCAGGATGGTATGAAGGTTAAGATAAAGTTATAGGTTTTTGAAACAAATTATGTATGAAAACTTTTTCTTGTAAACCTAATTAAGTGTTTATGAATTACCACTTAAAAGGATTTAAACAATCGACAATAAATAATTTTGGAAATTTAAATTTACTTTTTTTTATTTTAAAAGAGAAAGGCATAGCCGGTAAGTCAAAAGTAAATAAGAGAAAAAAAATCCTGTATAAAAAAACCATTATGTATACAATGTAGAAGGGGCCAAACATAAAACAACAACAAAACAGCAGAGAAACAAGAGATACATGAATACAAATGTTTTTCTTGTCTCTTTTGAGTTAACAACAGAAAAACAAAAAGAAAAAAAAGGCGCGTAAAGTACAGTCATACATTAAAAAGAAAATGTAGATATTTAAAGAAAAAAACACAAAATTAAATTTAACTAAAATTTATTTTCAAATATTTTGTAAAAACTTAATAAGATCAAACAGAAGTAAGTATTTTTAAGCTAATATTCTGTTGGCATATTTTTTGTTAAACTTTTAATTTAATAATTACAAATTGTTTAACTTTTTTTTAACTTGCGAATTTTATAAACAAAGAATGTTTTTGATCAATGGGAAACGAAACAATTTATGATAAATCCGTGTTAAAAGTGAACTTGCCCGTAGCGTAGCATTTTTAAAATTAAGTGAAAAATCGGAAATTTACAGAAAATGAAAACTTTTTAGCTGGCTGTGTTTTGAGGTTTGTTAATATCTGTGATATGAGTTCTGTGTTTTATGTATTACCGCATACACTTTCTCTACAATATGTTTTTTTTTTTCAATAATGAATAGTAAAAACATGAAAGTGCAAAATATTGCGTGAGAATTTGTTGTTAAGTTTTTTGTATATTAAGATACTTTTTCATACAATACAGACACTCTCTTTCCACAATTGTAATGCGCCATTTGTATTAAAATGAGAGAGAAAAGAAGTAGGGTTGCCATGCTAGGTGGAATAGGAAATCAGAACGTGATCAATTAGAAAATATATTTTGTTTTCTGTATGAACAGAAAATACTGATAGTATTGAAGCCCGTATGACACTGTATAGATTTTGTATTGACAATCTAAATTAAAGCAGTACACATATATTGTTACTCAATTTTTTAACTAGTGTAAAGAGTACGAACACATAGTGCCAAATTGTAGTAAATGTCAAAACAAATACTTTTGTTATCGATAAATCAGCGAAAAATTGGGATATCTGTCAAAAGTGCAAACGGAAATTTTGAACTTTATCTTGACATTTCTCACAGGCAAATAAGTTTGTTGTCAGTTTCTTTTTGGAACTGTCAGTTAAAAAAAAAAAAAACAAAACTGTTTGTTTACAAATTGTATATATGTTTCATTCGCACATTAATGTTGTTTCTTTCTCCCAATACATCTTGAAACTATACAAAAACTATACAGTGTCATAACAGCTTGACAACTGAACAAAAGTTCAAAAGGCTTACACTACGCAATATTCTTGTGCAAACAATTATAGTGAGTATGTCAATATTGGAAGGTTGTACAATAAATTGGAACAAATCAAAAAGGTTTATTTTATAGTGTGTTGGCCAGATTGTGAAATTTTTATATCCCTTACCAAATGAACAAAACAGTGGTGCCATATATTGTGCAAAAGTATTGCACATCTTATTGCGCTGTGTATGGCAAAACTACAATAACTAATACAGGCAATAACACTTGCAATACTATTGCCTAGTGTATGGGTACCTTTGAGCCCTGTTTCTATATGACGTTTAAGTAGTTTCATAACTAAATTAAAAAACCATCTTTATATTAAAAAAAACAAATAATTATTTAAAAAAAAAATATTTAATACATATAGAATATAATATGCATTTATCTACCCAAAGTTAATTTTAAAGCAAAAATATGAGAGAAAAAAAATATTTGAAAAATTCTAAGAAAAAAAGAATAAATAAAGATAAAACATTAAAATTAAATTTTGCAAAACTAATGAAATTTTACTCAAATTTCATTCCGAAAAACCATTTGCATGAATATTTTATCTTATGCTACATTTATACTAGAACCAAAAACGAGTAGTTTTTAAAAACTACTTAAATTTACTTGTCAAATTCCATACAAATTTGAAAACTACTAGTTTTTGGTTCTAGTATAAATGTAGTACTAGCTTAATTCTCAAGAGCTTAAAATAATACACACTAAAAAAACGCCCTGCTGAAAATATAAATGCTGCACCGTAAAATTACTCAATTAAATAATTTCTTATTTAAAACCAAAAAAATATCAAATTTATAGAAATACTCGTTATCAACTAATGTTTAAGTAAAATAATACAACTATTTTTGTTGCCCTTTAAATATAAAACAAAATTTTTTAAATAATTTTCATTTAAAGAAAAATAATTAAAAAAACATGTAATTTAGCATAAATCTAAAAAAAATCTTTGTTAATAATAACTAAGTGAAAACAATTTTAACTAACAAAACAAATTTTAACTAACAAATCGTTCAGAATAAATGACTTCTCAATTCAATTTGTTGACACAATTTTCTACTACCAAATTAGTTTAAAACAATTCAATTTATCAACTGAGCCTCAGTAAGGTGTAATCACCTGCATTTCATTTTTTCTGCTTATAAAAATGAATGATTAAAGATTTGTTTTGATTCAGTTTAATCAAACACATAAAAAAATATCACCAAATTTTAAGTCATAAAATTCAAATGATATTTTTTTAATTTTTAATGGGTTTTTGATTTACATTTGCTATTTTCTGAAAAACAAATACAATTTTATGAAAACCAAATACGATTTTTTGAATAACAAACAATATTTTCTGAATTACAAATGAAGGTTTTAAATTTCAATTGCTGTTTTCTGAATTTTAAAAGAATTGTCTGAATTTGATTTGTAAATTTGAAATACATTTGTGATTTTTTCAAAATTAAATGCAATTTTGAAATTGCCTTTATTTTTTGAATAAGAAGTGGAAATGGTGCCTGAAATAAAGCCCGATTGCTGAAAATAAATAAAATTTAATATGTTGCACAGATTAGGGTAGAAGGGGGAGGTTTCGCCACTGGGGCACATATGCCACCCTCGATTTTCTCCTTATTTAAAAGAGCTAATAAAATGTTAATTTCCATTTGTGCAGTTATTGATCATCTTTCATGTCACCAAATTTTACACTTGTACTTTACACGTGGTCGATGATAGACATGTTTTTTCGGTTGCAAAAACTTTTTCTTATTGAATATTAAAACAAAATACCCTTTAAGATGTCGAATCGTTGATATTAATTTATACTATAGACACGAATTTTTAAAATTCATTTCTAAAAAGTATAGAAAAAATAAAATTATATGAGCGGTTGATCATGGGCCACATCCGCCAGGTCACCAGGTGGAGTAGTTTTGTCAGCTAAAATTGGCAACACCATATAAGACGTATACGTTATATTAATTCGTTACATGGTTATATGTGTTGCACGAATCAGACATAATTTTCTTTCAACAAATTCGAAGAAAATTCGATTGATATCTCTCTTTATTACTATTTAAAACAAAATATAAGTTTTACACTAGAACCGTTATATTTACAGCTGACACATGTGCAACATCAACTTGGCGAATTTACCAAATGGGTGGGTCAGTTTGCAGATTTCAGTTACTTTGCAACTTAAAAAAAAAAATATAAGGAATAAAGAAAATGTATGTCTAACCATACACATTAAAGTGAAGATATATAAAATTCTAGATAAGGCATTAAATGCCTTTAAAATTTGCAATGGCAAGTCCTGAAAAAAATTTATTATAACTGTTTCTTTTTGCCGATGAATTCATTACAAGTTTTTATAGGAGCAAAATAAGCCAAGGAAGACGGATTCGACCTGGGGTACTGCTGATAAGGAATTCCTCTGGAAATGTATCTCTTTGTATATTTTGGTTTTTTTTTTTTCATTTAAATACTCAAGTTTCTGCAAAAATCATTTCAATATTCAAAATTTAGCTTTTTCACAAAAATTTTCTTGCCGAAAAACAGCTGATTATGCTGTTAAATAGGTTAAAACCAACTTCAGCTAGTTTTAAATTAAAAACAGACTTTACCAATTAAAGTATTATTTTACTTGTCCGACCTTAAATATATTTTTTAGAAAAGTGTACTCTAGAACTAAAATATACTTTATTTTTGACTATGATTACGGCCCATAATGTATATTTACAATACCACAGTACTTAGCGATACAAGTTGGAGTATGTTCACAATAAAAGCTAAAACAAAAGGAAACAAATTTTCTATACATTTTGCATGAAACGCTAAATTTCACCAGTAGCACTACGAATTTTTTCATTTCCTACAAAATGTATGGGAAAATATTTTCGCTTTTAGTTTTAACTTTTATTTTGAACGTACTCTGAAAGAAGAGTTAAATAGAATATAGAAATTAGTTTTTAACCAATTCCCACTTTGTTTCTCAAAATTTCCCATAGTGGCAATGGCAATACTGGCCTACAATGATTTGCAAATGTTATACACATTTATTTAATTGGAAAAATACTGACGTATATAAGGTTAGAAAGAGATAAATGCCAGAAAAGAAACAAGCAGCCAGATAAAGACAACATATACAAAACATTAACCCAACGTTTACATACAATTTCAAAACGAGAGTAATTATTTGTTGTTATACTCTCCTTTTATGCTCTTTTATTGCACTCTTTACGTTTGCCGTATTTATATATACATGGTTCTTTTTTAAGGCAGCTAAGCAAGCCAAGGCATAAAGAAACTCAATTCAATAGCATTTGTAAAGGCAATTGCCATAGCATTCGTTGTTGGTACGTACAACACAGTGTGTTTTGTTAATATACCAGCTACGGCAGCATTATAATATACACAGTGTATAGTGAGCCAAGTAAAAAAAAAACAACAATAACTACAACAACAACAATACATATTCAGTTCTTTCAATTGCAAAAAAGCAAGTTAAAGGCAAGCTCAAATAATAACGACAGCAGAAACAACAACGATAAGAATACAACAACACACAGTACGACAAAAAAAAACATCGAAATATTCACACCACATTTCTTTTTGGTGATTTCGAATATGTTGTTGTAGATGATGGTGAATTGTGATTCTTTTCGTTTGCTATTTTTACGGTATATTACTGTTTTATTATTATAGAAGAAAATATTTGGGAGAGGGTTTATTATATTTCGTTCGTTACTTTTTTTTTTAACCATACCCTCTTCCAAACTGTGTAATACACAAATAGTAATAAAATACATGATCTAAGAGTGGCTACTAAATAACAAAGAAGAACAAGAATCACATTTACAGTATAGTCTTGATTATACAGCCCAGACATGATTGGATTAGTACTAGATAGTTAAAAGTTGTATTGAATGGATTTTTTCTGAAATTCCTTAAATTTAGAATTAACTATATTTGAACATAATATGCTTTTAAAAAATCTATGGCAGCTTAATAAAAAAAATTTGAATAATCGAAATTCCACTGTTGTAATAAAATGTTATACTGTTTGCAATTATGAATATTTTGACGTTTTGAGAGTGTTGTTATTTTCGCTATACATTGTTTTTTTTTTTTAAAATATTTTTGTTTTGAATTGTAGTAATTGTTGTTGTGGTATATGTTAACGAAAATATTTACATTTTGTTTGTTAATTATAGTGTTTATTTATGTTCTTCATGTAAACAATATTGAAAATATTAAAAGGGCATTAATTGAAAAAGCCTAATATACATAAAAAACTATACAAAAAAGTGAAAAAGTATTATTTATTTAAAAAATAAAAAAAACAAATCCAAAAAATTCCAATTGGTCTAATACAAACAGAATATAATCTCTGAAAATCTCAACCTAGACCTTAAAATACACAGGCAACTTAAGAAAAAGAAGACAAAGAGCATCCATCTGAGCATCAGAATAATCCAGCATTTTTTTTGGAGTCAACACAACATAGAAGAGTCCGTATATGAGGCAGTTATTATAAATCAACAACAACCACACATATACAACAACAATGGAACATTTTCATCAGATACAGGTAAGTTCAAGTATAATATTCGCATATTGATTTTTTGTTGTTCTCATGACAATTTGTGTGTTTTTTTTATGAAAACTTATTTACTGTAATTTGTCAGTCTGGTTTTCGAAAAGACTCGTATGATGGTGTGGTTATTATTATTATTATTACAATTCAATTGATGGCTGTTTTTTGATGTTCTTATTTGTGGGGTTAACATTACATTTTGACTTGTGTCTCGTTTTATTAGAAAAGATTTAGTTGATACTTAGATGGCAACAGCATTAGTCATAGTTATAGTCGCAATTATGAATGAAAATGTGCGGCCGTAAAAGAAGCGATCAACGTTTTAAATGCTAAATGAATTTCAATTCTAAAGAAAATTAGTTCGTGATATCTAAGGTTATATTATCTTTAACAGTCACTGAAATTTCAGTGGAATAAATACAGGGGTTGGCAAATTTAATATGGACATCTGAAACCTATTGAAAATGCACTTAAATGTTTTACATTTGGTCTGATATTTGGGCAAACTATTTATAAATATTGCCTGATATCGAGTATTATCAAATTCTGTTCACGAATTCAGAAGTTGTGTGTAAAAATGTGTATTTTTTTTAGATTTTTATACATTTTCTGTTAACTATTAATAAATCACTAATTATCGCCGATGCAACTGCACATTATTGAAAATAATTAAAAATGTAACTAAAATTTTCGTGATTTGTTTTGATTTCACTTCTAAAAACATTAACTTGTAAGCAACTACTTAAACAAAAGAAATATATCAATCACAGCTTGTGCTAAATGACCACAAACAGTGAATTTGCCCACAGGCAACTTCGGGATCGAAAGGATTAAGTTCACCCGATTAACGAGCTTTCTATTTAAATAATTACAGTGGGTCCAGTTATTACGGGCCTACACTGTTACTCTCAGCATTGAAGATATGTATTGTTTTTTTTTTTTTATAGAAGCGGCAAGTTTTTTCTACAAGAAATTTAAATTTTTTAACCCTAATTAGATAATCTATGTAAATGGCAGTCATTTGTAGAACAAATTTATTTTTTTCATTTAAAAAACAAACCACATCAAATGACTGTTTTATCATTTTACATTAAATTTTTACAATCGTTTTTTTTTTTTTTTTTGTTATTTAAAAAAATAAATGTTTGTTTATTTTTTATTAACATATGCGGTATATTTGTACTATAATTGTCAGTAATTTTAATTGACCAGTAAAAACAAATGACAATTGTTAGTTGCATTTAATGAAATGTTAGTGGTCCTTTCTTCAAATGAAATTTGCGGCAGTCTGGTGTATCCCTTGTGTCCGTAAAATTTTTTAATAAAAATGTTTTCTTTTTCTTCTTCCTGTAAAGAGACAAACTAAAGAAATTTCATTTGTTTTTGACTACAATTGCTGTCGTCTTTACCTACATAATATTCATAGTGTGCGATTTGATTTCTCTGTTTATGTAATGGAAGGTAAAAAACCGTTATCTAAGCAGGGTTAAATAAACCCAGGCTAGCCATTTTATAAGATGATCGCCATACACTTTTCGAAGTTAAATTTCTACCAAATTACATGAAAATGGGGAAAATATTTAAACAAATTTGGAAAAAAAAACATCAGTTTTGCATCGTAAACATTATATCTATTAACTTCAGAAAGTGGACAAAGTGGTAAATTTGTATTTTTAATAGAATTGACGCATTTTTAATAGAATTAAAATTACTTAGAGGCAATGTCGTCCTCTGCAAATTCCCTCTAGTTCCTTTTAACTTCCAAATGAAGTTTATGACCTTAAACCGTCTAGATTACATCAAAAAGTACAGGATTTGATCTCCTAAAGGGCATAGGCACATCCTCCTCTTATCGACAACGACATATAGCTCAGAGTGAATTCCTGTTTAAATACCGATTGCCTGCTTGCTGAGACGAAGGGAAGCTTTAACGTCCAGCATGTCTTTGTCCCCTACTGTATTGGCAAACACCACCAAAGGAACCAATATATATGCTTGTATCAAGATAAAGCCATTCATACTACAATAGAATACTCATGACTCTAATGTATTATAGACAAATGTTAGCCCGACTTAGGTGCTGTTTCCAAAAGGTGTTAGTACCGAGACGAATGAGTGACAGCATGTATTTTGTTACTTTATTTTATTGTATGTATTTTGTTGTGTTTTTGTTCGTGTAAAGCTAAATGTGACCTGGAAACACTATCTTAGTGTTGGCAGCTTTGGTTAAAGGAATCACATTCATTTCTGCCCGAACAACGCAGTATTCATTTAGACTTCTAATCTAGCGACCTTCTACATGGTATAAAATGTAATCGGTATATTGACCGCCTAATTAACCCAGTATTCCGGAATCTAGAAGCTGCACTGGTTTCCAATCTAAAGTCCAAATAACTCGATTGAAAACTCAGTTATGAAAAGTTACATGCGAAATTAGAAGATCATTTTGCCGTTCCATTCTTAACAGAATTTACTATCCGCAATTCCGTCATCCACGTGTTTAATGTGTAAAAAAGAGGACAAATTTGATGTACTATTACACTATTAAATTCTTCATAGGCAGTTACAATCCGTTTCCGTTAATGAAGTTATAAGCCATATTTGGTGTGGACATTAAGGCTGGACATCGCTTTTTTAGAAGTCCCAAATTCCTATCTGCTATAACACATTTGACACAATTATATGGCTCTGCTTTTGTCAAAGCATAAGCAGAGGATTCCCAACATTTACGCGGAAGTTACGATCTCATTCAAATATGATAAAAAAATCCCAACGTAGCTTGATAACAAGTTACAAATCACATACAAAACTCAGAATTACAATCAAGCCACACTATAAACATAAACAATTTTGTAACTACTGCATCATACGAGGTAATGAAAATAATTTTATAAAAGTAATTTATCAAAAAATAAGAACGTTGAGTCCAGTGACAGTCTTTAAAGTTGTCATTGGTGTGTAGCCCTTTTTTAAACGATTTTCCAGGAATTATGACCTACCCATTATGGATAAGTAAGATTTTATATTTTTGTATATTTTTTTATATGCAGAATTAATTACAAAATCGGAAAAATGACAAAACCCTAAAACTTGTGTATACTTTTCTAAAGGTTTGAGGTGCGCTGAATCCGCTTATAGTACCTCCATCACATCAGGCTTTATTCACAAAACTTGTTTAGTCATATGAAAGTCCTCTTTGCTGCCTTTGAAAATTCTGATTTAACCATTCCAATATCTAATTCCGTCTCAGAGAAATCTTTCGTTAAAATTTGTTGGTACAGTAGATATCGGATATAAGCACATCTCATATAAGAACAAATCGCATATAAGAAAGATTAGCAAAAACACCGAGCCTATTTGCATCTTCTCAGTGTAAAAATTGCTTCATATAAGAAAAACACGTATAAGAAAAACACTGATATAAGAAATGTTTGTCAAACACCAAAGCTGACAAACGTATTTGAAATGGTTTCATATAAGAAAGTATTTAAGATTGTTGTCAAACTGTGAACTGATTTTATTTTATAGTAATTAAACGTGCTAAAGTCCCAAAACTTATTTAACAAATTGTGAAAAGCAATCTGATGTAGGCGTGTCCCTATCCGGATTTCATTCCTGCCCAAGGAAATCTTCAGGGGACTTTGTTATTAGAATTTCTAGAGATATTTGTTATGTTAAATCACAAACTCAATGAGAATTTCTTGTCCTCGTCTAGGAGCGAGATTCAAAATTTAAAATATCAAAGAAAAAACAAAAACAACAACAAAAAATTGTCACAATTGTCTTTGTCATCTTCCAAATACTACTCTGTTTTTTTTGACAGACCTAGCAATGTAGTGACGTTTATTCAAGTAAATCGACAATAGAAAATCATATGTTTTCTATTAGTGTCAGTTACATTTAAATTTGCACAAGCACCTGCATATTTGTTATTTTGTTTTTTTATATACTAAATTGTTTTGTTTAATAAAATGTTTTTCTTTAAAACTTTTTTTTTTACTTTTCATTTAAACATTTTAATTTTAGAGAATATATTCGTATAAGAAACAACTTTCTTATATCCGATATTTCCATATAAGAAAAAATCGCATATAAGAAAGAAATCTCTGGCTTTTTTTGAGTTTCTTATATCCGATATTTACTGTAATAGCGAAAATACAATATTAATAAATTTCAACGGATAATATTTTCTAAAACCAATAAGATATTGGACAGGATTAACCTGAATTTTGAAGATAATAAATAGGACTTTCAGATTGTTATACCATGTTGAGTGAATAAAGCCTGAAGTGATAGAGATATTCTGAGGTCCGATTTCGGAATTTTGTGATAACGTCTCAAATATAGCGCAAAATTAGTTTTTTAAAGCATTAGTTTAATATATCTTAAAAACCGTTTGAAGAAATCTAAGGTCAGATTCAGAATTAGCGCAAGAATTTGAGTTGCATATAAATTAAAAAAGTACATAATATAGGTTATAGGTCCTGGCAATTACCACTCCTTTGACTATTTCATGAACCATAATGCTTAAGTAAGTATACACTATACGTCTTTTAAGCAAATCATTACATGTTGGCGAGAAATATATGAGAAAACATGTACAAACGGCGGTCTAGATAAAAAAAATTGTTAAGTGGAAATGCAGCCTAATGGGTTGAACCATGTTTGATAATTATGCGATCGCACAATTCTAGAAGTTATAGTCATGCCGCAGTATGAACAATTACGGGTGTTCCACTAGTTTGTGTCTAGGAGGGTATATGTATAGTGGCAAATCATTTTTAATATCAAACTGTTTTGAATAATAAGGGAACTCATGATGACGATTTGCACACAATGCAAATTTACACAGTTCGTCGTTAATACTACTCGTTAGGGATATGAAAATGCAAATAACCCATCATGCAAATTTGCATCGTGAATACCCTAAATGATAGATATTTCACAATCTCGACCTACTGTTGGGGGCGTAAAAGTGATTTCAACACACGGATGAACAGATAGATTCACTTCATCTGAAGAACAGTGAAAGACCCTGAAATTATCTAAGGTGCGCTACACTAATTTACGGGGCCTATATCTTTACCATCATAGACAAAATTCAGACTTTATTAATTTTTAATTGATATGATTTTTTTTTTTATTAAATCATAGAATTTGTAGCAAATATTAAAAATTTTAGATGTGTTTTTTGAATTTAAAACATCATTATTTGATTTTTTTATATTATTGTAAGTAACAAATATTTTGAATTAAAGAAAACTGTTTAAAAAAGTTTTTGTTAAAAAAAATATTTGAAAATCAAAAGCTATTAATATTTTCAGATGAATTTTGATCTAATTTAATCCCAAAATATATTTAAGGGATCTTATCGGATATTACTGGATACCCCAATTTTGAGATAAACTTGGTTAAGAATAAATATAGATCCATTCAAATGAGAGCTGATTTTGTATATGAAATATAACTTTTTTTGATCGGGTTGAGCGGGAAATTCCCTCTGTCCCGGGAAAATAAAAACCCTATATGCAACTCAAATTCAAAGTGTGCTAAAAAGGGAGTTTAAGTTACATATTAATAGGGAATGCATCTCGGGATTTCCCGCGAAACTAAGCATTTTCCAGTTCCCGCTATCCCGGGAATTTGCTTTTAAACAAAAAAATAAGTTAAATATACAATATTTTTAATGCAGCAATTAACATTTTATACACACAGAGAAAAATTTAGTTATTTGCCAACTGAAATTCGGTTACTACGACTCAAATTCGGTTATTACGAATTTGAGTCTGTTGACACAAATTTACATTAGTTTTTACAAGAAGGTTCGGTTTATTCAACTGAATTTAAGTTGGAACACCCAAAATATTCAGAAATCTAATGTAAATGTCGTTGTACTAACTGAATTTATAAGTTGTTTCCATTAAAATACACTTTTCAATTCGGTTGACACTTTATTTCTCTGTGTGTACAAATGTTTAAAGGAAAAAATTGTGTTAGCTTCACCGCAACAGTTAACTTATCTTAGACCTCGACTTTAAATAAGAAATTGCACTCCAGATCGCTCCTAAAAAACTTTCAATTATAAAAATTTGCCCAAAATCCTTTCAGGTACCAAATATTGTCCAAATGCGGTTTTTTGGCCGAACTCTTCGGTCGTTCTCTAGTGATTTTAAAATTGTTCTAGTTATTACTTTTTTGTGAACTTTTTTATTTTAAGCTTAGAATTTTGTATACTGAATTTCTTTTAATCAAACTCTTAAGATTTAAAAGCATTGATTGATTTTAAAATTTTTTCTCAGACTGGAGAAAAACTAAAAACTTGAGAAAAACCACATATATAGGGAGATTTATTTTTTTATGAGACATTTTGTATACAAAAAATATGATTTAATATGAACAATTTATTAATTTACTTTTCGAGCGGGATCCCGGGAAATGCACCCAAAATAGTGACTATCATGGTAAGATTATAGGTCCTGCAAATACTAATTATACACCCAGAAAAAATACTCGGTCGTAGTAACCATATTTGTAGCCAATCGAAGGGTTCGGTTGTGGCTATGTATCGAATTGTCGTGTCAAAATTTCTGTTGTTTCAATCGAATGATTGTTATCACAAGCGAAAAATTCAGTTGCAACAACCAAAACATTCGATTGGCAACAAATCATTTAACAAGTATGCAGCATTATACCTTTGACAACTTCACGGACTGCCACTGATCAAGAATACATGATTCTAGACAAGATATATTTATATAGGTAGTCTTACTAGAACAACAACTACAAACAATACAAAAACAACAGCGTTTTGACATTTCAAAATACTCAAGATACAGTCTTTGTACTGTCAAAACCATGTAAGAAATGTCAAAACCAGGTAAGAGGAAGATAAACAGCTGGGCTACTAAGGCTACCTTATAAATAGGTATATCTTGCTTCTAGAATTGACCCGATCAGAATTTTGAATTCTCAATTTTAATATTAATGATAAAGATTAGTTTTAATATTTTTTTACAACAACAAAAAATCAATTAAACATTATATTCAAAACAACACCACATTAGTATTTAAGTATTAAACCCTTCAAAGCGTTATGTTCTGAACTTAAAAAAAATAAAATAAAAGAAAATTTTGAAAATAAAAAAAATCGAAAAAAAAATTAAATCTCTATACAAAACTTGTAATGCGCAATATTTTATATTATATAAAGAAGTTTTCACTTGTATATAACAAAGAAAAAAAAAAACTACGTTACAATTAAAAACCACAAAAAAGTGACGCAATAACCCCAAACTGAAAAATACGATAATTTTTAATAACGAAACGTAATATATTTAAAAATAATTGAATACACAATTAAACAAACGCGTTAATAATTAATTAAAAAAAAAAAAAACAAACAATAAAAACAATGTAACTTAATAAAATTTAAAATTTTAATAAAAAAATACTAGAACGCCGCTTTGGCTACCCTCAATAAGGTTTGTTGAAATTATATTCTAATTATTGTCTGCTAAAAAAGTGATTCATGCCAATTTTAACTGAAACTGTGAAAAATAAAAGCAGTATTTAAAAAAAAAAAAAAAAAAACAACTAAAAACGATAAATTGCGTAATCTCTTTGTATGTGACTGCAATTTTTTCATAGTATTAATTTTAACGACGCAATGCAAAAAAATCACCTACATCTGCTATTTTCTTTGCTATACAAACTAAATGTACTAAATACTCTCTGCGCTCTCTACAAAAAAAAAAATAATAAAAATATGTAAATAATAAAAAGACGATACGAAATATGAAAACGTAAAACATGTGCTTAATTTTTTAATTCATAATTTAATAGATTTGTATGATGATTTGTAAACAAAACAAACATGCAGATTTTTTCTAAATATTCTTATTTTCATAGAACTAATTGGAATTTAATTTAGCAAAAAAAAAATACGTGAAATATTGATTTCTCAAAAAATAAATGAGAAAGAGCGCCGTGTCATTCAAAAATACCACAATCAACGAAGTCTCACGAAGTAATATAAACAATTTTTTTTTTTGCAATTACAATGTGCCACCATTTTATATGCATTGAAAATAAAACAAACACTACAAAGAGAGTAAATACAAGTTTTTACAGTGATGGAAAACCAGATTTGTGTATTGGTACAAAAATTTACCCAAAACCATGGCATAACAATACAAGGTAATACTGCATTTCCACTGACGTGTTTTGAGACAAACACGTGTTTTGGCGAAAAAATGTATGGCAAAAACATGTGCAAAACATGTTTTGTTTCAAAACACGTTCAGTGTCAACGTAGCTTAATGGCATTATGGAGAATTATACGGTATTTTAATTTACATTATATGGGTTTTTTTTTTATTAATTTCGACATTTTGTTTTTGTAATCGAGGGAAAAAATTGTAATAACTCTACCTGGAATTGTTCTGCCATGTCAAAAACTATGTTTTCGAAACTCAATACACAGCTGATTCAATCTGTGTATTGAGATAGGGTAATATAGTTAAAACAAAAAGTCGACTTTTAGACTTTTGTAAAAATGTTAATAGTCCAGGATTCGATTTTTCAAAAGTCGACTTTTCAACTTTTTCCCAATTTTTAAAAATCACAAAGTATATTTTTGTTTTTTAAACAAAAAAAAAAACTCTTATTAAATAACCGTTATTTTATAGTAAAATTAAAAATGTACTGTTATTTTTGGGTTTAAAAAACAATTTGAATTGTTAAAGTTGATTTTTTTTTAGATAAAAATCAAAAAAAAAATTTTTAACAAGGAATCTTTAAGAATACATCATTAGACAGCATTAGACAGTGATTGTTTTGAAACTCAAATCAGCCTTTAACATAGTTTTTCTATAAAATGTTTTAAAAAACAAAACCAAAAAAAAATTGGACCTGTTTGTAATATTTGACCTCATTTTGAGACTTTTTCGCTCATTTTTGGGTTTTATGCATTTGTGGTAACCGATTCTATGCGGGTATTGGTAAGGGTAACGGTAACGGTATTTTAAGGGTAACGCTGTTTCAGTTATTTCGGTAACGGTTTTTAGCATTAACGGTATTTTACTCATTTCGGTAACGGCAGTTTAGCGGTAAGGGCATTTTATTTATTTCGGTAAAGTTATTTTAAGGATAACGGGTTTTCAGTTATATCGGTAACGGTATTTTAAGGTAAACGTTATTTTAGTTATTCAGGTAATGTCCATACACACCAATATTTTTATGGTTTATTTCCAATATGGCCTAATTCTAAAGACTGGCTAGGTTATGATCAAACTTTGGGATAATTTTTCTATTTGTTGCGATTATTTGTTTTTATCATGTCAGATTATTTCGGTAACGATATTTTAAGGATAATGTATTTTAGCGATAACTATAGTCAGTTGAAAGGGTTTTGAATCGATTGCAGTATTTTAGCGGTATTGCCTGCCATCCCCGATTTTATGTCACATTTAACGATTTTGTTGGCAAAAATGGATTTATATTTGTCTATTGTGTTATCGACTAAAACTTAATTTACTTTTAAGCCATAAATATATGTCTTATAAAAAAGTCGACTTTCATCGGAAGAAACTCGACTTCCAAAAAGTCGATTAGTCGAAAGTCGATTTATAGAACCCTATATTGAGAAACACATAGTTATTGCTGAGCACTCGACGTAACACGGTGGCAACACTAGATATTAACTTTAAAATTTTTCTGTCAACAAACTTCAGAGCGAATTATATTACGTGTGGAAAACACATTACTGTTGTATTATATCTGATATCAAGAGATAATTGTTATGACAAATCTCTAAACAACAATATCATGATATGAGCTGTCAAAATACACACACACATAAAAGATTGTAAACAAAAAAAAAAAGTTGAACATCTAAAAATAAAAAAACACAAGAAGAAAAAGTGTTAAAAATTGTTTAATTGGTATATCAATTTAAAGTTATTTTCGAATCGCGTAGTCTAAAATTTGAAGAAAAAACGGATGCTTTACATAACGGGAGACAGGAAATTATGAGAAGACATGATATAAATATGAATACGTATTCTCCACCCTAAACATTAATATGAACATATATAATTTAATTCCGTTATCCTGTTGGCATTCTCGCACATATTATATCCAAGTTAATATCTAATCTGGACACCGTGTAAACGACTCGGAACATGACGAAATATAAATTCTCTCCGTTTTTACGTGAGAGTGGAAAAACAGCTGTTTTTATATGTATACATCCCATACATATTTTTACACAAAATTATAATATAGCGCTATATACCATTACATATTATGTTATACATAAATTGATCTTTTTATCTCATCATATATAGTTGATATCAGGCGCGGATCCATAAAAAGGTTTTGGGGAGGGAAGTTAATCATTTTTCATAAAAGGTTTTCATATTTTAAACGTTATTGTATCTTAAACTTTTATTTTGGGTGAGGAAGTGTCCCATTTTTCCTCCCCCTGGATTTGGTAATGAGCTGAAACCAGTGACGGCACGCAAAGTTATCAAAGGTGTGCTGCCTTTTTCCACGACCTATCGCCTTCCCCATATAAACAAAATTTAGATTTAATTAATTTTCTATTTATTAAATAGATATGCAATTAAAATTTTATTTAAAACGCATTTTTTTTAACGCATCCCTTACACGAGCAATAAAAAACTAAACAAGAAACAAAGTGCGCATAAAAATAGAATTTAAATTGAATACTATACGAAATTAATTATATCTTATCTGTGCATATCACAGAAAGGTGAAAGGTCTTGGAAAAAACTAATAAGACACAATTTTAATAATTAAAACAAATCGCAGCACACCTTTGACAACTTCACGGACCGTCACTGGTTGAAACCCTGTTTTCACTGGGACATAAACCTGGAATTAAAAAAAAAAAATTAAAGGAAATTCGTCGTGTTTGATGTTTTGGATGGGATTGTTACTTCTTTCAAAATGTGTTCTAATGATGGGAACCTAGAAAATTCCTGAAATAGATCTATCAACACATTCCTGAAAGTGGTCAATTAATAAATTTGAAAACAAAAACTCTATAGATTTTTTATTAGGACAATATCCTAATAAAGAAATATTGAGTATGGCCTCGAACTTGAATAATTTTTATTTTAAAACCTTAAAAACAATTATTTTTTGCACAAAAATGAAAAAACTTCTCTGAAGCGAGATATCATTAAACAAACGAATTGAAAATAATTAATGCTATTTTATAATAAAAGAAGCAATCAAATCGTTTTTTCGGCAATTTTAATGAGTTATTCCTGACAAGAAAAGCCCTTTAAGTATGAGCTGGTGTTTTAAAATAACTGGTTCTAGGACATTTTCCTATTAATGGTTTATGATTCAGAAGTCTTGTCTCTAATATCATACGATTCTGAGAATTTCCTTACAAAATCTGAGAGCCTCAGCGTATCCCTTTTGAGGGTTTTACCAAAATTAACAACCTTTTATTGTGTAAATTCCTTTCTGTAAAATATTCCTAAGTATTCAAGGAGAATAACCCTTGAGTTTTGGATGTTACTTATAGATAATTGTGGATTTATTTATCCTAAGATAATTTTTCAAGAGAAAAATTTATGTTTCATGGAGTTTTGCAAATAAAAAAGCGCATATTAAAACCTGTCGAAAATGTCGGACTTATCTTAAAAAAAAAAATCTCTAATAAAATACATATTCTGATTATTCCGATACGGTATTCTTTTGGTCGAAATTAGGATTTATTTTAAGTTCTCATATTTTAAGTAAAGCCTTAATCCCGGATATATGGTACTGAATGCAACAAATCGTGATCCAAAATTAATGAAATTTTTATTCCAAATTCATCTTTAAGCAATAAAACACAATTTAATTTGTTCTTCATATATTTATTTATTTTTCCCATAATATTTTTTTAATTATTTTTGTTTTGTCAAACTTTGACGGTTGAGTAACACCCAAAAAAGTATGCTACACCAAATTTTTATAGTTAAAAAATATTGTATAGGCTGTTAGATATTTTGAAATTTTATTGAATTTTTAGTGCATTATTTTTAAATAAATATAAAACAATATGTAATTCCAAATATGTTTTATTCAATTTAATGAAAAATAATAATGTTTTGCTTTAATTAGATGAAAAATAATTAACATATTTATTTCTTAATTTTCTAGCATGCAATTTGGAATTTCACTCTGTATCAAATCAATTTTTACAAATTCAATCAAACAAAAATGCAAAGCACATATAAAAAAAGCTCTCTAAATTAAGATTTTTTTTTAAAAGATTTTGACTCGTCTTCTTAAGATTGCAGGAATTTTTTAAATGTATGAATTATTTGTTGTTTTTTTCGCTAAATATGTACTAAATCGTTCGTAACAGTACTTTTAGAGTAAAAAGTACTATACAAAGTACTTAATTATCATCCCTAGATAATACAACGAGTCGTGAGAGTATTAACTAAAAGAGAGATAAAAACTCTCTCAAGATAATGTTTATAAGACAAGCGTGCACTAGATGGGTTGTATTTTTTTAAATAATACAGTGTTGCCGTTTACTATTCTATAGAATTTTTTTAACAAAAGAATGTTTATAAACAATCAATTGTATAAATATAAAACAAATTGGCGCGCTTTTTATATATAATAATGTAAATTAATAAAACCAAATAAAAAAATCACATAAACATATATTACAAAAAATTAAAATAAAATGTAATTATACAAACGAAATATAGAAATTTACCATAAAAAGAAGTTTCCCATTCACCTTAAGCAACTTTAAAGTAAATTATATTAAAGTAGTTTACTGCTTATATTATGAGTTGATATTATTCTATTAAATATTATTATTAGGTGTGATTCAAATACAAAATAATATTAATTATTAAATTTCAAATATGGTCAATTGTAAAAAAAAAGACATCTAATAACAATTTGTTCACACAGATTTTTAGTTTGATGTAAAATGGCGGGAAACTAGCGTTTATAACAAAAAAAAATATATACCAACAAAATATATATATTAATGTTCAATGCATTGTCATATTTTATGCATGAATTTATTGTTTTAATATGGCAACAATGTGTTATCTATAAATGTTATACAACCAGTGACGTCAACTTTACTGAAGAGAAACAGCCAGTTAGCAAAAGTTGAAAATTTTCAAATATTTTAATGTTTTGTTTAACATATTTGACTTTTGGGAACTTTAAATTATTAAAAAACACCCTGCCAGCGACCACGCTTAAAATATATTATTAAATTTTAAAATTTTTGTATGACAGTAAATCCGCCAAAAGCTCAAAAATTACTCAGAAAATATATTTTAAAAAATTCTATAAGCTCAAAAATCAATCTTTTTTGGAGCCTTTTTTGATTTTTCTCAAAATATTCAAATTCAATTACAATTTCTGAGTCAGTTCTGAACATTTTTGGATTAAATTATTTTCTTCAAACTTGTGTGTTCTTTTGGAAGGCTCATATTGTCGGCCAACAAATTTGTTATTTTTGACAATAAAATTATGAAATTTCAAAAATATTTATTTTATTCGATTTAGAATAGGAGCCCTTAAAAAAAGTATCCAAAGTTTACAGGCTGGGTGTATTTTTGTCCTAAAAATTTTAAAATTTGGTAAAATTTTATAAAAATTAAAATGCTATAAAAGACCAAAATAAAAAAAGAGAAGCGCTAACCTTGTGCCGTTTTTAACCCTCCGATGAGTGAGAAGGTCCCTAGGGACTTTTTTGCCTTTTCAAACTAAAATTACTCCTACTTCGGCCACTACTCCTACTTCAGCTGTGAAGTTATCTAATGTAAACGTTTCGAATTGGATTTCAAACTGAAAATTTTTGTAATGTAAATTTGATATTAGCCTAAAGGTGTTATGATACCTGCTATTTTTTGTATTGGATTTTTTTAGGATTGACTGAAAGAAACAACAAATGCGAGAAAGAACAAGAAATACTTTTTTGTTATTTCAAAATAAAATGTAAACAAAACAAACAACGTTTTGTTCCCACAAAAACCGTCAAAAAAAGCTAAAAATCGCAAAAAAAAGTTAAAACCCGCTACTTTCGATCAAAAACTAAAAAAGTTGGCTGCAGTGCTAACATTTAATCTTGAAATGTCAATTTTAAGCTAAAAATTTTTATATTTTTTTTGACAGTCTAAGATTATTTATCGATAACACACGTATATTTCTTTGACATATCAAGATTTTTTATGGTATAGTCATACTCTTTACACTTAGTCAGTTTTCCTATGCAAATATATTTGAACTGTTCTCCAATATAGAAAAAATACAAAAAATAGCAAGTATCATACCACCTTAAGGAATCCTTTAAGCGGGGAACGCATTTAAACGGAATTATTTCTAGCTTTTTATATGAAATATATATTTGGCATTTAAGTGGGAACTACTTTTAATCAAAAATACAAAGTTGACTTTGATGTGTTTACACTAATTTTTTTTTTTTACGTGCAAGTGAATGCTTTAAAATTTTATTATTTTGCTATTTTAACCCTCCGTGACGCACATGTTCCGATAGTCACGTACGTAGCGCATGTATCTGGCCAGATACACTATGTATTTCAGTACATTTATATGAAAAATATGCAATTTTAGTGGTAATATTACATTGCTATATTGTTATCACGCCAGGCAGATATATATTTTCAATTTTTTGTTTTGTTCTTAGTACATGCTAAACCACCTACCCGAGCAAAAAAAAATTTTAATGAGAAATAAAACAAGAAAAATTTTGTTTTTGTGTTTAATTTCAAAAAAATAGTTGTTATAAAGTTTATTTCAATTAAATTTAGTAGTTATAAAGTAAGTTTTAATAATTCTAAATTAATTCTACCCGAGCAAAAAAAATTTTAATGAGAAATAAAAACAGAAAAATTTTATTTTTGTGTTTAATTTCAAAAAAATAGTTGTAAAAAAGTCTTACACAGCTTCAGGTAAGCAACTAAAACATGTATACTCTGATTTCGAATGCTGTAGGCATACCGGATTCGAGCACTTGGAACAGAAAAAACGAGTTAGTCGGCGAATTTTGTCATCTCCCAATGTACACAGCTGACAACTTTTTCTCTTTTGTAGAGTATCAGCACCACTTGGGCTAGGAACTACTACTGAAAACTGAAATGAAAAAGAAAAACGAGGAAAATGAGATGTAATGAAAGGCAAATGCTATATCAATCAAACTTACATTTAGTGGTCTTCCAAAATACGATTCCATGGCCAAACGAGTGTTGAACTGTTTCATGATGTGAATGTTGTTCATTCGGTTTTCAATATTTGGAAGAACCAATGAATCAGCTAACGTAGTGAGAAATTTTCTTCTAGCATTATTTTGATTGAGACCATCAACTTCCTTGCAAATACAAAATGCAGCCAGCGCCATGGTGTCCAACATGTTGCAGAAAAACGCTAAAGTCCATCGTCTTGTTGAAAGTTTTGTAGTAAAATGTGTAACCATTTGGTCCATACAATCTACGCCAGCTTTATTTTCATTGTAAAATAAAATTGCTTCGGGTTTCATTGCTTCCCCTTGACAATGTTTCGTATAATGAACGGTCGAAAGTAGGTTCACACATTTATTTTTTTTTGGCACGTAGCTGCAAATTGATACCAAATTTTCGTGGAATCCAAATAACGATGACATAACAGGACGAGAACGATCCTTTCTCATTTCGTTAGGAATACATCTTTTATTGGAGCGAATGGTACCAACATATGCCAGACCAATTCTGGCCAGACGCTTTACTCCTTCTAAAGTAGTAAACAAGTTTTCAGCTACAACTGTACGGCCAGTATTGCTGTACGGCTTTGCGAGTTGTATCAAAACATTTTCACCTTGATTCACTTCCCGTTCTTCTCCTTCTTGTCGGCCGGTATAGAGCTTTCCTTGCAGTGGATATTTTGTTTTGGAATCGCAAGCCCACCAAATTTTGATGCCATATTTCGCTGGTTTTGATGGTATGTACTGAGTAAATTTAGTTTTTCCACGATATGGGAACAGTTGTTCATCAATTGTTATGCTGGCATGCGGACTATAGTTTTTGGCAAGATTTTCATTTAAAAAATTCCAAACGTCACGAATGGGTGCAGCTTTGTCATCGCGCAATCGTTGAGCGCGTGTTCTACCATCATCAAAACGAATGTATCGTACCAGTGTAGAGAATCGATTAAAAGACATGGCTGCTCTGAATATGGGTAGATTATTTGACTGCCACATAGCTTTTGTGGTTTGCATATTATTGTGGGAATAACCAGCTGCCAAAAGAATGCCGACGAATGCGTCTAATTCAGTTGCGGTCAAATCTGTAAAAACTTTTTGTTTTTTGCTGGGATTAGCTGCATTCCACTTTTCAACTACAGCTTTTCCATGGCGATTCGTTTCAGAAATGATAATAAATGTTATATTTGGTGTGAAAAATTTTTTGAACACCTCAATTGGAACACTGTTTTGTTCCTTCGGACCAGGTCGAAAACGCATGATATTGTGCGGACGCAAACGAACTCTATCTGGTTCATTTTTACACCATATAGTACCGTCCTTACCAACAAAAGAATCTTCGGTAGCATTCTGTTCTTCAATTTCTTCATCGTCGTCACTATCATCACTATCAAACACTTCATCTGCTTCGACAACGCAATCGTTTTCGACATCTGAGGCATCGCCATCGTCTGGAATATAATCGTCCATATCGTCGTCATCTCCTGGGAAGTCATCAATCTCATCATTTGCAACCACTTCTTCAGCGGCTCTTTCACGCTCTAACTCATTGGCCAATGCTTCTGCTAGTCGTGTATGGAAATTCACATTACCACTACTATATCGCGTATTATAAACAAACTGTACTTCTTCACCCATTTTTTTTTTCGAATAAATAAAAATTCCTCCGTAAATTATTGTCTGTACCTTTCAAAGATCACTATGCAACTGAAGCGAAAAAATATAAAAACCAAAAAAAAACCTTGTTTGTGTTTGCTTTCATTACTGTGAGAGTGATTGAGAAAAAAAAGCAGAGAAAAATAAAAAAAATACCAATAAAGTACAGTACTCTTCATATAAAATGTGTGTGTATCTGGCCAGATACATGCGCTACGTATACGATGTATAGAGGAAAAAATCCACATAAATGTTGTTTGTTGTTTTTTTTTTTTCATAAAACGATAAATAACAATATTTGTAGAGGGTACCTGGAGACTCAAACCCCTAGCTAAATTAGAAATATATTTAAATCACAGTTAAATTCGTAAAATATCTGGCCAGATACATGTGCGTCACGGAGGGTTAAATCTACACATACGGCAGCACTGTATACTACTGCACACTTCTGCACATAAATTTATGTTGCCTCTAAGAGAGCGTTCACAATCACATTAATCACACACCCAGTGTTGCCATGTATTTTTTTTCAAAAAACTGTAAAAAATACTGTTTTTTTAAGAAAAAACTGTTTTTTTTTTTAAATAAAAAACAGTAGAAAAAACAGTTAATATGTGCATTTTGAATTCAATTGCATTTTATTTAAACATAAAAAACATTAAACACATAACATAAAGCATTTTATATACACAAAAAAATATTTTTTTTGTAGACTAACTTTTAATTATACTAACAAAAAAAAAATATTTTCAAATTTATGTTATTACAGATCACAAGTTGTGCTCTGTTATAAAACTACATTTTAATTAACAATAGGCCTAATATGTTTTTTTTTCTGTGTACTTGTTTAAAGTAAAAAAAAAAATATAATATAAAAAAACATATTTATATTTAAAAAATATAAATAAACCATAAAAAAAACAAAATAATTCATCACATTTTGAGATCTTACTTAATTACGTTATAATATCAGTTATACATTTTTTGATTAAATTTGATTTTTATTTCGTTTGATTCCACAAAATTTTAACACAAACAAATGCTAAAAAGGGAATTAAATCTTACTACACAGTTGCATTCAATGAGTAGTATTATTTTTTATTGAAACATTTTGTGCAACTTTTGTATTAAATTTATAAATTCAAGTAAAAGAAAGTTAATCGAGCAGGTAAACTGTTGAAAACTGGAAAAACTGAAAAAAGGCTGAAATTAAACAAAAACTGTTTTTTTTTATGAAAAACTGGAAAACTGTTACGCATCCAAAAAAAACTGGAAAAAAACAGTTAAAACTGGCAATATGGTAACACTGCACACACCTATGGAAACTATTTGTCCATACATTTTGTATGAAACGCTTAATTTCGCCTGTAGCCTGGCGAATTTTAGCTTTATTGTGAACACACCTTCTAATTTTGAGTTTTAAGACGAGCAGTAAATTTACGATCTTTAAAATTATAACCGGATACTAGAAATAGTACCATTTTTATTAAACATTAATTAAAATTCACTTGAACAAAATATCAAAAATCTGGTGTTATACTTTTTGTATATATTCTCTCAAAAATAAACCAATTTATCTTTAGTATCTCAACAAAATAAACGCTCATTATGTTAATATCGATTAATTTTATGTATAATTTTTCCTTACACAAATACGGTTTCATCTAAACTCTTCAACTGCCAGATTATAACTGATTTAAAAGAAAATATAATTTCTCAACGATAACACACCGGGGTTTTTTTTTTTAACCACACACCTATGGATGTGATACAAATTACAACTGTGAAAATTGTCAACGAAAAATCATAATGAATGACTGGGGATTGAATAATATTGCAATACAGGCAGAACTAAATAAAAAAAAACAATACTCAAAAATAAATGTAGTATATACCTGTTGCATATCTTACTAAAGTTACAACAGCAATACAAAGTTAATGCCTTTTTGTGTCAAAAATACAAAAAAATCATATACGAAATAATAGAAAAACCTCATATTGAATCCTTTGAAATGAAACAGACATCATCAAAAACATGTACATATGCATATAAATAACCAACTTTGTAAAGTAATATCTAATGATATAAAAATATACGCGAAACATAGCCAAGTAAATACTAATACGAAAAAAAATTCACAGCTACAGCCCTTTTTACCATTAAACATTAGTAAATCAAGAGAGGGAGAGGATAAATTTATCATATTTTTTTTTTTTATATACATACTTTATATTTTTTGCTTTGTATATGGTAAATATAAAATTTCCCCTTAAATATTTTTTCTCTCCGTATTTTGATTATACAAATAGAGTATTGATAAAATTTTGGGGTGTTTAACAAGGATGCCATATTAGCTATTTTCTGGCTAGATATAGCGGTTTTTTTTGATCTTGATATAGAAAAATCGCTAGATTACATCAAGCCGAAAGATTTAGCCAATACCGCAAAAAAAAAAAGTAGCAAGTTAATTAGAACAACCAAATTCATTAATGGTTGGCAGGCAATACCGCTCAAATAACATTATCGATTCAAAACCCTTTCAACTCACTATTGTTATCCCTAAAATAACGTTACGGAAATTATTGAAAACACCGTTATTCGTAAAATACCGTTACCGATATAACTGAAATACCGAAAACATTAAAATACCGAAATAATTACCCTTATCGCCAGTATATTGATATTGAAATACCGTTACCGAAATAATCTAAAATAGCATTACCTTTAAAATAGTAATTCCTTTATTGTTTTGTTAATTTATATTGCATTGACAACTTTACCTACCCATTTTGTATCGTTACACAATAAATAATAGCCAAATTCATGTAATGTCGTATATAGTGTAAACATCGTTTTTTTAACACAATAGTGTCATAAATGTTTTACCAACCACTGAAAGTTTTTTATACAATTTGTTTTGTATTTTTATTCGTATGTTTCAAACATTAAAAAAAATCCAAACAAAATAATCGTTTTGATTGTTTATGATAAAATATTAAATTTTATGTACGATTGAGGATGAAGTTGTTTCGGAACGTTATCCAACAACCACTCCTTTACAATTGCCGCAGAATGTTTAGCATCGTTATCTTGCTGGAAGTACCAGCTGCCAGAGAGGCCCATCTTGATAACTGAGTCCTTCAAATTGTCCTTTAACAGATTCATACATATAAAACGATCCATTGTTGTTTCAATAAAAACTAAATTACCCACCCCAGCCGCCGACATACAACCCCATACCATAACGGAGCCGCCTCCATGCTTTGCTTTTATTGCGAACTCAACACGTTTGACTTTATTTGCAACACTAATAAATGGCTTTTTTTGTGGAACTCGGCTGTGAACTCTGCCACTTCTTAGTACACTGCGTACAGTTTCAGGATGGACGATCACAATAGAAGCTTTTTCCATGTCTTTCGCTATTTCAAGTGCAGTTTTTTTTTTTTTTTTGATTTGTGTTAATTTCGTTTAATATGTGTCGTTTAATCCTTGCTGTTATTTTTGGTGGGCGACCACTTCTTGGTTTGTTATTAACACTTTTATGTCTTTCAAAATTTCTCAAGACGGTTTGTACACTAGACTTTGAACGATTTCAGCAATTTCACTTAAAGATTTGCCATTTTTTTATGTCGAACAACAAGATGTCTTCAATCTAAGCTTATTTCTTTTGTTTTTGGGCTCATTTTTTCTGATCTAAGCACAACCGTTTGCTAGCCTTAATATTTTTTAAATATGAAACATAACTAATCATAAAAACAATGCAACTTATATTTGCTCTCTTTTATTTTAATAATACCACTTGCTTATATTTTAGTACAAAGTGTATGCAAACATTTTGTACATTTGATGTGACATAAGTGGGTGTCACATCAAATGTACCGGTTCAACTTAAAACTTTATTTTTGACTATTATAGCAAAATAGTTAAAAACAGGTCTTTAATTTATAGTATTAATTAATATTATTATTTTATATTTAATATTAATTAATAATATATTAATAATATAATAATATTAATTAATATTAATATTTAATTAATATTAATTTATATAATTTATAAAAAGCCAACTATGCGGGACTATGATTACGGGCCAATTCGTTTAGGTTCAACGTTTCGAACAGCTGTTCCTTAACATTTGTATAAAAAAATTTCAAAAATCTAACAATGTTTTCCAAAAAGATATTTTTTATTCGGCCGGCAACAAGAATAATTAATTTTTGGCAATATTCAACGTTAATATTGCAATGGAAAGTGATTTTTCGATGTTCGCCCTATCCAGATGCACGTTTTTGCACTTTTTAGTAGAGGACAATTCATTCAGTAGGTCAATTCATGGATTGTTTCTGCATTTTTCTTTCTCCGGAATTAAGTAGCTCTTAGTGTGTCCAACATTTCATTTTAACTAGGTTTTACTGCGATTTCGTTTATTTTATCCAATTATAAAATGTATAATGTTTTTTGTTGACGTATTCTTCTGTTTCAAACTTGCATTCACACATAGTTGATAACATTATTATAGTGTTTAGGAAGGTGTTTAGAATTTAAACACTATTATTTTAGGTGTTTTGCAGTAAAACAAATGTACAACAAAACATGTAATTTTAACACGTTTAGAGAAAAAACACGATTTAAAATATTAAGGTTGCATTTCCCTAAAAGATTTTATTCCAGTTTTTACCTGAGTTTATTAAAAATATGCAATGTTTGATATTGTAGGCTCAGTAAAAAGTTTGTCGATTTTTTTCAACATAATTGTCATTTAAAATCAGGCACCGTTTTTCCAAAGAGATACAATTTCTAAAAAAAAATTTAATGGGGTTTCTTATTTTTGACAATCAAATTACAATTTAGTAAAAACCATACAGACTTTAAGTTTTGTTGTTATATTATTTCTATAATTTTAGAAATTTATGGAGTTTTTTTTTATTAAAAAATTAAATAAAACAGTCATAAACGAAAACAAAATCAAAAATTAATTTAATGGCAAGACTTCGTCAGTATTATTTTCCGCAACGTTTGTCATTTCCGTCTACTATAAAAGTTTTTGAACGTTCTTCAAACACACGGTTTTAGTTTATATAAAATTTATAACGGCAAAAAAAAAGATGTAACATTTTTCAGCATAAAGCGCATAATTTTATATTTAGGTTTTAGAATAAAGTTTTTGATTTTCATTTTTTGTGAATTTAGCGATTTTTATTTTGAAATCTAGCCATACTTTGTGTCGTAGAGTTGGTAACATTAGTGTTTAAAATAGTAAGCAGCTTTACCATTTATTTTTTAATATGTCAAAAATAATTTTCAAAAATTAAGAATTACATTTTTTTATTATAACCATTTCCAATTTTTTCAATTTTGTCAAATTATACTTTTTCGAGCACCCCTAAAAAAGATAATGCCCTCTGGAATTGAAAAGGATATTTTTTCTATCTGGGGCAGTGTTCTTAAGTTAACGGTTTTCCTCTAAAAATTCGCCAGTAGCCCGTCCATTCTTTGCATTTCATACAAAAAAAGTATGGGTTAATATTTTCGCCTTTAGTTTAAATCCTCAAAACGGCCTAACATAGTATAGCTTGAAGAAACTGCAAAAAAGCAGTTAATATGGCAACAATGATAAGAGAAGAAGAGAGTATTTTAATCAAATATATATTTTTTTATATACCTTAATACAAAGAGATTACTGTGTCCCTTTTTGAGTATTTCTTTTTATGTGTGTGTGTGTGTAAACTTGGAGAGTATTAAAACCGGTTTTTCAATTATATAGACAATGAAATTTTGAAAATATACAGGCTCAATATTGTATAAAATTTAAGGCTTTGTTGCCAAATTTCAAAGCAATTAAACATTTTTCAAAACATACATAAAATTTCAAAAAGTTTTTTTTTTTAATTAAAATATGCAAATTAATAAAAAAAAAAATACTAAACTCACCATTGACTTATTAAAAATTTTATTCACAATTTCTAAACATTATTTTTATGTTATGTGTTGATGTTCTGCACAAATACCTAATTTGCTGATGACGTAAAACACATTTTTGTTTTGTTTGTTTGCACTTTTTAATGCGCCAAGTTGGCTGCCGTGTATAAATTGATTGTTTAGTATGTAGAGTTTATTTAGTTGACTCACTACTATTGAATGAGTAAAAATCGACTGGACTTTGTGTCTGTTTATTAAACATTTTGCATGACATTTTAATTGTTTTTCATCAACAAATGTACTAAATGCTTTTTTTTTTTTGTTTTCCATAAAGAAAACCACAATAATAACCCAATGTTTACTGAACAATGGGAATAAACAGCACGCGATTAAATTTAAACTGTTTACAATTGATTCAATGTATTCTTGGAAGGGTCTTAATAAAAATACTTAACCCTCTAATGACCGTACTTTAATTTGCAATAAATGTTTTTCATATAGGTATTCGGCAAACTTATTCACACCTAATTGCGAAACACGTGGTTTGGCAAAACGATTGGAAAATATAAAAGAACTTTTTTATGCTATTAAAAAAGTTCTTTATTTTTAAATACGTGTTTAACATTTAGGTGTGAGCGTGGCTTTAAATTGGGATACAAAAAATGCCAGTACGGATAAGCTTAAGGTAGAATTAGTTTTGCCGTTCCGTGTCGTAACGAATCAACTGTTTTGTTCATTATTTATGAGACGTACTTTTTAAAAAAACGGACTTTCCGTAAACTAAATAACAAAACAGCTGATTCGTTACGGAACGGCAAGACTAATTCTACATTTAGCATTAACCAAGCGAAAGTTTCACTTTAGGCTTCATTAGTCTTTAGTTTTTTTATGTGAGAGCACTCAGCTGTCACTTAACGTGGTAGAGAAAATTATGTTTTAACAGGTTCGTCCGGCACGCAACGTTACAGTTCAGACAAACTAACCACATACACTCATTTGCATACATCAAAAACAAATCAGCTGATTCGTCATGGAACGTAACGTACAAACTAATTCAGCCTTTTGGCTGTTTACAGTAGCAGATAACTACGTATCCAGAAAAAAAAATGCAATACAAAATTGGCTGGACCCCAAGATTTTTAAACAAGATCAAATTTTCATGAGACTCGCAGGGACGGTTTATTTGAATATTTTCAACTAAAGCCTACACTCAAAAAATAGAAAGTGTAAAATCAACTAAAATTAGTGTATCGTACCTAAGTTTAGGTATCGTACCTAAGTTTATTGAAATCTTAAATAAAGTTTATTGAAAGCTATAATAAAATAAAAAATCATTATGGTTTTTTCACTCGGGGTGTACTAAATTTTGTATAGTCGTATCGAAAATAGAGCTGGTAAAATTTTGTTTTAAAATATACAACAATATATTTCAAATATATACCAATTTTAAATAATTGCTGTTGTTGTGGTGTAATGGTTAGCGCGTTGGACTGTTACACAGATGGTCCCGGGGTCGATTCCCAGTGATGACAACATCAATTTAGAAAAATAATTTGTGTGAGTTTTCTATTACTTATATGAATCGCTGCACCCACCTTCGGTGTTCCCATATCACTTAACCCCACCGAAGTAATATAATGAATCAGGGCTATGAGACAAAAAACTTCAATAAATTCGCCAACTCTACATCAGGTGGCTAGCAACAACTGTTCTAAGACATCATCTCGCGCAATTACAGTGTTGCCATGTTTGAAGCCCTTCATCTTTCACCACCTTTCATCTCTCCACGATCCCCTTTCCAAAGAAAGCAACACATTAATTAATAGGAAGAATTTCCTGAGTGTTGCTTTTCTTTATCAAAAAAAAAAAAAAATCCCTATTTTGCTTGTTGTCAAGTTTTAGAATTTTCTTTTGTCTGACAGTCAAGTAACCAATTTGTATATTGTTTAACTGATACTTTGATAGTTTTTAAATTTTTCTTAGAAATTTACAATAAAAAAAAAAGAATCCCTATATTGCTTGTTGTCAAGTTTTAGAATTTTCTTTTATCTGACAGTCAAGTAACCAATTTGTATATTGTTTAACTGATACTTTGATAGTTTTAAAATTTTCTTTAGAAAGTTACAATAAAACTTAGGTAAGCTACATAATTGTATAAATGAAGAATGAACGAAGATAAATATATTAAAGTACAATAGTACTTATCATCAACTAATACTACGTTCATATTAAAAACGAAAATACGTATTTACATTTTTTTTTTCAAGTTTTCGATTTAAAATTTGTATGGAATTTGACAGGTGCAAACTTGAAGAAAACTAAAATGCGTATTTTGTGGTTCAATGTGAATGCAGTTTAAGCAAACTTTAAGGGTTTTACTCAAATTCGATTTTAAAGATAACTACGGATCAAAAGTGTTGTATTGTAAAAATAGAGATGATAAAATTTTATTTTCAATTTGACGAAGATTTTGGTTTTTGTTTCCACTCTGTTAGCACATTCGAAAATAGTACACTAAACATAGGTACATGTGTTGTTTCCCTATCATCTATTGTTGTATATTTTAAAACAAAATTTGACCATCCCTATTCTCGATACGACTATACAACACAAAAGATATAGAACATGCAATTTAAACAACGACTGCGGCTGTTTATACATGACTTACACAATTTCTATCAACTTTGACTTCGATATTCTTACACTAATTTATTTTTTGCGTGTATCCAATAACCGTACACACAACAAAATCGTTTCCAAGTAATTAGGAGCACTTCAACTAATAAAGATTATTCACAAAAGTTTTGCGAAACCAAAGCGTATATACAAATAGAGAGACTAACACTTCCTACGCCTCTCAGTAACAAAATACCGAACTCGGGCAAGCAAATGAAAACATTTTTTTTAACACAAAAAAAAATTATTGCAACATGTTGATCAGATATTGTTGCTTAAAACACTCACTTTTATTTTGCTTATTTTTTTATTATTTTCTATTAAAAATTAATATATTTTAATTTTATCTTGCTGATTTTATGATTAATATTTGAAATAATTAAAAATTTTATTAAATTATTATTTAAAAACATGATAAACATTAATTTAAACTTCTTAATTTCTGCAAGATGTTGTCATTTGCTCGATGCGAGTTAACGAACAAATAAAAAGAGAGCAGATTGAGCGCCATTGAGTAGTATGGAAACCCACTGGAAACCTAGTAACATTTTACCAAGTTTTTACTTGGTAATTATTGAATAATTTATGTGAAAAAGCTTTTTTAGTTGAAATGCTCCTAGTTACTTGGCAACGATTTTTTTGTGTGTAGTATTATCGACGAAGCGCAGTCTGCCTTTGACAAAGTCAATAAGCTGCTAAAACAGCTCCAGTCCTGACAGAAGTTTTGCCTCCACTGTGACGTTAGTGATAGCGGTATAGGCACAGTTCCGGTCTAATTGACTGAAATTTTAATTCAACACACTCTTTGCTGAGTAAAGTCTTTTCGTTCTTAGAGATTTTCTTATCTGCGGTATTTCCAACACTCATTTCGTTTCTGGGGATCGATCATATATTATTAAGACAATCATCGTTAATCGCTTTACTAAATAAAACCGCTTATTTTGTATGAAAAGTTAATTTATTTCCCTTTAATTATTAAATAAAAGGAAATAAAAAAATATATACATATATATATATACATACCTACTTATTTTTAACGTCATAATTGGGTCATTTGTATTATATTTGTATACACTTAATTTCTGTGTAAATAAAACGTATATTTTTAAATCCCTTCAAGTCAATGAACCTTTTTTTAAGATTCGCAACAAAAAAAAGGGAAGAAAAAATAAACAATACATTAACATTAGCTCAATTTAAATTTACACCTGCAGGCGTCAAAGAGTATTCTTTTAACTACTCAATCCCATCCTCTACAAAAAAAGTCATAAAATTGGTTTCCTTTTCGTCAGAAAAAATAACAAAACCCTATAAAATCATGTAATTTTTTGGTGTTATATTTGTTCAATGCAATTGAGACGACCGGCGTCAGCACGTTAATCATTCAACTTGTATATTTTTTTGTGTGTCTGTCGTATTTTTCTTATTTTCTGTTTTATTTTTTTTTGTAAATATGTAGTCAATTACATATTTGCATTGCTACTTTGAATGAAAGTTTTATAACCTTTTTTAAAGGGGATTTTGTTATTTTTTTTTTTTTCTTATTTAACATTTTGTTTATGTTTCTAACAAAAAGTTTTTTTTCGGGTAAAGGGTTTTTTGTGCACAAAATTATTCATAGACAATGTAGGTAAAAATTCAAGGCTAAATAATTGTGTAAAAAATGTTTTGTTAGAAAAATGAAGAAAAAAAAAACGAACCGAATGAATGAATGCCCTCTACAGTTAATATTTTTGCACGCGTTAAATATGTAGCAATAGCAAATATTTGCTGTTTTGTTTGTTTGAAATCCTTTTGTATTCATTTATTGTTCTTTATGTGGCAAGAGTTTTTTGTGTTGTGTATTTCTTCGCTAAAGGTCAACCATCGCATAATGCATGACAACTAAGTGTTGCCATATTGTATAAGTATATTTGGGGAAATATTTTTAAGATGACTTCATAGCAGTGAAGGGCATAACATCTACTTCTTCATATATACCTTACTATTGCAAATAAACAAATCCTGATAAAACACTTATGTGACTATAAAAATATAATTCATGTTTATTTGAAAAAAGTAAATATTTCATAAATACATGTATGTTATAACTATTATCTTTGATAAAAGAAGAAATAAATAATATTAATTCATCTGTATGCAAAAAAACTAGATATGTATGTAGTTTTAAACTACATACACCAATATCATTATCTATATTTCTATACTAATATTAAAAAGAGGTAATGTTTGTATGTTTGTTTGTTTGTTTGTAGAAAGTAATCTCCGTAACTAATCATACGATTTCTAAATTTTTTTTACCAATATTTAATTTGGTCCTGTAGGATGGACATAGGCTATATATAGTTCCGGAATTTTTTTTTTTAAGTTATGAGCGGAAACATAAAAATAATCTATATATATAACATACAATGTTTGTATGTTTGTCCTCTATAGACTCTAAAACTATCCAACCGATTTGGCCCAAACCGGTTTCATTTGAAAGGTTATAGTCCAAATTAGGTTTTCGGCTATATGTATTTCAAGTGGACGTGGCCCCTCCCACATAAATTGAATAACATCATATATCTTGACTATTGTGATAGCAAGAGTTTTGAAACATTGCAGTAACCCATATGTTACTGATTTGAATAATCAGGAAAAAAATGGGCGGGATCGGACCAGTGGGAGTGGCAGCGCCCATACAAAGTAAATATTTAATATCATATATCTACAGTACTATAATAGCCATAGTCTTAGAAATTTGTGCACGTTGATTATTTGTTAATGTGAATAGTCATGGGAAAAATGGGCGTGATCGGACCAGTGGGCGTGTCAGCTCCCATACAAAGTAAATATTTAATATCATATATCTACAGTTCTATAATAGCCAGAGTCTTAGAAATTTGTGCACATTGATTATATTATGAATAGTCATGGGAAAATTGGGCGGGATCATACCAGTGGGTATGGCAGCTCCCATACAAAGTGATTATTTAGCTCATATACAATATTAATATTAAATATCTAGGGTTCTATATTAGCTATATAGCCTTCAAATTTTGTACGAGTCCATCAATTACAAATATTAGTAGCCGAACTGCAAATGGGCGGAATGGGATAAATAGGCGTGGTACCAAAAGCAAAAAACAAATAAGCATTAAAATAAATTATCACATTCAAGACTTTTTGCAAGGTTATTTAATAATGTTGTTCAAAAATTGTTTTAGCGTTCCTCATAGTCCTAGAATAAATAAAAAAGGTAAAAAAGTAAACAATAAATTTTATGATATGATTTTAAGTAACAATTCATGTTTAACAGGTACACTTAACATAAAAAATATATTTTGTTGATATCAAACTCTTAAATCGGTTATGTAGTTCCGAAGATATTTACAGAAAAACTATGTTAATCTTCAAGCTATGTTACACGAACACAACAGCCTCATCCGTCTATTCAAAACAGCCCAATATCAGATGCCGACAGATGAATTTACTGTTGTCATAAGAGCTGACCAGACAGCGGCTGGTGAGCATGAGCGGCGCTTTAATGCACCGGTAATAGGTGACGTCTTAGTTGTTATGGCAGTTATTTTCAGCTATTCATTTTATATACTTCAGCAAATAAAGGCGATAGAAGGACAAAGAGGCGTTGGGCTTCCCATGAAATTTCAAATTTTGAAATGATTTACTAATGTGAATTTATTTTTTTTAATTATTTATTTGCGTAAAAGAGATTTCTTTATTTAAAGAATTAATTACAATTAAAATTTGAAGGCAAAACAACGTTTGCCTGGTCAGCTAGTCTTTAATACAAATATATACAAAAAAAAGATTTTTATTTAAAAAAATCTGTAATTTTTGTTTGATTTATTTTAAAAGAATGTTTAAGGGTAATCTCCTCTATTTTGTCAAACAAAAACTTGCTCTCTATTTCGTTTTCAAAACAAAAGTATCTGCTGCACACAAAATGTCTTTCGTTGTAACTGAGTCTTTTTCTATTATAAAAACTTCTCCATCGTTTGCTTCATCAGCTTGTGTAGCAGAGTTTTCATCACTAATAGATTCCAAAATTTCTGCATCGCCTAAGTCACCAAAACAATCAAGATCATCATCGCAGTGCTAATATTCGGATGGATAAGTAACAACTTCGGCGATTAAATCTTCATCTTCCTCGCTTTCACAAAGTTCAGTGTCATTATTAAAACCGGCCTTAAATATATTAAAAAAATTCAATTTAAGAAATATTAAAATTATTATTAAAAAAATGTAGTTATGTATATACTTATGCACCTTTTTAAAACAATTGGAAATTGTTTCTGGCTTAACTAACCACCATGCTCTTTTTACAAAATTTAAAGCATCTAAAATTGTAACGGATTTCAAATACTCTGGAACAGTGTTGCCCCTTTCTATAGCACATATTTGCTTTTTAACTATAATCTGTCGATATTGATATTTAAAAGCATGGATAATGCCTTGGTCTAACGGCTGTATGAGAGCAGTGTTGTTGGGGGGAAGAAATTGTATTTTTATATTTGATAAAGTTGTGGTTATTTTGTGACATTAAGCGTTATCAATAAATAAAATAATTTTTTTATTCGCCTTAACCATCTTACTGTCTATTAAACAAAGTATTTCATTCCATATAAAATTTGTCATCCAGCTGTTTTTATTAGCATAATATGTTATTGGAATACTTTTGTTTTTAAAACATCTTGGCTTGCCAATACAAAAAACACGTTTATATGAACCGGTTGCATTGCAAATAAATAAAAGGGTTAGTCGAGCTTTTTGCGATTTCCAACCTTTTGGTTGCTCTCCCTTTTCAAAGTACGTTGTATTAGGCACTGCCTTATAATACAGGCCGCTTTCATCAGCATTAAAAACACAATCCGGAGAATAATCTTCTAGCAAGTGGGGTAAAACACTTGCTTTAAAACCATTAGCAGCCATCTCATCATTGTTTTTGGACTCCCCATGTATCTTACCAAAATTAATATTGTTGCGTTTTCGCCATCTAAATAACCAGCTTGAATCTGGCTCAAATTCTTCATTCAGTTGAATAGCAAATTTCTTTGCTTTATTTAAAAGCATTAGACTTGTTAGGACAGCATTTTTGGCACGCATATCATTAAACCAAATAATCAAAGCCTTTTCAACATTTGGGCGATCACTCTTTCTTTGTCGTTTTGACTTTAAATTGGACGACTGTGCCATACCACGAATTTTTTACTCATTTTTAATAATTTTAGAAACTGTTGAAATGTCCACTTTATATTTGTTGCTTAATTGTTTACGATTAATGGAATTGTTTTTTAAATCGTTTAACAAATTAAGTTTCTGTTTTATTGATAAATTTATGCGTTTACACATTTTTTCTTATTTCTATATATTTTTTTTATATATCTTATTAATTCTACTTTTTTCTATTTATTTGACAGATTTTTCAAAGCACTTTTGATTGAATGTCGTTAAATAAAAATAAACGTCAAAAGAAAATAAAGCGTTGCCTAATTGCTCTTAGTAATTTTTTGGTTTGTGTCTTAAACAACAATATTTAATTTTTAGAACTGTTTTTTGGTTTGTGACTATATCCAACAAAAAGCTCATATAATATTCATTTTTCCAACCAGAACTTGGTGGCATATATGCAAAATGTGCTTATATCGATAATAACTTGTATGAATTTGAATGTTAGAGGTCTTGATAAGCTTATAATGTGACTATATCGCTAAATTGACTATAAGCAGAATGGACTATAAGCGAAAAGTACTGTATACTTTTTTATGCTGCGTAGCGTGATCTTGCTTAGGGTTCTATAATTTGATTTATCAATTTTAATAGTTTTTCTTTTTTGTCTGAAGAAACGAGCTCACACATCTCTCTGAGTATTGAAAAAAGAATATATTTCGTTAAAATTTAAATAAATTTATAATTTATAATTTTTGAGGAAGAAAAAATAGACCTGAAAAAATCTTTGGAATGAAAAGGGCAACAATTTTTTTGTTTTATATATATTTCTCTTATGGGTAAAGTAATAAATGTTTATGACAAAATAGAAAATTATTATGAAGAATACATTGATTTTTTTATTCAGAATTTTGCGGAAGGCAACAAAAACATAAATAATCTACTTTTGAATGTTGCTGACAAACAGGATTGTTGCATTTGCAGCAAAAAAAGCCTGTCTTACGGCGTATTTTGTCACCTTGCTGCAGGCAAATTCTGCAAACTTTTTTGGCAGCTGATGTGTCTGGACCACTGCGTGAAGCCACATTAAGGTTTGCTATATTGAGAGGTCTCCCAAAGAACGCTTCAAATGCTATACGAGTTGTTGGTTGAGCCACAATGTGCGGATTATTGATGCGATTTTCAACGTTGGCCAGTACCAATTGCTTTGCAAGTTTATATAAAAATATGCGTCTTCTTTCTTTTCTTGTATTTTCATCATTTAGCTTGCATATAATGTAACTTGCCAATGCCATCACATCAATCATGTTGCAGAAAAACGCGTATGTCCAGCGTCTGGTTGACCGTTTTGTTGTGTAATGAGTTAGCATTTGATCCATCGTATCGACTCCGGCTTTAGTTGAATTATAAAATAAAATTGCTTCCGGTTTCATGGCTACGCCTTCAACATGTTTCGTGTAATGCGCGGTTGAAATTAAATTGACTGCCTTATTTTTTTTTGGGCACGTAGCTGCAAAGTGCAACAAGATTTTCATGAAAACCAAACACACTTGAAAGAATTGGTCGTCTGGTGCTCTTCATAACTTCCTTAGGAAGACATCTTTTGTTTGCTCGAATGGTGCCAACAAATGCCGGTCCCATAGCAGCAAGTCGTTTAGCGCCGTTCAATGAGGTGAAAAAATTATCAGAAATAATTGTTCTGCCGCTGTTTGTGTAACAATTTGCGAAATATATTAGAACGTTTTCACCTTGATTTATCTCCCGATTGTCTCCTTCCTTTCCAGTGTATAGTTTTCCTTTCAATGGAAATTTAGTCTTAGCATCGCATGCCCACCAAACTTTGATCCCATACCTTGCAGGTTTTGATGGGATATATTGGGTGAACTTTGTGCGCACACAATACGGAAACAACTGCTCATCGATGGTGATATTTTCATAAGGTTCATAATAATTTTGCAGATTTTCATTGAGAAAATTCCAAAGGTCCCGGATAGCAGCTGCTTTATCTGTTTGCTGTCGGAATGCCCGCGTACGACTATTATCGAAACGAATATATCTGGACAGAGTAATGAATCGTTTGTGCGACATAGCCGCACGGAATATGGTCAGCAAATCAGAACGCCACAATATACTGGAGTCTTGCATATTATTATGGCTGAGACCAGAAGCCAACAAAATCCCAATGAATGCATCTAGCTCAGTGCTTGTCAAATCAATCCATTTTCTTTGGGTAGACTCTGGATGTTCTTCATTCCATTTTCTAATTGATTCTCGCCCATGCCGATTTGTTTCACTAATGATAACGAACGTAACATTGGTTGAGAAAAATAGCTTGAATACCTCAACTGGATTGGTGAGCCTTGTTTTTGTTCCAGATTGAAAACGCATGATATTATGCTGGCGCAAACGAGATGCAGGGGGTTCAGTTTCGTTCCATTTAGTAGCGTCTTTACCATAAAAACAGCCTGAGTCGACTTCATTTGCTGCTTCAGCATCATTTCCACTTTCTTCTTCTTCATCTACGTCTTCATCACTATCATAAAGTTCGTTAGGTTCAATTTCCAAATCATTTTCTATGTCTGATGCATCATCTTCTGGCACATAATCAGCAGTGTCGTCACCATCGTTTTCAAAAACATCATCATTTTCATCAGCTTCTACCTGACTTTTAAAATCACGCAGTAATGCCTCTGACAATTGGGGTTGCAAATTCGCGCTACGCAAGCGTGTATTATAAATAAATTCGAGTTCATCAGCCATAATATACTAACAACGCAACAAATCTACCTGCGTAAAATTATTCACAAGTTCAAAATTACCGCACAAAAACTAGATTACTTCTTCACTGTTCAACGTTCAATGAATAACTAACTCACAAACAAAATCAGAAGAAAGAAAGAAGCATAAAAGAATAAAGTAAATACAAATTTCCAACTCGTGCCATGTGCTTTGCCCAACGGCTATCCAACTCGCTCTTTCGTATAACAAAAATTTGTATATACAAAGTTTATCAATGGTATTTACCAAGATATATTTATAAGGTAGATTTAGTAGCCCAGCTGTTTATTTTCCTCTTACCTGGTTTTGACATTTCTGACACGGTTTTGACAGTACAAAGACTGTATCTTGAGTAATTTGAAATGTCAAAACCCTGTTGTTTTTGTATTGTTTGTAGTTGTTTGTTGTAGTTGTTGTTCTAGTAAGACTACCTATATCAATATATCTTGGAATTTACATTGATTTATACAAAAGTCAGAGAGGAGAGGAGGTTGGGAGAGTTGGGATCTTTTTAATACTATACTCTCTTTGCTTTGCCTATGCGTTCATACAAAATGCATAGGGGTCTGGCCAGACACCATGTACCAAAAGTAAGGTGAAGATTTTTTATTTGGCTTTTTTGTCCTGTTCCAAGGACTTTTTTTCAATTATTAATTTATACATCGAAAGCCAACAATATTTTGGGAGATTGCCTGAAATTACAGCCATATACCTAAAATAGAAGTATGCTAAATTGAAGCATGAAAATGAAATATGTCTGGCCAGAACCATGTGCCACTTCGAGGGTTAACTGAATAATTTTTTAGTGCCAACATATGCAGTTATTCCACTTTTTACTACTCTAACTTCTCAGTCTAAACTCTATTAATAGTCAATGGGTTTGATAATTTTGGATATTTATTTTTTTTTTTTTGGGAGAAAAAAAGTAATGAGTCTGGCATCACCGTAATGTTTAAATAGTCTTCGTATAATAACCCAACGGCCGGTCGATTTTTGTTCGCTTTTTTGCTGGTGCGCAAAAACAGCAACATTTTATTTGTTGTACTTTTTGTTACAAACTTGTAATTTTTTGCTAGATGACTGACTGGCTGCTGCTGCTGCTACTTCGAATGTCTTTTTAATTTTTAAAAGAAAAGGAAAACTTTAAATGACACCAAACTATAACAAAAATCTATGGAATAGTTTACAAAAATACAATCATTATCATCAACATTATGAAGAAAATGATAAAGATGACAACGCATAAACGAACGAACAAGAATTTTTAAATACAACAAACATAAATATTTTAAATACACACAAACACTACATACTAAAAATATAGAATGAGAAGGGCAAAGTAAAGAGACAAGAGAGTGAAAAAAATAAATGAAAGCAAAAAACAACAATACAGGCAGGGCAAGTTAGCAAGCAGCACATGGTATATAGACAATAAAAAAAAAATTTATATGCATACAATAGATATACACACACGAACGAGTGTACATAATACGAATGAAGTGCTGCCAAGTATATTTTTTCAATTCCCCCATAGATGCAAAAAATCTCCACAAAAATAATGTTTCAAAAACTTGATATTTTTTTATTTAAAAAAAAAAAATATATATTATATGTTATATAGCTGGAGTTTAAATTGTTTCATCGTTTGTCAAATCAAAAATGTTATTTTAACAAAAAGAAAGTTAAAATTTATGTGGAAAACTTACAAATTTAAAAAACTAACCCACGTAACTGAAATTTGTTCAAAAATTATTATTATAAAATTTCCCACTAACAAATTGTTACCCCATAAAATCCCTCCAAACGACTGCGCGAAAACCTCTGAATTGTCAACACTGTACAAATGAACGAAGCTAAATACAATATCGAAATAAAAAAATAAGAAAGAACCACCACTCAATTGAAATGAGTATAGGAAAATCTGCTATTTTTTTTTGTTATATTGTCGTCGTTTTTTGTTCGTTTATATTGTTGTTGTTGTTCCTGAGTTGTCAACCGTTATTTTCACAAAAAACTAAAATCGCCGACTAAATATTATTTAATTAAGAAACTGCCTATTTTTTCATTTAAATTTAATTTAAATAATGTTTTTAATTTAATGACTACAATTAATGGAATTAATTTTTATTTTAATTCGTGAAGTTTTTTTTTTTTTGCATTTAATGCTTTATACTAAATTTACATTATACCCGAAATCTGATTTAAACCGGATTTTTGTGACAAGTAAATTCATGTGAAGTGTAAATTCATTATTAAAGCAATTGAATTGTACAGTTAAAAATTAAGACTTGTCATCTATTACGAAGCGATGAAAATTGACTATAGGCTCTACGAATCTGGCGTAACGAATCATCTGTTTTTGTTCATATGACGGGAACAGCAATACTAATCTAGCCTTATTACTTTCGTCAAAAATACGTGGGAAACTAAAAGAAATTTTTGATTTTTTGCTTTCTTTTTCGTGAAAACACTTTTAAAAACTTACCTGTTCACATTACACATTACGCGAATAAGGGTATACACACAAAAAATCTTTGCCAAGTAATAAGGATCATTTCAACTAATAAATTTTATTTACAAATGTTATGCGAAAATATAGTTTTGAGCTTACTTTTTTCCCTTACAAGGATGCAGTTTGTAATGCAGAAAGTTTTATATCGTGTATTATAAACGATCTGTACCAATTTTACCGAGCGATTTCCGATTGTGTTTGGTGTTTTCGAGCATGTTTTAAAAAATAATTAGTCAATTAAATGTTTCTGAATAGCTAGCACGTGGAGTGGTAAAAAATTAAAATGATTATATTACATGTCAAAAATTTTAACAAAAAATTAATATCTGTAAAATTATATGTAAAATAAATTATATATTATTTATGTTATTACTTTTAATCGAATAATGTATGCACGAAATATGATTTTATTGCAAGTCATGAAGTCACAGTTTTTATAAGCGCTTAAATCAGGGCTTATTTTGCCCAAAAGTAATGCTTCCAAGTGGGAATTCGCCATATAAAAATCATGGCATATGTAAGCAGGTTTGTAAGGGATTCTTTTTGGCTTACTTCCTTACAAAACTGCTTGCATGTAAGCAGGTTTGTAATTATTGAATAATTTATGTGAAAAACTTTATTAGTTGAAATGCTCCTAGTTACTTGCCAACGTTTTTTTTTTGTGTGTAGAGACCATAAAATATATTGTTCAGGAGACTAGTAAAACTTAGGAAATGGTCAAAACTTTAGATTTTTAAATATTTTTTTTTAGCATGTCTTTTAATATAGCATACATTTATCATTATGCAAATTTTTTAAAAAAAAAACAAAGTGGAAGTTGAAAAAATTTAAACTTGAAAATTAGAAAAAATATGGAAAAAGGGTATACAGACCAATTTATTTTTGAAAGCATGTTGGAAAAATAATGATTTGGTACGGTATTTATTATACGATTTTGACGAAAATTGGACCGTATTACCAGAACAACATTAATTATAAACTATAAACATTAATTCAAGGACATCAAGGACATTTTTTTTAAGAAATGGAAGGATAAAATATAAATGTATCAGTATTTAACAGATTTTAGGAGTCAGTAAAGTAGTTTTAACAAATAAATTGAATGCCATGAAATACCGCTTTACTCATAATTCTCTTTTAACCCTTTGACGATCGCAGTCAAGAATTTTTTATAATGTATTTCTAAAGTTGTTTTTATTTTGGATATATACCCTTTTTGATGTTCCTACTTTAAATACAAATAGAACTTATAATAACGGAATTTGTTTTATTTTTAAACTTTGTCTATAAAATCTTTGTGTTTCTATTGTATTTTCAAAATTGTGCTAAAAAAAAATAAGTTCTATGCAATTATTAAAAAAAAAAATATTTTTTGCAAACAAATTAACTTCAAAAAATAACCAATAATAAAAATTATTAAAAAAGAAACATTTTATTTAATGTCGGATCACAAAATTTAATGCATTATGAAATATACAATGTTATTTTTGCTAATAAAATATTCAATGTTTTGTGAGAGGACGCTGGCCCCATTCAACAATTTTTCACTTTCTTGGTCGAAAACTAACTCAAATAGCCGTATTCGGTTTTTTATTACTTTTTTTCAATACAAAAATACGTTTAATTTGTCATTTTTTTTTTTTTTTTTAGTTTTTCAAAGTTTTATAACTTTATTTTTTAATATTTTTTTTTATCATACTCAGCTGAATAATAATTTTCTCCAAAAAAACCCCCCCTATTTTCTGCAAATAGCAGTAAAGCACTATGCTGCCAAAAAAATTTAGATTTCCCCGAAATTTATACAAAATCGGGATTGCATTTTGTATCTTAAATCTGTTTGAAATAAATATTTTTTTTTTAGATTTCCGACGAAATCTATCGGAATCCCTTTTTAAGTGAATTTTAAGCCTAATGTAAATATAATATAACTCTTGAAATAGGCAGCAAAAAAAACTGCGAAACGATTTAAAATTGTTAAAACTTTAGCACATATGTTTTAGGAAAACCTCTAAATTTGCAACACTTTTGTCTTCTTATTGTCGATGATGACGATGGTTGTTGTTGTAAAAATGGTTGGTTTTTTTTTTATACACACACAAACACGAACTTTTATACAAACACATACTGAACTTTTTTCGTCTTCTTTTCAATACAACGAGAAGCAGGGGAAAGGGAAGTTGGCAGCGCTGCGCGCAGAGAGTAAAAAAACACTAACTAGCAAATACAATACACAAGCGTGGTAAAGCACATAAGCAGGCATACAACAACAAAAACAACAGCTCTGCCAACCATCAACAACGACTATATGGATGATGATGGTAAAGGCAAACGTATTAGTGGCCAAGGGCTAGTAGTATAGCAGCAAGCAGCAGTAGTAGGCAGGCAAGCAATAAACATACGGTAAAGAAACGTCGTTTGCATTGCATTGTGTGTATTATAATAGGAATATATGTAGTGTGTACGAAACAAAAAAAAAAAAAAAACAAGCAACTGAACAAACCCAAGCAACACAAAGAGCAAGCCAGTCAGTCAGCCAAACCAAAGAAGTTTCCTTTCGTTGTCGTAATTCAAAGCGCGCCCTATAATAATACAGCAAAAAAAAGTTTTCTTTCGTTTTTTTCGTATATTAAACCAGCAAAAAAAAGAAATACAGAAAAAAAAGCATTAAAGCATAGCTACCGTGCATTGTGTATTGTAGAGTATACTAGTGTTGTATAGTATCTTTTATATTGTGTTGTATGTAGAGTATGGAAAACGAACAAACGAAAGAACAACAAACAAATATATTACGTACATGTACGGTATTAACGAGTAATATATGAATGTGTGTGTTGTGTGTGTTTTACATTTTTCGGAATTTTTTCACCATCCATCCATTTATCTGTCTATAAACCATTGGGTTCTTTTTTTTCTTATAGTTTTTTGTTCTGTGGATAATATCATAGTAGCACATATTAGTATAACGTGTGTATATTTGTACAATAAGAAAACAAATTACAAAAAAAAAAACTAAATAAACCCTACCACAGCCAGCCGTTGTCTAACGATATGCATTCATAAACAATTCTAGCTATTTTAATAGTTGCATAAAAAAGTTTTGTGTATATTTTTTTTTGCTGCAACTTTACGTATTCCTTAAATATATATTTTTTTTTTTGCATTTATGAGTTACTATACCGGTGTTTTTCTTTATTCATTTTGTTTTTTAATTTAACATAGATAATGAAAGTGTTTTGAACTTTTTTTGTAGTGAAAATAAAGCTTTGTAAAAGATATTCATGGTATCCCCCTTTAAAAAAAAAACCGTATACTAAAAAATCAACAAAAAAAAGAGCAAAGTGACGTTTAAAACCCAACAACAACATATATCAATAAAAATTCTATACACATACATGCATGTTCAGCATCCTCATATGCAAGTGTTAGAAAAAAGAAAAAAAAAAATATTAAAATGTTTACAAATTTTATACAAATAAAAACCAAAATTGTGGAATTCTTGAGTTTTTTTAGGAAATTCCTTTAAAAAAAAAGGAAAATTATACACAAACCTATTAAATATATATAAAAAGATCAAAAAGTTAATAACCTTATAAAAAATAGTAAACAAAAATATATTGTGCTTAACAAAAAAAAAGATACAACAATTTAAAATACCAACATTGAAATTAAAAAAATTTAAATATTAAACTACTTACTAATAACTAATTGAAAAAAAAGAACACTTTAAAAATATATTAAATACAATCAAAATTTTTTAATTCAACAAAAATTTTTCACTTTAATTAAAAAAAATATGAACTTTAAAATTTGGCCTAAGTAGTCATTTGTGGTGTTACCAGAAATGTTTTTGTTAAATATGGGTGTTGCCAGATTTTTTTTAGGGATAATAAGAAAATGGGAAAAAAGTTTCAAAAGTACACTTCAGCGTTCACACATAAAAAAAGATATGACCCCTCTGAAATAAAAAAAGATAAATTCGAAATTAATGGCGCCGGGGCCCCGTAGGCCCCCGGGTCCAAAAACTGGAAACACGTATTTGCATACAAGTACACAGAAAAAACATAAGAAAATCAAGTAGAAACCACATAAAATTAAATAAAAACAGATTTGAAATCAAACAAAATTTGTTTTATTTTAAATATTCTCTATAGTTTAATTTTGTCATTGAAATATTAGTTTAAATACGAACAAGTTTATTTTAACTAGAATCAATTTACTTTAATAAGATTCATACTTAATTTAAAAACTTTCGTAAAAAAATAAGACAAATTTAAATATAAAATACCTACTATGACTTTGTTTTTCTGTGTAAAGGTACTCAAATGAAAGGAAATTTACTCACGATTTCAGTTTTCCAGGTCCATTAAACATGGCCCGAGTTAGTACAGTTTTAGGGGTGGTGGTCGAATTGTTAACTTTTTTATGTGCAAGAATTGTGCTCAAATGAAAGGAAATTACAAAAACGCATAAATTATAGTACTATAGCCATTTTAATAAGTTTTTAACCCTTTAGGGAGCAGCGGAAAATGGTCAAATGTTTTATTACCAAAAAATGGTGCTCAAATGAAAGGAAATTACGAAAATAGTTTAAAATAAATTACTTTTAGGACAATATGAGTTATATTATTTTTTTTTAAGTTGTGATTGAATGTTTGTTTTAGCAAATACTAAAAACGCCGCTTGCAAATTTTTTTCAAAAAATTTTGTTTATTTTTTTATGTTTTGTTTGAATACGTAAACTTCTGAGTTATTTTATATAAGTTAAGTTTTGAAAATTCGAGTTAAAAAATCGCGCGGTTTTTTTAAACAAATATTTATGATTTTTGGAATCTAAAAGTAAAGCATTTTTAGGCCCACCCTTAAAGGATCTAAAATTTTCTTAAATGGTTGTAGTAATTTATTTTATACTATTTTGTCCTTAAACCAGATTTCCTTTTTTGACGTCTTCCCGCTAAAGTTAATTTTTAGCTAAAAAAAAACTTTTATAACGTATACAAGAAGCGGAATAAATCTAGTTTACGGACATAGCACAAAGAAAGAAAAAAAAATTGTGTTCACGCTTTTATTTCTGTAACGGTATTATAGCGATAGCGGTATTTTAATTATTTCGTTATGGTATTTTATCAGTAACTGTATTTTAGCTATTTCGGTAACGGTATTTTAGTTATATAGGTAATGGTATTTTACGGAAAACGGTATTTCAATTATTTCGGTAACGGCAATTTAGGGATAACGATAGTCAAACTTGATAAACACGCTGTACACCCCCCTATTCACCCATATCTTCTATTTCCCAGTATTATTTATACGAAATGTCATTTTCAAAAAATAATTTACAATAATTTACAATTCGTACTACCAATAATAGGAAATAGTATTTAACAAAAAAAATTAAATTACAAAAATCGCTAAATTTTCTACGACTTCTTCCCCATTTTTGTACCAAAAATGTACATAAAATGGGTATAGAGGGCGCAAGGTAAATTTTATTTCATTTGAGTATAGATACTAAGCGTACCGGTTTTAAGCCCTGTAGAAGCCCCGGCCCCTTTAACCCAAGATAGAAAAAAATATTTATTTATACAAAAATTTTACTGACTGCAAAGGACCTATAAAGCTTTATTGCAAAGTAGAATATATTTTATTTTTTTCAATTAAAATACACAAGGACAGTAAATTAGCCGGTTATCTCAGAATCAATCACATTGATCTTAAATACCTATATTAACTTTCTAGGGTTAAAACATTTTAGAAGTTTTAAATCTTAAAAGTTAATATGGTTACACCATTGTATCTATCTTATATAAAAAATATATAATGAAAACGATCTGGTATCATTAAAGGACTAAGGTTATCTACTCTATATACAATAACAAAAAAAAAACGGGATTCTCCTCTCTTTTCTCCCTCTGCATTATACTCTCTACAACAACAATAACAACGCAAAAAATGAAAAGAAATTAACAAGCAACAACGCCGTAGTCATTACCATCATTTACGTATATACATTTTGTGTTTTCCTCTACAATTCCCCCTTCTGTTTCTTGTTGAAAATTTAATGGCGGCTGCATTTGTGTTTTTTTAAACGTTTTATATATAATTAAACTGAAAAATTATTTGTTAAATTTTTAAAATTTAATAATTTAAAAATAACTAAATTTACTTATAGCCAAATTAAAAGAAAAACCCAAATACTAGAGAATAAATGAAAGAAATAAAAATTTAGATAGAAACTGCGCGCGCGAATTAATAAAACGCCATAAAAAGATTTAAAAAGAATAAACTAGTGTTGGAAAATGTAAAAAAAAGAAATTGATTAACAAAATTATAATTTGTTACATGTAAAAAAATTTAGCCAATGCTAAGGAAAACAAATAATTTACAATATTTTCCTATAAAACAAATAATAACAACAAAAACGACAAAGTTACGAACGTACTTACTTACAATAATAAAGAAGTACATATTTTAGTAACAGCATCAGAATAACAAAATTTAATTAAAAACCAAAACATACAAGTGAAAACGTTTTTAAATTTATAAAAAGAAGCGAAATCTGTGTTCTCTTTTGTTTTTTTCAAAAAAAAAAAAAAAAAACTAACCTCACTTTTTTATTGTGAGGTCTTCATCCACTTAAATTTTTTATTGCCCACCCCTCACAACATCCCAACAACTCGATACATTTATACTTTTTTTGGGACTATTTCATCGACCTTTCTTTTAAAAACACAAATCCGCCCGTCCCCGATATTAATTCGGTGCGGTACGTGTGTAGAATTTATTTCAAACATCGAAAATTACAAGCAAAAATATAGAGAAAAATAGAAAACAAAAGAAACCACAAAAAATTATAACAATGTCAGAACACAGCGCTTGGGGTCAACGCCAAGCGACGGCGGCCGAAGCTGCCTTATGGTGGCCCGGTGCGCTCGCTGCGGCTGCTACACAACACCAACAACAACAGCAACAACAACAACAAACAATTGATCAGCAAACTTTACAACATTATCAGCAACAACTGGTTGCTCAGCAACAACAACAAGCCGCTGCCGCAGCCGCTGCTGTCCAGCAACAACAACAATTGCAACAACAGCAGCAGCAGCATCAGCAGCAACAACAGCAAGTTGTCGTCCAACAGAATCAACAGCAAGCCCATCAAAATAACGCCAACACAACCTCCGGGGTCGGTACTCAACAATTGTTCACCTACAAAATGGCCAGTAGTTTTCCAAATCCAGCCACCACAATGGCCCAAGTTGTGGCGACATCAAATGCAGCCGGCACACCCGCCTATGACTATCGTTTAAATATGGCCCAAGCAGCCGCCGCGGCTGCGGTACCCGGTTCCCAGTGGTGGTATTCAGCAGCTAATCAAGGTCAAATCGATGCTAATACGGCTGCTCAATTGCAGCAGCAACAACAGCAGGCGCAGCAGCAACAACAGGCACAGCAGGCGCAACAACAACAACAGGCGCAGCAGCAACAACAGGCCCAACAACAACAACAGGCACAACAGCATCAACAGCAACAGCAGCAGCAAATACAACAGCAGGCCCAGCAGCAACAACAGGCACAGCAACAACAACAGGCCCAGCAACAGCAACAAACTGCGGTAAGTTTTTTCAATTCTTTTTATTGTATTTAAAAACAAGTTATTTTCTTACTCCCATCATCTATTTTTATAAAACTTGCATTTGTTGTTTCCTCCCTCTCATTTTTCTTTGATTTGTCCTTTTTTGTGTTTTTTAAATAATACAATAATGTTATATTTTAAACATTTTAACTATGTTTATACAACTTTTAAATGTGCAACATAAAATTTTAATACTATTGTTGTGTTTGTGTCTACAATATTATTGATCCATCGATTGGTTTTGGAAAACAATTTCATCTTATTTTTGTATCATCATGATTGAAGGAAGTACACCATACAATATTTACAGCTGTTTAAACAAAAATATAAATTTAAGCTTAAAAATTAAATAAAAAAGATGATTTCAGATAAACAAGGACTCCAAAAGGAAATATTGAAAGGAACAAAAAAAAAAAAACTGTCTAGATCTGTCAAAATTGGTTTACGAGATATTCGATAATCCAGGTTTTTTCTATTCTTCCGTTTTTTTTAAACCGGTTTTTGAAAAACGGTGGTTTTTGAGTTGTTCGATAAACCGCTTTTTTCGTCTCGAATAATTCGGCGTTTTCGAATATTTTTTAAGCCAAACATTTCAGAGGAATAAGCATTTTTTGGAATAATTTGCAAGGGTTCTTTCAATAGGAAATGATAGCAAGTATAAAAAGTGAGAAGACAATTTAGCTTTTTCATCTCTTTTTGCCTTTTTGATGATTTCTTTACCTATGTGTGCATTTTTGCATTTTCCGATTTTGAGTTTAACCTGAAACACCCTAGAATTTTTTTTGTTGAATTTTGAAGATATTTTACATATGCTTTTTAGTAATGACCTGATTATAAAAAAACTGCAATCCGTTTTTGATCCTGCCTGCAGGACATTCAGAATGCCTGTTACCATTTGGTAACTATGTGCGGGCTAGGGGACTAGTTTTTGTGCATAGTATAGGAAAATGTATATATTATTTTTTTATTAATTAATAATCATATACAGTAGTAACTCGATTCTTGCACATACTTGATACTTGCACACCTCGATTCTTGCAACATGGGAATATTTTTCATTACGCACTCAGTACTTGCGACATCCGAAAATTTTGAACTCGATACTTGCAACATTTTTGTATTATATATATCAGCGTTCAATATTTGCTTAGAATGGGCGGAGCAAAATAAAGCTTCATTAGACGATATTATGATGCTCCAGAGACTAAGAAGCAGTGTAGTACTACTGAACAAGCGACTTTGTACAAAACAAACAAAAATTCTAAATTTCTTTAATTCCACATAAAATATGTATCTACTGTTATACGAATGCGTTGAACTTAAGTGTTTTGAATTGAAATATTAAACTTAGATTCTAAACAGATGTATGTGCCTTTTATTTTGTATGGGAAATTAATACTCGGTACTTGCGACAACCTCGAAACTTGCACCGAGCCCGGTTTTCATTACGTGCAAGAATCGAGTTTCTACTGTAGTTACAAATATATACTATGTATTACCCTAACCGAGCACTAGCTACTATGGCTTTCGGCGCGTTGTAGCGAAAACAGACCTCTGATGGGAATCGAACCCACGACCCCCGCACTGATAATCCAGCACGCTACCAACTAGCCTACGGGGGAGCACATGTATATTTTTTCTCAAGAAAACGTATTATAACTTATTAAAGAAATTAATGTGAGTTATGTTTAAAAATGTAGATTGCTAATTTGGACATAGTTCGTTACGTTATTAAAAGAATATAGGAATATTTTAAAAGTAATGAGGAAAAAAAACGATATTTTCAACTTCACCTCTTCTGATTTAAGTAAAACTTGGTATAAACATTTTCCTAGTTAATATGAAGTTTACATGTTTTTTATTTTTTCAAAATTCGTTTCGCTGCTCAAAATTGTGGGTTTTTAACAAATAAATGTGTAAGAATTATACAATGTTTGAATTATCGTAACTTTTGAACACGTCAATAGAAAATTAAAAAACTTGGTGTCGTTTTAAACATCAAATCCTCTTCTTTAAACAGTGTCCAACAAAAATTAATTTTTTACTCGAAAATATTTCGCGAATATTTCAAATAACCCAAAATCAATTTTTCTAAAATTTATTTTGTAATTACCTCAAAGTATCACTTACAACATATAAAAATTTTAAGTTGGGAATCAGAGGGCTTCAAAAATAAACGGAATTTTTCCGAAGGTATCTTTAATATTTAATATAAAATTTTTTATCTTCACATATCACCATATCACAAATTTCAATATTTTTTGAGTCACATGCAAAAATCGACATGCATGTTAAACAGGAGACAACATGTAGTTAAACTGCGTACTCAGATTTTCGTTATCTATACCTATGTCCTTTCATAAGGATAATAAAAGCAAATTTTTAAACAAATTATTTAAAAACTGGTACCCATTAAATGATGCCTGTATGGGTATCAGATGGAAGCTCTTTGGTATTCCACAAAATTATTAGTCGTATTATTTCAGGACCATACATTATAAAAATGTTCTTTTAAATATTTGATCCTTCAATATTCTTCATTGTTTTAAATAATTTTGACAAAATAAAAATTGCATGTAAAAGGTTTGACATACATTAAATTTCAGCCTTCTAGCTTTATTAGTTTATCAATGACGAAACATTTGAATTATCCCTGTAAAAACAAATATATTTAAATTTTCTTTATACATGGAAATTTAAAATGTTTCTTATTGCGAAAAAAAAAATAAAGCTACAAGTCTGAAATTTGAGTATGTATTACAGTACAGACAAATCTTTAAGATGATTTTTTTCTTTTGACGAATTTTTTTAAAACAACCAAGGATGTTTGAAGGCCATTTTAAAAATTTTTAGTTCTGTAATATTACGACAAATAATTTTTTGGAATAGCAGAGATAATGATCTTTCATCTGATATCCATATTTGCATTGTATAATGAGTAAACGTATTTTAATTTAAAAAATTTAACTTTAAATGTTCTTTTGAAAGGACATGCGATGTGATAACTAAAATCTGAGTACATAGTTTAACTACATGTGGTCTCTTGTTTGATATGCATATCGATTTTTCCATGTGTGGCAAAAACAATTGAAATTTGTCGTCGTAGGGTGCTATGTGAATATACAAAATTTTATATTAAATATCAAATTACTTTCAAAAAAAAAAATCTGTTTATTTTTGAGCCCCTCTGATTACCAACTTTAAATTTTTATATGTTGTAAGTGATACTTTGAGTTAGTTGCAAAATAAATTTCAGAAAAGTTAATTATGGGTTTTTTGAGATACTTGAGTATTAAAGAAATTTTTCAATTTTGTTATCCATTTCTCGTAAAACATTTATTTTTGTCCAACACTGTATAAAGAAGAAGATTTGATCTTTAAAATTACACCAAGTTTTTAATTTTCTGTAGACGCGTTCAAAAGTTACGATAATTCAAACATTGAATATTTCTTACACATTTATTAGAAACGCCTAACTTTGAGCAGCGACTAAACGCGAACTATAACGCATTTTGAAAAACTCCATATTAACTAGGAGAATATAAATACCAAGTTTACTGAAATTTGAAAGATCATTATTCGAAAGTTTTTAAAACCTCAATTTAATCAAATACATATATGGAATAAAAACTTTAGCTAATAAACAAATTTTGAATAAAAAAGTAAGCATTTTTTAGAAAACGTCCAAATTTTGAATAAAATAATTAATTTTTTTAGAATATTAAAAAAAAAGAAAAAAAAACAAATCAGTAATTATGAAATATTGGAGTTGTATTTTCAAATAAATAACACTTTGTTTTAATATTTTAAATAAATATATCCATAAATATATCCTTTTACAAACAATGGAACTACGAGCTTAAACATTATTCTGGTGGCAACTTACAAGTCTATTTTATAAAATCCTTGTTCGAAACATAGGTATATTAAAATTTTTATTTTTTTCTCGAAAATTAAAATGATTTAAAACAAAATTCACATTTAAAAAATTTTGATAGTAAGGCTGATTGAATTTATCTTTTTTGCCTCCTCTGATAATAACTGTAAAGGATATAAAACCACCTACCAATTTCGATTTTTATGCAAAATTTAAGTCTTAATTCCCACATGTAATCCAAATTGGGTGTCCCGGTATAAGTTCCTTCTTCAAGTTAGCAAAATATACTTCTTTGATTTTCTCAGAAAGTTCTGTTCGCGAAGCAAGTAAAGACCTGTTAGTAGATAAATCTGCATTTCATTAGCAGATGAAGACATTTTTTATAATCGGCCTGATTACGGATATCGAATTTGTAATCGAATTTTTCTACTCCATACAAAATGTTTTTGCTTACTTTAAAATTAATCCCTGCATAAATATTTTTTACAATCGTATTGTTGTTTATAATGAATTCAGTTGTAAAATTGTTTAAAAGTTGTGTTTTTACTAAGTCTTAAGCAAATTTGACTTACTCGCGAAAACGACTACGACAGCGGTAATAAGGCCAAAAATACCTGTTTGAAAAACAAAGTTTTTGCTTTATCCTTACTTTACAAAATATTTAAAATAAAGTCAAACTTAGTACATTTGAACAATTTTGGAAGTTTGAAACAAAATTTTAGGGTATATTTTAAATATTTTGTACGGAACGAAATTTAAAAACAGTCGAGTTTTGTTATTTAAAATCGACCTTTTGTCTTTTTTTTTTGTAGTAAGGGCAGTTGTTTTAATTTTATAAAATTTAAAAGAAAAATGTTTGAAAATTGCAGAGTACAAGTACACTTATACAACTATAAATTTGTTCGAAATAAGTTTAACACTATCGCTATCTTGTACATTTTAATAAGTTTGATTTCAACCCACGATAATTTGCAAGACGTTGCATTATTGTTTTCTCACGCTGTAGTTTGTCTAAACTTTGGATTCTCTAAGACTCTGTTTATTTAGAAAAGAACATAAAAAGTCTCTTTAGAAAGGAGATCTGAATAGATTTTAACGTCAACATTTACCCTTTACCAAGGGTAAGTCCATATTTTGGGGGTGTCTGAAAAATTTGATAATACGATTCTTGTTCTAATCTATTAGAATTACAAACAAATCTGTATAACTTCCAAAGTATAGCTACTTTATTCTTTTTTGTCACACAATGATATCAAAATATAAGGAAGTTAAGAAGAGATGCATTTACTTAAAAATATTAAAAAAAAAAAAAACTCCATTTTAGTTTTTAGATATGTTATATATATTAAAGAGACCTTTCTAAAATTTTTTTTTTTTTTGGAAAAAGCACTGCCTTTGAAGTGTTTTCCCAGTTTTAAAGTTTTATTTTTTGCCATTTTCAGTGTAATAGAATAGTGTATGTTTTCGTTTAATACCTTTCTAATGGTACCAAGATCATTGAAATCGGTTTAGCCATTCCGTAGTAATCACAGCTTGAAAGTACATATTATCGTCATTTTTCAAAAACTTCGATACCTTGCCACGCCCACATATTTTCAAAAATGCAATTTCTAAGAATGAGGTTGTGTTTGTTTGTATAGGTAAAATGTAGCTGTATGCAAAATTTCATCAAAATCTGAGATGGTCGGGTTCAAAATGTGCCTTTTTTTATAGGTTTTGATATGAAATTCATCATATATGTATATAAAGTAATATATTTGTCCATATATGGAAATGTAGGTTAATTTTTCTTGTATAATATATATATATATATATATATATGAGCATATATGAAATGAACTCGTTAACCAGAGAAAACTGCGATAGTTATACAAATCAAATTTATATGGCAATTTCTGTGGTTAAAGTTAAACTCTGGTTATTTATAGAAAAGTTAGTCGCTCTAAGGGCCATTATTACAACTTGCCAATAGCTAAAGTTCGGATGTTATCTGACAGACTATTAGTTTTTCGTTATTATAAGTATACTTTAAGCTAAAAGTAACCGATAAGCTAAAGGGAAGACATTGTTGGCTTTAACTTTAAACGTAACTTTTATGTGTTTAAAGTTACCACATTTTCTGCTCTATAAAGAAAAAGAAGAAAATACCGAATTTTACAAATTATTGTTTGTTTGTAAACAAATAAAAGTACGTTGCCACTACGTATTTTTATAAACCAATTCATAAACCAATAATCGGTTTTTAGTTTGGTGCTGCCACATTATCAAAAATATTAATTTTATTTTACTGGGAAGTTGTAATAACGAAAAACATTATAGCTCACTTTATTCCTCATTTTAGCTAAAGTTACTTTTTACTAACATTTACTTTAAAGGCAAGTTGTAATAATGGCCCTAAGTCAAATTAATTTAAATAAATCAAAATCTGAAGAGTTTATAATAATTTAACATTCGTACAAAAATATATATAAAACCTTCATCATTTTCGTAATTTTTTAGAAATATTTTTCTATTAAAATTTATCTAGAAAATAAGAGATTAAAAAACGCGTTACTTTACAAATATTATCTCTCAAGTACCTACTTTTCTATATATTTAACTCTAAATAAAAAACTCACGTGTTGGCAATAGACCTAGATTTTAAAATATTTTTTTTTTTTTTATTTTTTTATAATTTCTATTTCAAACGCAACAATTTGAAAATACACATGTGCGGTTACCGAGTGAGGTATATCATAAAAATTAAATAAAACATGTTGACGACATTATTTAGTTTATCGCTATAATTTACATTATGCCGGCATATTTTATTGTTTTTTTTTTTATATTTAACTACAAAATAACAAAAATAGAAATTGTATTTGAAAATACAGAAAATGAATTAATTTCGAAACAATTCACATGTTTTTGTGTGTTCAATTTAATTATAACAGCTGTTGCTTTCTGCTGGTATTGAGAACGCAGAAATAAATATTTCATAAACTGCATGAAATTATCTATATTTAAGGGGGAATTAACAGCAGTCAGTATAGAGTACAATTTAACTGATAAGACACACACAAGCAAGCACACATGTTGTGCTTTTCATTAAACAAAAAAAGAAGAGATTTGCGAATACAAATTGAACGGACAAATGTGTTCATTTATAGAAATTGTTATCAATATTGGCGATTGTACGTACGTAGTTAAATATTAAAATAAATATAAAAAAAAAAATAAACGCCTCTTAAAACATTAAAAAATATCATAAACTAAAACACTATTTGATAGATAGTGTACACAAAACGATTTATTTTCATTTAAGGTATTCACAACAGATATTTTTGTAGTCGAAAATTTCGATATGAAAATATTAAAAAAAAACGGCGAAACATTTATCAAGTGCTAGTTTATTATAAAACTACAAAGTTCTTTCAAGTTATTTTGAAAAGTTTCTTGTCATAAATACGTTTTTTTGACTCGTAAAAGGTATAAATGTGTTAAAAATGCATATGGGAAAATCTACGGAAACGTACGATTACATGTCACTCAGGATTTAAATAAGCAATATATAACCCTGGGTTCTATATTCCACTACGAAGTGAAAGTGGAATCATTTTTAATTCCACATTTTCAATTCCGCTGTGTTCTGAAAAACGAGTGAATCGTTTTTTTCACGACGATTTCATTTTCATTTTGTTCTTAGCAACAACATAAAAAAATACGAGAAAAAACCAAATTATCACTTTAAAGTGAATGAAATTGCAATAAAGAAGAGTGCATTTTTTAACAAAAATAAAAATTAAACAAAAAAATACTTATTTTTAAAATAATATAAAATGAGTTTCGCAATTGTAATTTCCAGGTATTTAATTAAAAAAGAAAAACAAAGAACGGAAAATCTAAATAGAAAAAGGCTTCGTGACTGTTCAAATCCTTTGGAACTACCAGAAAAATCGTAAGACAATAATTAAAACTGAGTCGCAAGTGTTTAAAATTAATAAAAAAAATTGTTTTATTGCGTATTTTAGATTAAGTAAGTATGCATTTATGATGGTTTTAGAAGAATTATCACCAATGGCTAAAAAGACAAGCATTCCAATTATTTTGCAACTGGACACATCACTACGCTATTTCGGACAAGAAATTTACCAACAAATGATCGCAAAAGACTTCAATCTAGCAGTGGAAAGAAGTACAGCGTCACAAATTTTAACAAATATGTGTAACGTTTTGAAAACTGTCATATGCCCAAAATGGATTAGATTTGAAAAAAGTCGCGATGAAATTGAGAAATCAAAAAGGGAAATCATCGGTTGCGGTTCCTCATTTTCTATATTTTCAGTACCTTTGTCATTTTTATTTAATTTTTGTAAAATCACGTTTACTACATTGTCGGAACTGGTGCCATCTAAGTTTGACAATTCAGTAGATGAATTTGTGGTTGTTTACCCTTTGCTAGTCGTCCCAAAGGATTTAGCAGCTGGAACACCTTCGACTGCTGTATAAAGGCCAGAAAGTTTGGCATCTGAATCTTTTTTGGATGATATGTGTTGGATATTATTGGGTCCTCCACCTGTTGCCGTTACCTCTGCTCTATTTTCGGCCAATTTTTACGAATGGTAGCCTTTCAATCAGCCCAAGCCTTTTTCCAACCAGTTGCATCGTTTTCTGGAGGTCCTAAGCTGTTTAATGTACTTGCTAAGTCCTTCCACAACTGGTCTTCAACTGTTGCCCCTCTAAAAACCTTTGGCCAAACCAGATTTTGTTTCCATGAATGTTAAAAATGGGGCCTCTTGTTCCGGATTCATGTGTTTTCCCGTAAAAAATACAACACTTTTTCAGTTAAATAAACGTATATTAAAAATTGTTAATATATATAATATAATATGTTAACATATCACATTTACTTACATTGTTTGATTTTTTTTACGTTTAATATTCAAAATAATTTTATTTTCTAAAAAGTTTGATTTTTCACTCAGTTAACTAATACCGTTTTACAATTACTTTTTTTGTAGTGAAATTGTTTTATAGAACACATCAAATCACTTTAATTCCACTAGAAACAAAATGAAAATGAAATTTTTCTTTTCAAATCACTTATGTGGAATTGGGAACACAAATTGAGCGGAAGTTTCACTTTCACTTCATTTTCGGAATGTAGAACCCATGCGATAATGTTTTTGATGTTATCAGCATTTATTAAGCAACGACTTTTACCAGGCGAACATCCAAAATTTTAATATTTATACTGTTAATGTGCTCTACTCAATTAAAAACTACAAAACTATTCTAACTTACCCTAATTTTGGTTGCAACTTTCAACAGTTTTTTAACTCTTTTTGGATATAACTTTTTCAGCCTAAAAGGAAATCGCCTAAAACCTTTGGTGGATAATAATCCTGATGTTGCAAAATGTCTTACATGTGGAAGAAATATCGCACAACCAGATCTAAAGTGACTCAACTTAAAATTTTAATGTTTCGGTTTTTTATGCTTAAACTATGCACAATATACTTGGAAACGTATGATTCCATGTCACTCAGGATTTCAATAAACAATATATAATGTTTTTGATGTTGTCAGCATTTTTTAAGCAACGACTATTACCAGGCGAACATCCAAAATTTTAATATTTATACTGTTAAAACTTCAAAGCTACTCTAATTTACACTAATTTTGCTTGCAACTTTTAAAGTTTTTTAACTCTTTTGGATATAACTTTTTCAGCCTAAAAGCAAATCGACTAAAACCTTTGGTGGATAATAATCCTGATGTTGCAAAATGTCTTACATGTGGAAGAAATATCGCACATCCAGATCTAAAGTGACTCAACTCAAAATTTTAATTTTTCGGTTTTATATGTTTAACCTATGCACAATATACTATAAAAAATATCAGTGTATTTTGTTGTTGTTAACTGTTGCTAAAAAACAGTTATGTATTTCTTTATGTTTCAATTGGTATAAAGTTGCAAATATGAGTTAAGTCACTTTTGTACTAGGTGTACGATATGTTCTCTAAGTTAGGAGTTAATAGCAAGTCTACAAATCGGTCACTCAGTTTTTTCAATAAATAGAAATTTCAGAGATTTTTCATTTTTGAGCTTCAGCATCAAATTAATTACAAATTTGTTTTTATTGGCATATATGTAGTTGACAAATAAACTAATAAAATGAAATCAACTCGATTAGTGTGACTTTAGAAATAAGGAAAATATGACAATACAAATCTCAGCAGGGCTAGGCGTGAAGACCTTAAAATCTTATATTTTTTGAAGGGGCACACGCAGTTCAAGAAGTAATTAGTTGCAGTCATGCGTGATCGGTATATATCAGCACTACTACTATTATTGTGTGCAAGTACTAAATAGATCGCACTATTATTATGGTATCCAGAAGAGCCATTTAAGGTTAAATTTTGTAGCTTTTCGTAGGTTTTTGGAGCTAAAAGTGGAACTTTTACAATGGTAACTGTGATCTCTATCATATAAGCCAGATTTCAACCTTTAATTATTTAAACTGTGGATGTGTGCCAGTCAATTTGAATTTTGATTTTTAGCGTACTGTTTAGCTAAAAGTTATGTAAAGCCAAACAATAATATTAGATCTATTTAGCACTTTCACATAATGTCTGTTATAATAATATATGCAATTCAAGATATATTGGACACCATAATTCTTGAAGCTGCGGGTGCGCCTTCAATATGAAGTTAGTCTTTTAGCACTTTGCGGAGAAATAAATGTTGTAGAGAGAATACAAAGTTCATCCGATCAATTTAGCGCTTTCGTATAATAATAGTAACGATGATATTTACCGTTCAGTACATATTTTACCCTATAATAATTTAAACCGCCGATGTGCTTCTCTATTTTGTTCTGCATTTTTCTTTACTTTTTATCTATTTTGGAGAACAAATTTATATAGAGGCAAAAAATATTATCCGATCGATTTAATATTTACCTACATTTTAGTAAATGAATATTTAAGCTCGAGGTCAATATTATTATTTACTAAAATTAAAACAAAATGGTCGAAAAAACTTATATTTAAATTAATATATTTACATATATTAATAGTTATATGCCAATGTCTTGCATTAAAATAAGATTTTACTCCGTAATTCTTTAAGCCGCGCATGTGAGACACAATTTTATTATAAATTTTTCTTAATTTCGAGCTCAATTTTCGCAAAACACCCGTTGTGTTGTAAACATTTGGAAACCATATTCGGACTTAGCACAGAAAGATTACTCAAAAACGTGTCGCATCCCCAAAAATCCAAAAATTTAAAAAAATTTATAATCGAAAAATTTTGCGGTTTTTTGTTTATAACTTTTTCAGCACTCAAAGAAATTGTTTCAAACGAACACATTATTGATTTTTAATTGTGTGCCACTAACCTGAAATCATACAGTTCCGTAGATTTCCCCATATATTTTACTAGAAACTTGTAAAACTAATTTTTGTAGTTGTATATTTACTAGAGGAGACAAGTTAACATTTTTGCTTTTTTTACGCAATTTTACTCATAATTGCTTATTTTGCCAGTTTTTGATTTTTAATTTTTTGGCTTAAACCTGTTTTTCTTAAGATTTCCGAGATTTAAATTGTCTTTTTCAGATTTTCTTGGCCTGAAATGCTTATTTTTTTACTTTTTTTTTTGTAGTTTTGTGCTACTTTTGCCTTTTTCTCCCATTTCTGATAATTACATAGCACTTTGATAATGATTCGCGTGTAGTGTTCTGCGTGTCTCGGCTCAAACTTATTTACTCATAAAAACATTAGCGTGAATGAGAAATAAATTTTAATTGGCGAATTAAAGATATTTTTTTTATATCATTAAGATGATTGAGTACTTTTTTTAAAGGTCTGGTTATTGCAAGCCATAATCTGAGACTGCTAAAAAAACTGTTTGTTTCACTGATCCAGGAATCGAACCTTATACCTTCTAGTTAAAAATCAAGTGTTGCCAAGTTATAAAAAAATTTATTTTTAATTTGGTTTTTATTTTTTTTCTAAATCATTTATATTAAAATCATTAACAATCTTTTTTATGGTTTGTCATTTTACCCTATTTTTGCCTTTGCAATTCTAGTGAAATTTGCACCTGTTAGGGAACAATTAATTCTGAGTCATGACTCACAAGTCTCCAAGAAGTTTCGGTGTAAAACCTGTAACGACACATTATTTTAATTTAGTAAAAAATAAAACAATTTTAAAGTTCATATGTACTGGGTTAAAAATTTAAAATTATAATCCAGGAGCCCGACATTTATATGGATTAAAGCACAAAAAAGTTTAGTTTTTATACAGATAGATCTGTTAGTTTCGTTTCCTCATTTCACAGAACTTTACTTCCCAACTAATTTTGGCTTTAGACATTTCTCTCAGTAAATCAATTTGGTATTCACAAAAGTTATCCAGAGATTTCTATTAAAATATCGGGAAAAACATAAAATTTTTTCTCTCTTTCGTGTGGTATCAATAGCTAAAGTCTAGCACAACTGCAAATGATTACGATGGAATCATTTGCTCTTTACGCATTAAGTCGGGAAAATTCATATTTTGTTTGGTATTAACGAAAAACTCCAGTTTCTGACTTAAATCCTTTTTGCCTAACTTCAAAGATATAATTCCACACATATTTTGGTAAAGTTCAATATCAAATTAAGTTATCTGCAAGTTAAGGCTTTACTACATATGGCTTCACCATACCTGGGTACTCACTGAAAAAAATGATTTACATATAGCGGTTTAGTAAAAAGTTTTTGGTGGTTTACAAGTGAAACCAAATTTGTCCGATTTTTAAAGATTCGCTTAAATTAAAAAACAAACAAACTATAATTCAATAAAATAATACGCATTACACAAAAAAAGTTATATATATACATACATACTATGATATATTTGTATGTAGTATCTTATCATAAGTTAAAATGATAAAATTAAACAAAAAAAAAAAAAAAAATAATAAACACGAGGGCAAGAAAACACTTACGAACCCACATGGTGAAAGAATTTGTATTCTGATGCCGGTAAAAAACGAATATTTAAACTATACGTTAAAAAGCTATGACACACACTTCTTCTATACATACGTACATATGTACATATCTGAGGGAAACTTTTTTATTATATACAAATATATGTATGTATATGAGTATATGGAAAAAATGTCTGAAGACAAATGAAATGATGTCAAAAAGAAATATAAAAAAAACGACAAAAAAAAGTTGCAAAAGGCACATTGTTAATATGTTTTGTTGATTTTTTGTATATTGTTGTTGGTGTTTTGTTGTTGCTGCTGTTATTATCACTGGGTTACCAATGGAAATGACATTGACATTGAATCAAATATAGCAACAGCAACAAAATATTATACAATAATAAAAGCTTCAACATAAAAATAAACGCCAAGAAATTAAACAAAACAAAATTATATACACATGCATATTATAAACATATCTATATTAAATTATACAAATTATAACAAAAAAAAAATGTATAAATAATACATATAGTAAAATGATATTGTTATTATTATTTTTATTGGTCACAATAATGACAAAAACAAACATTTACCACGTGGTGATTGATTCAATATACAAGCATGACGTCAAAGGTTGAAAAGGCTTAATTCTTTAATTCAGTTTTCTAAAAATGAATGACATTTTAATCAAGTTTCATTCCGAAAAAGCACTCTTAAGGAATGAGTTCTTAGTTTAATTCTCAAAAGCTTTAAATAATATGAATGAATTCTATTGTGAATGAATTATTTCTTGAATAATTCAAAATTTTCTTAATTCATTTAGAAAAAGGGTGAATGAAGAAAGATTTGTTTTCATTCATTTACAGGGACCGAAAATAACAGTTATTTTCAAATTTTTAAACAAAAAAAGCAACTAGAAGTAAATGTCGGAAAACTGTTTCAAGTATACCATTTTGATCCTTATGAACTAGTCTATAATAAAATGCAAAATAAAAGTTATTTTTTGATTTTTATTTTTTTGAGCAAAAATAAAAATTATTTTTTGATTTTTATTTTTTCGAGCAAAAATAAAAGTTATTTTTTGATTTTTATTTTTTCGAGCAAAAATAAAAGTTATTTTTTGATTTTTATTTTTTAGAGCAAAAATAAAAGTTATTTTTTGATTTTTATTTTTTCGAGCAAAAATAAAAGTTATTTTTTGATTTTTATTTTTTTGAGCAACAATAAAAGTTATTTTTTGATTTTTATTTTTTCGAGCAAAAATAAAAGTTATTTTTTATATTTATTTCAATTTCTTGAGTTGAAATTCCATAAGTTATAAATTTTTATTTTTATAACGAATAAATAACAAATAACGTAGTTATATTTATATGAACGAAATATATAAATTTTATGGTTACCATTTGTAATATTTTCGAGTTTTATAAACAGTAAAACTTATTTTTAACATGACGATTTATTTGAAGATTTCTTGTTTTAAAAATAACGATTTTAGTTTCCAAACTTAAAAAATGTATAATAATATATATTAATACAGTTATCACAAAAAATAACATTGCAAAATATTTGCTGTATATCTATCATCACTGAAAAATCATAATAACAAAGCTAATAACTTTTATTTTTAGTAAAAAAAAAATAAAAACCAAAAAATGACTTATATTTGCTTGAAAAAATAAAAATCAAAAAATAACTTTTATTTTTGCTCGAAAAAATAAAAATCAACAAATAACTTTTATTTTTGCTCGAAAAAATAACCAAAAAATAACTTATTTTTGCTCGAAAAAATAAAAATCAAAAAATAACTTTTACTTTTGTTCGAAAAAATAAAAATCAAAAAAAAACTTTTATTTTTGCTCGAAAAAATAAAAATCAAAAAATAACTTTTATTTTTGCTCGAAAAAATAAAAATCAAAAAATAACTTTTACTTTTGCTCGAAAAAATAAAAATCAAAAAATAACTTTTATTTTTGCTCGAAAAAATAAAAATCAAAAAATAACTTTTATTTTTGCTCGAAAAAATAAAAATTAAAAAATAACTTTTATTTTTTCTCTAAAAAATAAAAATCAAAAAATAACTGTTATCATCTGACTTTTATGAAAAAAGGAATAATTATTACGGTCCCTGTTCATTTAGTCAAATGATTAAAGAAATTTATAAGTTATGATAAAATTGAAATATGTATGTACTACATAAAACAAAAGAAAGTTTCTTAAAATTAGTCTAAAGCAACAAAAAAATATTTTATGCTTTGTTATTGTTTGTGTGTTATGTCACAATTAGTGTCTTTATGTAATTTTTATTTTTTTTTAATTTGTCGATGTTGTTTTTTTTTTTAATTTGGGCACATTTAAATTTTTGCGATTTTCTCACAAGTTTTCGCGCTTTTTTGCAATATTTATTAAAAACATTAAATATTATTTTAAATTTTTAACAGATATTATTAAAATTATAATAGAAACAATACTTATTAAATTAAGTGTGTGCCCAAGTAAACGTTAACACACATTTTTCTTTATAATTTTTTTTTGCGATTGATTTCAATATTTTATATTCATCAGACGATTCTGTATTAAATGAATGATACTAAAATTTCTTCATTCTATTAGTAAAATGTTGAATGAACATATAAGGTGGCGCAAAAATAACCTTCCGATTTTTTTTTTATTATGTATTTATTGGGCCTGATTACGGTTGTCGTAGTCGTATTTCGACTCTAGTCGAAGTCGTTGTCGATTTTTATTTGTTGCGGTATTACGTAAATTTTTCGACTAAAAGGTTTTTGTAATAGATTGAAAACAACAGAGTGTTGATAAATTTTGTTAAATTTATTAATATTATGAAGCACTCTATGACGATCTGTCAAAAACAGCTGATGGCGGCAATAAGAAATTTTTAATTTTGTTGTTAAATTATCAAAAATATAAAAAAATGCTAAGTTTGGACTTATTTTTTTAATCTCAGATGAAAAATATGAGTGCCTATGGCGGAGACGAATGATATTCGAAGAAAACGGCTAAGTGTTGTTTAGCAAAATAACTCCGATCACATCCAAACTTTTACCTCGCATAGTAATTTTTGAGCTGCAAAAAAAATTTTGTCGCCAGAGCCCCCTTGCGGCTGGACGAGGCATTAAATTCGGAAAAGTTTTTTACAATTATCTCAAAAAGTACACGTCCGATCATTACAATATGCATGTCATATCGAAGCTTATTAAAATATCTATTCAATGATGTACGATATGACCCTAGAATTTAACCCATTACAGCCCAATTCAAAATTTCCTTATATTTATTTGTTTTTTTTGTAAAAAGATCACCTTATTAAAAAAATCGCCTATATAAGCATATAAAAACTGTACAAAAAATTAAAGAAAATTTCACAAGCTTTCATAAAAGGTATAATGGACTACCATATCTTTTAAAATAAAAAAAGAGATTAAAGGTTAAAAAAAAAATGCAAAAAATCCACATTGTCTAAATTTAACCTTTGATATTTTTTTTTGTTTCAAGAGATATGTGGTCATATTGTACCTCAAAAGAAAGCTTATAAATCCGGCTATCCATTTCTATAAACTTATTAAGTTCTTACACAGGCCAATTTTTGAATAAAAAGCACATTTTATCTAAAAAAACTAAAGTAAAAATAAGAAAATTTTAAACCGGCCTTTAATGGGTTAATTTATATTGGTATATTGTACACCATTGAAAAGCCATTTAAAATAGCTTTCATACGACATGCATATTGTTATAAACGGACTTGTACTTTTTGAGATACTTAAAAAACTTTTTCAACTTTAATGCCCAGCCCAGCCGCAAGGTGTCGCCGGCGACTACAAATATTTTGTTTCTTGAAATCAGCTCAAAAATTAGTTTTTGGGGTAAAAGTTTTGAAGTAATCGTAGTTATGTTTCTAAACTGCACTTGTTATGTTTTTTACCCTAAAACGTCCTCCAATTTCGCAAACAGCTTCGGTGCTATAATTTTTATTCTAAAAGTATTTAAATTTAATTAAAATTTCATTGAAATTTGTATTTTTTAAGAATTTTTTAAATCTGTCGTGAGAAATAAAATAGACGACTGTTTTTATACATTTTGACAGTCGAAAACGACAACCTTAATACGGAAATTGTAATAGATTTTCTAGCAGTGTTGAACATTCGTAGTTTTCGACAAACGTAATACCGTTTTTTAAAAACGACAAATTTTCACTACGACTACGACAACCGTAATCAGGCCGATTATGTACAGCATTTTCTGATAGGAGGATTACTTTTGCGCCACCTTATATAATTGAATTCATTTAAGTTAGGAATACATTCAATAACAATTAAATCGTTTGAATGAAGCTAGTGAATGAATTACCGGAATGGTAAATAAACATGTTTTAATTCTGAATGCAATTTTTCGTGAATTAAGCTCAAATTGAATTAAGTCTTTCGAAGGTCTGTTATATATAGACATATTTATTTTTTAGCTACGATATATTAGTTTATACACACAGAAAAATAAAGTGACAACCGAATTGAAAAGTGTAATTTGTTGTTAACAACCAAAAACTTCGGTTAGTACAACCATATTACAATTTGATTTCCGAATATTTTGGTTGTTGCAACTAAAATTCAGTTGTCTTAACCGACTTTTGTTGTGAAACCCACTACTCAATTGCAGTATCCGACTTTAGTTGTAGTAACCGAACTTGAGTAGTAGTAACCGAATTTCAGTTGGCAAAATTTTTCTCTGTGTGTATAAACAAAGTTACTGTCGCAGAATCTTCCATTGTCGGTTTTACTTCGAAAATAAATAATACTAATAAAACGTTTTATATAATAATTTACAGTTTTTGTACTAATTTTTAGTACAAAATCATATTTTAGTAATTATGTTTTATATTCTCTATTTTTTAACTAATTTTAATTGCTGATTTTAGCAAAATATTGTTACTTATTCTTAAAAACCCAGTTGTTCAAATTACCTAACATTTTTACACATTTTGATATTTGTGAGTTTAAAAAAATTGCCGAAAATAAAATAAAAATGGCAATAAATACAAATGTTTTCGAGATATGAACGTTTTAAGTCTATTTAAGTGATTTTGTGATTTGTTTAAATTTTGGCGTTTTTTTTTTTTAAATTAAGTTGGTTTGTTAAATTTTTTCGTTTTTTTTTAAATATATTCGATTTTTTAAATTTTTTTTATAAAATAAATATAGAATTTATTCTCTCCAATTTACACAACCAAAGCCCATATATGATTATTAAAAACTACTTTATAACAAAAGCTAATTAATACCATTTTCTATATAAAAAATAAATAACTTCAAACTATAATAAATAATAATAAAATTTTTTTTTTTAATTAAAAAATTACATATTAATAAAAAATATATAAAAAGTTGAGAGAGATAAAAAAAAAAAAAACGAACACAAAAAATTACAAATCATGAACAGCCACATTTTTGCGATTTTTTCCCCAATTTAAGCTATTTTTCCAATATAGCTACTTTTCTAATGTAGCGTTTTTTAAATTTTGACAAATTTTGGCAATTTTTTTTAATTTTAGCGTTTTTATTTAAATTTTGGCAATTTTTTACAATTTCGGAAGTTTCTTTAATTTTGGCTCTTTTTTAAATTTTGTTGATTTTTAAATTTCCTTCCAATTGGAGCGATTTTGAAGATTTCTTCACAATATTTTACGTTATTTTTTTTTAAATTATTTTTTTTTTTTTTTTAAATTAAATTTTTTTTTTTTTTAAATTAAATTTTTTTTTTAATTTTTGGCTAATTATCGAGAGACCCGTGAGTAGCACAGTATCTCTATAAAGTATATTTCTTGGGACTAGTTATTTGGATGGACTAGTTAACTGAGGATTTAGTTGGCATTATTTTATGTCAATGGTAATTAAATTTTTTGGCATTACAATTGCTTAAAAACAATGTCAATGACATTTTGTTTTAATTTACATTGATCAATTCCAATGCCTTTATCAGACCATTATAATTGATTGTTATAATTGTTTGTTACAATTGTCTAAAAAAAAAAACTTATTTGCAAATTATGATAAAAATCCTATAGGTATTTGCTTATTTAATAAATATTCGTTTGAGTGGGAGTTGTGGTGTAATGGTTGTTACACGGATGATCCCGGGTTCGATTCCCGGTGACGACAACATCAATTTAGAAAAATAATATGTATGAGTTTTCTATCACTTATATGTATCGCGACACCCACCTTCGGTGTTCCCATAGCACTTCACCACACCGAAGTAAAATAATCAATCAGGGCTATGAAACAAAAAGCTTCAATAAATTCGCCAACACTACATCAGGTGGCTAGCAACAACTGTTCTAAGACTTATCTTCTCGCGCAATTACAGTGTTGCCATGTTTGAAGCCCTTCATCTTTCACCACCTTTCAGCTCTCCACTATCCCCTTTCCAAAGAAAGCAACACATTAATTAATAGGAAGAATTTCCTGAGTGTTGCTTCTCTTAAAAAAAAAAAATAAAAAGAATACGTAATAAAACCAATGAAAAATTCCCAAGTATGCTTTGCATTCAATTTCAACAGAAAAAATAAAATATATTCCCTTCTAACTCGAAAAGTTTACAAGATATTAATATTAAATTTTTACACAATATGAATGAAGCATAGTATAACTAATAAATCTGCATCATTAACTCAAATATCGCGTTTTTTGACTTATGCCAGTTTTTTAGTAAATGAACGATACGTTTATACATTTAATTTTAACAGAGTTGATCTTTACCCCCGTAAACTAGGCCTAAAATAAAATACGATTTTTTCATCTTTGCCCTTTAAAAAAATAAATTCTGCAGTGATTAATGATTTAAAATTTTAATTTCAATCAAATGTTAAGTTATGACACCATACCAAAATTTATATATTTTTTTTATTTTTTACGCTACATTTAAGGTTATGTAACTGAAATACACTTTGAAAATCCTTTCCAATTTAAGTTTTTATAAAAAGAATACAAAGAAGACATAAACGAATATCTTTAAAATAACATTGAAACAAAAAAGTTAACAAGTAAAAGCATTAAATTCGGCATAACAGTTTTTAGGTCAATCTGACAGTTTTAACATTTTTCACACCGAGATTAAGAAAATCCTAATTAAAAATCCTCAAAATGATATTTAAAAAACACGGTAATGGTCAGTGTTTCACATATGAAAGAAAAATATTTCGGGCGATATTCAAAAAACTTAAAAGTTTCTCAATTTTTTACATAAAAAAAAATTTAAACGAATAGCAAAAACATGCCGAATATACTTACAAAAAAGAATTGCTGAGCTTCCTTGTTAGACCAATATTTCTATATGTTACTACTTATACACACCCTAGCACACAGTGGGTTAGTTTGTATAAAAAACATACACACTTTAAACATTCCCAGTCAGAAACTGCCAGTGGTACAACAAATTTTTTTTTTTTTTTTTTTTATTTATTTAATTGTTAATTCATATAAAGGTTTACAAATTATATAATGGTCTCAGCGCCGCTAGGGCATTATAGAGACAACGTTGGCAACTTTACCTAATTAACATTGTTTCATTAATTTCTATTACATTTTTTGTATATAGATTATAAAATAAATTATAAAAATAAAATAGATGGGAGAAGAAAAAAAATTAAAAATTTTACAAATTATAATTTATATTAGAAGCATATCAATATTGTGTAAATAGTAATCTTTAAGTTGATTTTTGAACGAAGAAATTGACGAACAGTCTTTTAAAAATTGAGGCAAATTATTGTATTCAAAACTACCACTATACTCAATTCTTTGCTTGGTGAGTTCAAGACGACATCTAACAAGCCTTAAATTGGAATTATATCTTGTATTATACAAAGTTTGATTTGTAGAAAAACTGATTGTATGATGCCCAATTCCATGTATTACCTTAAAAACATATGTCAATAATTGAAGTTTGTATATACCATAAATTGGTAAAACTTTTTTAGCAACATTTTCATAAAGCGACAAAGTCGGATATAATTGGGGGAGATTAAAAACAGCTTTTAACGATTTGTTTTGAATAATCTGCAAAGATTTCAAATCTACATTTCTTTTAAATCCATATAAGAGTGTAAGATAGTTCAGGTGACTTTGAATGAGAGCTTGAAAAATTATAAATTTTGATTTTTCGTCTAGTTTATACTTAAGTTTAAACAATATACCAAGTGCTGGAGATATTTTTGAACGTACATATTGAATATGATTTTGCCATGATAAATTATTTTGCAGAACAACTCCTAAATACTTTATTGAATCAACTTCAACGATTTCATTTCCATTTATACATATGGTACTTTCCGAAATATTTCGTCTAAACTGGGGTCTAAAACGCACGAGTTTTGTTTTGCCTGGATTTAATACCAATTTATTAATCCTTGCAAACTCTGAGATGAGGGCAGCATCCCGCTCTGCAAATGTTTTAAAAACTAAATTTTCTTTATATGGATATAGTAAACATAAATCGTCTGCATACATAAAAATTTGTCCTGTTAACCCCAAGTTATTTATGTCATTTAGATAAATATTAAAAAATAAAGGACCCAACACACTTCCTTGAGGGACTCCATACGCCACATTAAGCATTGAACTCTTACAGTTATTAATCTGTACAAATTGTTTACGATTTTCCAAATAGCTTTTGAAAAGATTCAATTCTCTACCTCTCACTCCATAAAATTTTAATTTTTGAACCATAATTGAATGATTTACGAGATCAAACGCTTTGGAAAAATCATAAAATATTGCACCTACCGCACTGAAACCTCTATCTAAACCATCACAGATATAATTGACCACGTTTACAATAGCTTCATCCGTACCACAACCCTTACGGAAGCCATATTAGTTTGGATATATTAACTCTTCATTCTCTAAAAACGTTGAAAGTTGGCTATGTAATATCGTTTCAAAAATTTTATCTACAATAGGTAAAACTGCAACAGGCCTAAATTTATCAACTGTATTACAATGAATTTCCTTTGGTATTGGAATAATTTTATGAATTTTTAGTACATCAGGATAAATTGACTGACTTATTGAGGAGTTTAAAATTTTAGCTAAGAAAGGTGCAAGAATCTCTCTACATTCAAATACACACTTCGAGGTTATACCATCATTTCCAGGGCTCTTATTCAAATTTAATTTGGTAATCAAATCAAAGACTTCATTTTCAGTGGTATGATGCAAACAAAATTCATTCCGAGTGTATCTTAAAGTTCGGAAAGCATTACAATGATCGCTGGAATTGTATTCGATTCCATTAATCAAATTTTCAACCGAATTTAAAAAATATTGATTAAAAATTTCGACTTTTTCATTATCATTTACAATTATTTGACCTTCATTATTTCTAATATTTATTTCAGACTTAGATTTTCTTCCAAGAGTCTGATTTAAAAATTGCCAACACTTTCTAGGATTTTCCTGTACTTTGCACAAATTGTCTTTATAATAATTATTCATACACTCTTTAGTGGCTACTTTTATTATTTTGCTAATTCTCTTAACGCAAATTTCAATGTCATAATTATTATGATTTTTTTTTCCTTTTTTTTAGAAGTTTCTTTTTATATTCCATAAGAGTTTGCAAATTTTTATTAATCCATGGTGTTAATTCCAATTTTAAATCTTTTTTAGTCCTACTAATTATTGTTGAAGTAGAAACAGCATTTGCTACACAATCTATCAAATGTAAAAAGTCATTATTAGGATTTCCTGTAAAATCTGACATTAACAAGGTATGACTAAGATTTTCCTTAACTCTTTCATAATTACAATTATAACGGACTGTCTGTATAAATTCTTTGGTTTTTACTGCTGAATCTATTCTGATATTGATAAGGTTATGATCCGACAACTCACATTCAATAGAACTAATTTTAAGATCTTTTTCAAGATTACTAAACACATTATCAATTGAGGTACCACTACTAGGACGAGTAATTATATTATGACAGTTTTTAAAATCGTAACATCGAAATAAATCAGTTAAAACAAGAGCATGAGGATTAGTCAGGAAATCAACATTTGTATCACCAACAAATATACATGGACTTTGAGCTAATGATACAAGACAATTTTCCAAATATTCAGAGAATTTTTCGAAATTGCATTTTTGCGATCTATAAAATGATATTAACTTTATTGGCTTTACAGCAATGTTTTGACTTTGTATGGTTAATACTATAGATTCAATAAAATCTTTACTCTTACAGGTATCAGTAGAAAATAAAACGTCTTTACGAACATATACCGACGTTCCCCCGTAACAGTCAGATCTACAACAGTGAACTGAATTATAACCCGGAATTTTGTAAAGTTGTACCAATTTATCTTCAAACCAAGTTTCTTGAATACATATAATTTCAGGTAGTTTTGGAAAAAGAGAAATTATGGTTTTGAATTTATTAAACTTCGTAAGTGACGAAATGCTCCTAACATTTACAGATATAATTGATAAATAAGATTTGCTTTGATTTTCTAAATATGATTCATAAGATGAAAAAGAATGAAAATATTGATTATTTAAGTTCATAATGTTTAAATATAATATAAAGTATAATACGTTTTAATAAAAAGCCAAATTAAAATTTAAGCATTAGATTGAAAAGGTGATTGAAAATCATTATCACTATTATCCGGAACTTCTATAATAGGATTTTCACGACGTAAAGATCTGCGAACATTATTTGTTGTTGCTTCTAGTAACATGTTATCAACTTCTTCAAAAGTTTTAATTAACTTAGGTTTTGACAATTCGCTTTTTTTAACATAAACACGGCCAGCTAAAGAATAGATTCTGCGATACCCAACATTTCCCAAGCTTTTTGCATGATTGAGTAAGGTCAGTGTTTCCTTACTCAAAAAATCATTTATAAACACAGTCTTATTTTCATTTTCTCGAAGTTTAGGTTTTATTGACATAACATCTTGTTTTGCTTTTTTGTTGCTAAACTTTACGATCATAGTTTGCTTCTTTTTATCTTTTGTATCTTCAATATTTTTTGATGTTTTTTTATTTCTCAAGAAATACGCCTCATCAATATCAGATGGCTGTAACTTTACATCAAAATTATCAACAAACTTCACTAAGGTTTCAGCAGCATTTAAATCATCCTCGCATTCCAATCCACTAATTAAACAATCATTCTTTACTCTTTGATCGTTTAAGAGTTTTACAGATGTTTTTAAATCGGCAACTTCTTTTTTTAAATTTCTATTTTCTTTTTGTACTGCTTCTATTTTTCTTTTGTTTTCGGTAATACCACTAAGTATGTCATCAAATTTTGTTGACATAAACTGCATTGCTGTCTGTAACTCATCCAGCTGATTCAGTTTACCAAGCTGTGTTTTTATTGCGCTTAATTGGTGTTTTAAATCTCCATCATTTTCGTTGCAAAAATGACAAATGTACTCATCGCTCTCATTTTTCAACAATAGGTCAAACTGACGTTTATCTAAAGTAGTACATATATCATGAAACGTTTTAGAGCATTTATCACATTTTATGCTTCCATCCTCTTCTTCAATTTGCAATTTGCATTGACCACATATTATTTTTTTAATAATATTTGTACTTTTACGCCTTGCCCCAGTCATACTTGATTAAATTTTTGTAACTTACAAAAAGATTTATAACACAGTATACACCAGTTGATTAAAAAATTATTTTAAAATTACTTTAAATGATTTTAAAAAATCTACTGCAGGAGCACAAAAAAATATTGACTTTATTACGAAAGGGTTGCCAACTCTCTTTCTAAAAGCACTGGCATAACATTGGTTAACCGTAGACTTAATTAAATTACAGGCCGTCCACTTATTTAAGACATTTCCAAAAACCGTTTTGCCAGTATTTGTATTATAATAATTTCAGTGGTCTACAAAAAAAAATTGGCAAAGAATTGGTTGAGATCACTATGCGAACGTTGGCAAAAAGTGATTTCTCAGTGCTATCAATCCAGAAATGTCCAACGGCTCAAAAGTCTAACCACTGGTAGAGCATTTAGTTTATAAAAATTATGATGCTTTGTTTAAAAAGGTTCCAAGTTCGATCCCAGTCCAAGGCATACATTTTTTTTGTGTGCTTTTTATATTTTTTAATATAATGAAAATGAAAATTATGCAAGTTCGAGGTCATACTCTATATTTCTTTATTATCCTAATAAATAATCTATAAATTTTTTTTTTTTTCAAATTTATTATTTGACCCTTTCAGGAATGTGTTGATAGATCTAGAAAGCGGTAACAATCCCATGCCAAACATTCATATAAACTAGTTTACTCACTACATGAGAATTAATATATGAGCTTGAAATTAAAGATTATAACCATTGATCAAAAAATAAATTTTTAACTTGTTTGTTAAGTGCAAGGTCCACCTCTGGTGGATATTCAGTACACATTTTTTGTTTTTCTCTCCTTTTTATATTTTGTTTAGTTTATAAACAACACAGTGGGAGTAAACTAGACTGTACTTTGTCTTTTATACAAGTTTGATATAATTTTTGTTATTACACTATGCGACAGTCAAAATCGGGATGGAATGAAACCAACGGGAAATGTTATATCGGTAAAAAAGAAGTTTAGGAATCGAAGTCTAGGAATCGAGATACATATATCGATTTGAAGTTAGTAACTATCATATAGGGGAAATTGTCACCTTTGGTGGTCTTTTTTTTTGACATAACTCGGTTTGCTGGAAATGAAAATCGATGGACGCGTTTCGGTTTTATTCACAATAACGCGTTTCGGTTTTTTCACGCGTTTCGGTTTTATTCACTTAATTGTGAATAAAACCGAAACGCGTCCATCGATTTTCATTTTGTTTAAAGGTTATGTGACTTTACGTGAATGTAATAGGACTTGACACTTTTTTACCGAATTAAAAATAAAAAAAATTCAATTTTTTAGGCAAAAAATAGTTTTTTTCTTCATACATTTATTTATAACTGCGAAACTGTTGCTTATGTAGCGAAACGTTGTATAAACAGATTAAAGGAATTGTAATTCCTAATTTTTTTAAAGTTGTTTCAGCAAAATCGGACTAGTGGTTCTCGAGTTATGTCAAAAAAAAGACCACCAAAGGTGACAATTTCCCCTATATGATAGTTACTAACTTCAAATCGATATATCTCGATTCCTAGACGTGACCCAGCGTAACGCAGGGACACGTATAACTTCTTTTTTACCGATATAACTTTCCCCGGTAGTTTGAACCCTTCCCGATCACTGACCCCTACCATTTGTCTCAGAGGCCTTTTAAACGAAGAAATTAATTGCAGGCAATTTTTGAATTCTCTTTTAAAGTTGATTCTAAAAATCATTTACATTTAAACGAGGAGTTTTTACATGCAATTTTTTTGACGTTTATTTTTCCAATCTTCTTTATATGTTCATTCGTTGAAATTTAATTTATTCGTAATAATTAAAAATAATATAATTTAATAATATATATAATATAATTTAAAATAATATATAAATAGTTCTTTATTTCACATTATTTATTTATTATTTTACGAAATATTTTCGATACACAACACTTGAGAAGCCGAATACGAATAAAGCAAATTAACAAGAATACGAACGATAGCAAAAAGAAATGTCAAAAAATATCTTGAAAACGAAAATCGTGCATTTTTTGCTACCCCGCTTGCTTCTCTACCCCGTTTGCCTACAAACAATAATTGCAGGCAACGTTGCAGGCAACAAATTGCTCCGTTTAAATGGCCTCTCACAGTGTTATTATGTTTTTTTTTTTTTTTATTATATTTTTTTTTATATGTTTTTTTTAATATATATTTTTTTAATATATTTTTTGATATAAAAAATTGACTTTTGTTTCTGGAAAAGCTCTTTTTTTGTGTTTTCGCAACGTTGACAAATTGTTTCCAGCAAACCTTATGCCAGTGCTGACATTTATCATTTACATACGTTTTAAGCTATCAAGTATTATATGTCTCGTTAGCTCAGTGGCACCAACAAATTTATAATTGTATTTTTTTTTTAATTTTATTGTGGAAAATCTATTTTTGGACCACCTATTTCATGGTTTTAGCAACATTTTAAAAACGTTGGAACTTTTTGAACGGACGGACCTTTTGTCTAATGATGGGAAATCACTTGTACCGCCTGTTAAAGTGCCTTGCCAGCGGTGGTCCGCTTGTTTTTTTCTGGCTGGGTTGTTATTATATATATGTATATCAATTATTTGATAGATTACCATTTTTTGTGTAGTTATTTTAAATAAAAAAAAAAAATAAAAAAAAAAAACAAATTATTTAAAATTCCTCATTACTGGTCAACGACTTACATGCATATACTACAATATTTATTTTAATTTGTTTCTTTCCATTCTTTCAAATAGTTGATAAGCAGCTAAAAAATGTACGATAAATAAAATTTCAGGTTCTGTTGAATTTTTTATTTTTTTCTCAATTTTATATCACAAAAAAGAAACGCTTAACAAAAAATTCAAACGCAAGACACGTTCTCAAATAAATATAAAAAAATGTATAATAAAAAATACCAAGAACTTGTTTAGCCATTAAAACAAATTATGATAATACAAAATCAACATGCTATAATCTTTTTTTCTCGAAGTAATTTATAACTTTCACTTTGTTCGTACAAAAAAAATGACAACAACAATTTAAATTTCGAAAAAAGTGACCTAATTTTTGGGCAACGAAAAAAAAAATTCATTTATAACAAAAAATTTATATAATTTTGTATATAATTAAATTAAATTAAAGTAAATATTTAAATATTTTTCTTTTTTCAACACTAATTTACTGGATATTTCTTTGTAAAGTCATGCTTGATTTAAAATAAATTGTTTTTATTTTAACATAAATTTATTATATTTTTAATTTATCTGTTTTTTTTACTTATATTTTGTTTTTGGTATTACCAGTTTTTTCTTGTTGCCTGGAAACTCACTCAACCAGAAATCCCAGCAAAACGTAATACAGGTAACGAAAAAACTATATGGTACAAAGTAAGTAGATCTCAATTCGTCAGTTTACACGGTTCTAATTCTAATGTTGCCTTTCTTTACTCAGGAGTTCCTCAGGGTTCTGTCATTGGACCCCTTCTCTTTTTAATGTACTTTGATGATTGTGTGGATTGCTTGGATTTACATTTGGTGAAACCTTTTCTATATGCAGATTATATTCAACTGCTTTTTAGTAATAGAAGAAAGTTTCCCGAGGTTTTGGAGGCGGTCATCAATTTTAACCTTGCTAATCTGAATGATTGGATGGTGCATAATGACTTTACTATTAACACCATGAAAACCAAGGCTATTATGTTTCGCTCACTATATCGCAGCGTTGTTTACCCCCATATTAGAATGGGTGGTGTGGATATTATGTTTGTTGATAGTCTCAGATGCTTAGGTCTGGTATTTGATGACCACTTAAATTTTTTTCCCCATATTGATGCTATTTCTGCTAAGGTAACTCTAGGTCTGAGATCACTTTACCGCTCTGGACTTCACCTGCCAATCAGGGTTAAACGTCGCACTTGCTTTACTCATGTCACACCTTAATTATGGCATTGAGGTTGTATGTGGTACGTTATCCTATAATATTGATAGGCTTGAAAGTGTGCTAAGGAGAATAGTAAGATTTGTTTTTGAAATTGCTCATTATGACCATGTTCGCGTAATTGGTGCTGTTAATGAATTTTTGGGATGTTCCTTTAAGCAGTACCTTGAATAACGTAATATGATTTTCCTGTTTAAGATACCTCAATTTAATGTGCCACAATATTTGGCTTCTAAATTTGTATTTTTTAGATCTCGGAGGAATACCCATATTGTTTATCCCTTGTTTACTTGCTCAGTTTATGAACGATCATTTCTTGTCAGAACTGCGAGAATTTGGAATCAGTTACCCGAAAATTTGCATGATTTAACTGTTTCCCCCGATACTTTTAAAAATAGACTCTTGCGTAATTTTCAGAATAATCGGTGATTTTTTTTTTTTGAATTTCGCGGATTGGGGCTACTATTTCATAATGGTCATGTCATATTTGTGTTCCTGTGTCATATCTTGTTTTTTTTTCTTCTTTTCTCTATTATTAGGGTTGTTATTAATATTGTTTTCTTTATTTTTATCAATAATGTATTATAATTTTTTTCTTATAATTAGTGAAGTATTTTGTACTACTTAGAAATACGTTTTGGCCTTGTAGGCTTATTGTATTACGAATAAAATGTGTAAAATTCGTATATCTTGATATGAAATAAGTATATGTTACAAAACTGCAAATTGTGTAAAAACTTTAGATATGTTATTTTTAACACAAATTTTTAACACAAAACCTTATTTTAGAGTGAATTAAATGTTTTTCTAATATAATAAATATGGCTTAATAAGTTTTGTACAAAATTTTCATAGAAAGATAGATTTTCGCTAGAACGCATTTATAGACATATCTTTAAATTTCGGTTGAGACACAAATATATCTGGGTAAAAATGGGTGAAAATGCTCCAAAATGAAACATTAAAGATTGCAATACAAAAATTCTTAAATTCCCAGCTAAAACTGTTCTGCCAAAAAATGATTCTCATCCAGCATTTGCATCGAAGAATTTAACATTGGGTTGTCATAGGAAGCAATCATTCTTTTCATGCTGCAAAACAACTTCCAAGGAATATTATATGCCTAAATAACTTCCAAGAAGTTGTTTAGACAGAAAAACTTGCAAATAATTATATTTGGAATGATTCCAACCTATTACAAGTCAATGTTTAATTCATGGATGAAAATGCTAAATTAGAAGAGAAAACATTTTTGGTGAGTGGTTTTTTATTTTATAGAATATCAGTACAGGAACTGTATAGTAACATCATTGAACTGACCTTATAAATGAGAACTTTAACAGCAGGTTGTAAAAAAAAAACACAAATTCTCTGACAAAAAAGTTTAATTTAATCATATTTTAACCTAGATTGTAATAAGCATCTTTTTAAATACAGATTTAACTACTAAAAAAAATATTGTTCGCAAAAGTTGTGGAATCAAACTTGCCTATTTTAAGGTTTTAATACTTAGTACCGAGTATCAGGAAAATATCAATGCATTTTATAAAAGAAACACTATTTTATGACGAATGAAATGATTTTCAGAAATATTTAGTACGAAAAAACAACAAAGAACAGTCAGTACACTCAAACCTCTTTTAATGCGAATTCAAATTTATGCGTTTTTTAAATTTTCGATTTTTTTTTTGCTTTTTATTACACTTTTAAATAAAAAACAGCAACACCAATACCATTTTACTTCGTTGTACCTTCGTAAAAACAACAAGACTCAGCATAGAACTCTTAAAAAAGTCTGATGATAAATTATGTTACGAAAAGGAAAAATAAAGCTCATCAAAACTCTCACCTTCTAGTCAAAATGATAATATTTCTAGTGATGATATCAATCAGATGACAACACTATGACACGCGATTTGGAATATTTCTAGTGATGAAATGAAATCTAATTCAAAAATTTATTAAATGTAACACTTCATTACTTTTTTTTTGAATTAATATGTATTATATATTTGTTTGTTTTTCCCATAGATTTTTCTTCTTTTAACAACAAACACTTTTTTGCATACACATTCAATTATTTTTTGTTTAGGTGTACCACGTATGTGGAACACATTCTCATAAGTTACGTGCACTGCCAGCAAATGTTAAAGTGTTTGAGATCTATGTAATCTATGGTATTTCCCCTTTATGGTTTGTTTTTATTGTTTTAGTAAATGAAAAAAAAAAATATTTTGTTGATCATTTTCATGCGATTTTGTTTGACTTTATATAGCTTTAAATATTCATAATAGCTTTAAATATTCATAATTTCAAGAGCAGAACTTGTGTTTAATCTAAATTGTTCTATCCTTTCAAATAAAAAACAAGCTCTAGATTATTTTTGGTTGTCCTAGCTACCACCATCAAAATGTCCCTTCAGTTCAAACGACTATAAGAGGCGTACTAACTTTTAGAAAAGAATTTCATTGATACTTTCTGCTTAAATAGTAACTGGTTAAAATTTGTATAATTAAGAATTTTTAGAAAATTCACAAATATTCGCCTAATACAAATATTTTCTATATCACAAAGCTATATAAATTTAGTTGCATTTAGTCGTAGAGACTACAAGTGGTTATAATTAAATTAGTTTTCTCTAAATTGTCTTAAGTTTTTCGAAATTTAATGTTAGTTTTAACTTTATGCCATTTTGTACCATATAATTATTTCAAATATAATATTTTTTTTTTATATTTTCCTCCATTGAGCACAAAAACTATAGAATGTTAAAAATAATTTAGGCTTATTATAGACGTTTTTTTTTTTATATAAAAGGTCCCAGTTCTTTACAATTGGATAAAAAAAAAGAAATATTCGAAATAAATAGAGATGGGCAAAGGGTAAATACCCAAATGGTAAATACCCGGTAAATTGGGTAAAAATTGGTATATACCCGGGTATTTACCAAAAAGGTGGGTATAAACTATGTTGTTGCTTTCCGTTGCGAAACTGAAAACAAAAACAATATCTGGCTTAGAAACTAGAAAATTTATTACACCTTCACTACGAATGTTGCTCTACTCGTCACACTGGAGATGCAAGTACCTTGCGGACTTCAGTTGCATAGTAATATCGTTTGCTGTTTCATTATATAGTTCGTTTAGATACTAAGTGGAAATTGCTTTTCTGCTTGGCAATTTATATGAAGGTTGCAATTCTTCAAATAACTGTACCCACAGCGGATGTTCCACCATTGAAAATGGAGCACCAGATACACTAATAGCCTTGGACAGTTTCTCATGAAGGTCCTCTTTATAATTATCAGACATTATTTGGCATGAGTTTGATGATTGAAGAGAATTCAAAGAGCTTAAAACATCACTGGACTGAGTCGAATTTTCCATTGAAATTTTTGTCAGTTCACCTGGATTCGTTTGATCAATAACTCGTTTCACCAAAACGGGACATTTTAGACATTTCATTAAATGTTTTGTCATTTTATTAACATTTCCCTGTTTATAAACCGTGTCACAATATTTGCAAACAACTGTGTTTGTGTTGCTTCCACTTGTTGTAAAATGCTTCCATATTTTTTCATTTTTAGGTCTTCCCATGTCTGAACATAAAAATGATTAAAGTTTATTGTTGCATTTCATCAATATTAGCTTCACTAATAAATACATACCTTCTCCACAATTTGAAGTCAATTTAAAACATTAAATCAAATTACTAATTTCAAATGAAGTTTCAGCTGATTGACAACTAGATCTTGCTAGATGTTGCATTTCAAATAATTTTTATAAATACCCAAATAAATTCCCAAAAAAGGTATTTATCTTTTATTTTCCCGGTATTTACCCATGCATCGGGTAAATACCGGTTAGAATCCCATCTCTAGAAATAAACACTTGTACCATATATTTATTTCCATACCTGTATTCTGCTGTATATTTCGTTTTTTACTTGCAGTAACATGTTTTATTTTGTTTTTTTTTCTTCTTCTTTAGTTTCCTTTAATTTCTTTAGACTGTGTATAATATTTTCAGTCCGTCCACAAAATTTTTCTTTGCCTTTTTCCACTTCTTGTTAAAAAAAAAAATGTTTAAAACAACGAAAATTTTAGTACAAAAAAAAAATGATTTCTTACCAAACCAACTTGGCTGGCTTTTGCTGGCTGGTTCGTTGGTTAGCTGGCGTTACATTTTATACTTCAAAAAGTTCGTTGACCAACAATTTATAAATATTTTTTGTGTCTTATTTTGAAAAAAAAATAATTTAATTATGCATGAAAAATATTAAAATAAATATTTTCGGAATTGTTAACGACTTTTTGCTGCTTTCAAATCAATAATATATTCTAAATTTAAACGTTAAATTTATTTGATTATTTTTAATTTTTCGAGAATTTTAATGAGATTTTAAATATTTTTCCACAGAACTTTTCGAAACCTGTAAATAAAGGCTTTAAAACGTTAATGCTGTGCATTATAATTTGGGCTTTTTATTTCCCGAACTTTTTCATTTCCTGGGACAACGGATTTTTTTTAAACGGGATTTTCCCGCTCAATTAAGATTAATTAAATTTGATATTTGTGTTTGAAAAAATCCAATTTTTTTTCAAAAATAAATTTATTAACCCGAAACACGCCATATGACAACACAAGAACTGTCAAATACTTTGATTATAAAGCTAAAATTAGGAATTCTGGAAGAATGTTTTTGGAATTCTTTTAAGTTACCACAATATCTAATAATCCATATTTTCGTACAGTCTTTTGATCTCCGTTTGTCTTGTTTCATGTAGAAAATTTTCTTTTTTAACAGGTTATGTGGAAAATTTATAGAACGCTTTGCCAACGCTAGTAAAAAGTGCTTTTAAAGCATTAATTTTAAAAAAATTTACGACACTTTGTTAAAAAAATAGTAACATTGTGCCTTTTTATGTTTGTAAAAAATCTTTTTTAGACCAACTTTTTTTTTAATTTTCCAATGTTGGCAAGTTACTTCCTACAAAAGTTATGCCAGTGCTGCCAAACTATCACAACCAACGGTTAGTTAGCTGTTATCACCTATTTACGTTTTAAGCTATCTAGTATTATTTGTCTCGTTAGCTTAGTGGGTAGATCTCTCGGTTGCCAATCTGCCGGCCATGGTTCGACTCTCGGCAGTACCAAACAAATTTTAAATGAACTTTTTTTTTGAATTTTATTTTGGAAAATCAATTTTTAAACCACATATTATTTGGTTTTGCCAGTGTTTCGCCAACGTTGGCAATTTCGTTTACCCAGTACTTTGGCAACGCTCTAGAAGAGGAACGATCAAGTCCTGGCCGGTGTTATCATTTTGGGGTTGTCAAAGCACTTAAATCTTCAGAATTCCAACGCTCTGAATAGCGTTGGTCACTGTTAAAATTACTGGGCCACCGCTTTGCCGTTCGTGTTTTTCTGACTGGGAAGTTTGAAGTTTTAATTTTTAATATTTAAATTTTTTCGTAAAAGTTTCAAACCATTTTATTTTGAGATTTACTCTAAACTTATTTTAGCCTATATTGCTTATAGTGCGTAATGAAAAAAAATGTCTAGAAGAACATATATTGTTTATTTTTTGTGCCGAACACGTGGTACAAATTTCATTGAGAAAAGCTTAGGCCGGTTTAAGGGTTAACATGTCCCAGTCCTGCAGATGTTGGAAGTTTTGAGTCAGTTGAAGCACTACCATATCAATATTAATGTTGCATTTTATTCAAAAATAGAAAATTTTTGGTCTTCAAAGTTTAGTAACGTCATGATGCTTGTTAGGAAAATACCCTAGCCACGTGTTTGATTACTAAGAAGACAAGAATGGAACACAATTAATTATTAATAGATTTTTTTGTTGTTAAAGCTCTAAAACCTATGCTGGAGGCTCTAGGTTTTCTAAAACTTCGGATTCTGATGAGATCTTTAGCCAGATCGAAATACTAGTATCAACCTAGCTAATATGTTTGATTTGCTTTATTTTTGGAAATATGCGGAGGCTTAAAGCTCGTTATAATAAATATAAAAAAAACCAAACAGCTGTTTGCAACATAATCAAAACCTCATCAAACGCATTAGAACAGTTTTGGGTTATTTTCAAATCTCATAGCTAAAACACTTACAAAACTTGATTGTGAACAGGGCATTAAACATCGGATAACACATACATCCAAAAAAAAAAAATTGGAAAGTGTTTTGCCTGATAGTGTCGTACATTTTAGAAATTCCTCATATAATAATTTTTATTAACATAGGTAACATTTTGAATTTTGTATGTTTTTTAAAAAAAAAAATATTGGGTCATTTTGGTCCCCACCATTAGAGGTGGGTTTTATTTAAGGGTAAAAAGTACTGTTTTAATCTTGGTTAATTTATTTACCTGAACTAAAACAAAATAATTGTCAGTTTATTTTTCAAATCAATGTTTCTTAGAAATTTGTAATTTTTTTTTTAATTTAATTACTTTTATTAATAACTTTTTAATGTATATTTTAAAATTTTAATCCTATTATTCAAACCAAATGAGATCTTATGAAAACAAAAAATAAAAATTTATTTCAGTATTTCTTTTTATTATACTTAATGACTTTTATGACCTAATTTTAGAAAAAAAAAATGACTAATTATACAATTTCTGAGAAACTAAATACTTAATTTAATTTAGTTTACAATATACATTTTGCAGTTTTTATTGAAATGACTAAGATGAAAAAAAAAATAATAAATCTTTTTAAAAACTTTAAAGGTCATATATTTTTATAGCGTTTAATTTTATTTAAAGCGAAAATTCCACAAAAAAAAGACGTCATATATTTTTTCATTAAAGGCCCACACCAGTAAAACAACTATTTATTTTGTTCAGTATGTAAAGGCAAAAAAAAAAAAAAGAACTGTACAATATTAACTCCTTAAAAGACTGGTTATTTTTGAGGCTAGAACCATGGCAATCAAGTCAGCGGCTGCCTGTGGAGTTCTTGTACTAGCAGTTATATGAATATGGCAGTTAATTCTAACCAACTGACTTACAAACCAATATGCATTTTAAGCATGGTTGGCACACACTAATCCTAAAATACCGATAACGATACAAAAATGTTTAAAGGAACTATTTTTAGGTTAGGTTAGGTTAGGAAGGGTTATGTGCCCAGGGGCATAACTCCACTCGGAGACCAATACGGTCCATTGTGAATCCCTTCAGAGAAAAAACGGTGAGAAATAATAGAAATAGACAGAAACATAGATTGAAAGATAGATATAAAGAAAGATAGAAAGAATACTCCCCAGAAACCAGCTCCTATCGTCCCCTTACTTGAAACAGCCGTCCTATCTCCCTGACAAATCTCAGCAAATCGACTGGATTGTATCCAGCGACACACCCAAGTTCGTCGTGAAATCTATCTCCTAGCCATTTCTGCCTGAGACCCTGCAACCTAGGACAGTGGCACATTATATGCTCAACTGTCTCCAGTTCCTCAACGTCCTCGCACAACCTGCAAAAATCCGGTATGTCCCTGTCCCATCTGCTTGTGAAAGCCCTGACAGAACAATGACCGGTCAGGAATTCCGTAAGGGTCCTGAGACCTTCCCTGTCCAGTCCCAAAAGAACCTTGGTTGCCCCTGCGTCCAATGCGGGCCATAACGCCTTAGACACCCTGCAGTCCATTCTGTCCCTCCATGATTGGTTAACGGTTTCGCGGAATCCCTTCCGTATAACCTCAAAGTAGTAACATTATGGGGGCTTTACCCCCCCGTCCCTTACTGCCAAGTCCAGATACGAACCCTCCCTCGCAAGTTCGCCCGCCAACTCATTCCCATCCACCTTGTAGTGTCCGGGTACCCAACACGGCCTCACTGTGAATGCCTCCATGAGCACCCTCAGAGCACACCTACATCGTGCGACCAGGCGCGAGCGCACCGTGTAGTTTGTCAGTGCTTTGAGCGCTGCCTGACTGTCGACATAGATTGTCACCCTAGATCCCCCAACGATGTGGCCCAGTATCACTTCCGTCGACCACCAGATCGCTAGGATCTCCGCTTGGAAGACACTGCACTCATCTGGGAGTCTGTATGATCTTTTCACGTCAGTGTCAGCAATATAAACACCGGCCCGTGTCCATTTTGGACCCGTCCGTGAATACTGCCCACCCCTCGAACAGCACATTGGATCCACGCCAGACCTCTTTAATCGGGAAGTCCACCGGAGGTGTTTCACCGAAGTCTAAGGTCAAGATCATATGATCCGATATTCCCTGGAGAATACTACCCTGATCAAGCAGTCCTGCTTCGTACAGTATTTTTGTGTGATCATCCCTCCTAGGTCTTACCAGCGCAGACTTGTAGAGCCTAAATAAGTTCCTAGCAGCCACACTCCTCACATAATGTGCAGTATGATATCCAACGCTGCCTGTGGAGTGCTTCTCCTCGCACCTGTAATACCAAGAGATGCACTCCTTTGGGCCTTGTTGAGCATCTTCCTACAGCTATCCACTCTCAATGCATCCCACCAGACAGTACATCCATAAGTAAGAATAGGTCTAACTACCGACGTGTAAATCCAGTTTACCATATCCGGTCTTAGTCCCCAATTCTTACCGATAGAGTTTCTGCATGTGTAGTAGGCATTGAGTCCCCTTTTCATCCTTTCCTGAGTATTTCTCTATTTTTAACATTAAAATACCCTAGCGAAATACTTCTAAAATAATGATAACCTTAAAATATCCTAACGAAATACATAATGTTTTTTTTTCTTAAAAACATCATGGGGAATCGTCTCCATGTGGAGGTCTTCCCTGCAACTTACAATGTAGAAAAATTTAAGTCAAATGTCCACAAACACTACTCCCTTTTTCCTCCTCCGTTTTTCCTCCTCCCCACAACATATTTTCCTGATATGAACACAATGCAATGCATTAGTATGGAGTATCCATCGGCTGAGTGTTGGTTCAACTTAAAACAAAAAAATAAATATTGTCAACAGGAATACTCTGTGGAGCAATATAGAATTTCCCGTCTTCACATCTTTCACATTTTAAAAACTACAGATTTTATTCACGTTTTTAAATTTTCAAAAATTTAAAATGATACCAAAAACTGCGATTACCTACTTTTACGATCTGAAATCCAAAAATAATCTATTATTTCTAAAAATGCATTTTACTGTTGTTGCAATTTTGGAATGCATTGTGTACTTTTTGATTTAGATGTGCTAGATATTGCTGATATATATATGTAAAATACATATACTACTAAAGAATTACACTTAAGAGTATTATGTAGGTAAACCCACTGCAAATGTAGCTAAAAACAAATGAAATTTCACTTGAAATAATTACGTCTTACATTCCATTAACTTCAACTAACATTGTCATTTGTTTTTTTACTGTTGATAAAAATACAAATTGACAATCGTTTATTTGTTTTGTTTTTTTTTTTTTTTAATAAAATCAAAAAACTGATAAAATTAATGTAAATTCATAGTACGTTAATTTGATGTGGGTTGTTTTTTTAAATGAACAACAAATGTAGTCAAAACTAATATTTCTTCAACGAATGAATGCATTTTCACTTAAAAATAAAGATACTATATTACCACTTAAACAACTACAAATATTTACAGCATAAGTTCCCTGAGTGTACGTAAAATAACGTTAACCCTAAAATAACCCAACAAAATAACGTTTAATAACATTAACCCTGAAATAACTTAAAATAACGTTAACCTTTAAATAACATAAAGATATAACTTAAAATATCGTTAACCTTAAAATATCCTAACGATATCCTAACGAAATACTCACAAAATACAGTTATCCAATAACGATAACTGAATGAAACTGGTGCCAACCCTGATTTTAAGAATACATTTTTTTCTGTACTCAGAGTTAAAGTAAATGTTCATTCATTTGGTGGGAAAAAATATACTATAAGAATAAATATTAATAGTTGGCGCTTAACTTTGTTAAGAGTTTTTTATTTTAACGTCTTTAGTTTTTTCTATTCATCCATGTTTAAAATGTTTGTCGTTTATGACGCTAGCTAGATACTGTCAGTTATTCAAAAAAAAAAAAAAAAAAAAAAAAGAACATGCAGCTGCTGGCTACCAATACATAGTAAATGGAGTCGTCTCCTCTATTCTCTTTATACCAACTCGTGTTGCATACTAAAATAATATGTGTACATTAGGGTGGAATTTATTTTTAGTAAGAACATTCTATACTTGATTTTAAAAGGATTTGTTATAAAATTTAATAACAGATTTAAGAGTGCTTAAAAGGACTTTAAAGTTTAAATTTTTCAAACAAAATATTATAATACTAGTACTCATGATATGACTTAAATTTTGGTATCATCTGCTTTAAAAAAAAAGAAAAATTGATTATAATTTTCCAGGATCAAAAATGTCAAAAATGTTCTTAAACAATTTGAATCCTTCATCATATTTTTGTTTAAAATAAAATATTTCTGAAGGCTTGACTGGTTAGACTGAACAGAATACCTAAATTTCATCAATTTAGCTTTTCTTGCTTAGATTTACAAAAATTTTAAAGTTTTCTTATAGAAAGAAAAATTGAATATTTTCCATATGGACTTTTGACGTAACACTACAAAAGATACATTTTGTATGTAATTAGTAGACAATAAATTATTGCTCACCAGACGCCTACAGATGAATTTGTACTGTGAAATATCCTACCAACAATTTGTTTCTCTTCTAGTTTGGCATTTTCATCGATGAAGCCAAATTGAAGTCATATGATCATGTTTCGAGGCATATTTCTAATTTTTTGGATGTAATTTAAAAATGTTCGAATTCGATTGCTATTATTCGTTCATGAAGTAATACTCTCTAATTGCCCTGAATATGTACGTAGACATTTTATACTCTTGAACCCTCAACTTTTATATCCCATTGGAAATTATATTATTCATGAACGATTATTTTGCTCATTTACTGCAATAAAGTCATAACTCAAAAATTTTGATTTTGTAGAAAACGAGTTTAAAGTTTCCAATTGACTCCCACCTTGAAGAAAAAATAACGATATAATTTCTCTCAAGAGGTGAGTATACAACATATCAATACGACTTTATTACACAATATGATACGTGATATAACTAATAATTCAGCGTCATTAACTCAAAAATAATGTTTTTTGAGTTGTGACGTTCTTGCAGTAAATGAGCGATTTCATGTTCGTGTAGCTAAGTGTTAGAACTATTTTCTCTTACCACTTAGATCTTTTGATCTATCTTTAGAAACATTCAAGTGTAAATGATATTTGACGTGACAAAAAATTTTCAAAAATTTTTTAAAACATTTTCATTATATGTATTTTCATTTTAAATTTGCTTTCCAGTTAATAAAATTTAACTTTGTATTAAAACATTTTAAACTGCAATACTCTTCGTCATGAGTGTTTATGCCATATTCTTTAATAATTCTTTTAAACTTCTTGTAAGCTAGACCTGGCTCACACACGGCAATTTTACTTGCGCAATTCTTGAGTTTATAGAAGAGGGAGGGAAAGAGAATGATAGGGGGTACAGACTTGCCCGTACTCCAATTCCGTTTTGTTTTGTCAATTTTCAACACTGCAGGTTGATATACGAAAATTGCTGAAACAAACTTTTCCTGTGTGAACACAAAAGCAATTTCAAAGGAGAATTGAAGAAAAATTGCGCAATTATAATTGCCGTATGTGAACCAGGACTTAATCTTGCTATATACAAACTGTTTTATATTGTTAGAAAACATATTTTTTTTTTTTAAAGAGAAGCAACACTCGAGAAATTCTTCCTATTAATGTATTGCTTTCTTTGGAAAATGGATAGTGGAGAAATGAAAGGAGGTGAAAGATGAAGGGCTTCAAACATGGCAACACTGTAATTGCGCGAGATGATAAGTACTAGAATAGTTGTTCTTCGCCACCTGATGTAGAGTTGGCAAATTTATTGAAGCTTTTTGTTTCATAGCCCTGATTCATTATTTTACTTCGTTGGGGTTAAGTGCTATGGGAACACCGAAGGTGGGCGCAGCGATACATATAAGTGATAGAAAACTCATACATATTATTTTTCTAAATTGATGTTGTCGTAACCGGGAATCGAACCCGGGACAATCTGTGTAACAGTCCAACGCGCTAACCATTACACCACAACGCCCACATGTGATATAATGAAGTTGATTGTCTGGTCTATATCTAATATGGTCTATATATGACCCAATGGGCTCGGTTGGTTTTTTGAAATAAATTAAAATTAAATTAACATTGGCTTGTCATACGAGGGAAGCATTTAAAATATGATTATTTGAAATTTTTTCGGCCTAAACAATTTCTTGGAAGTTATTTAGGCATGAAATATTTCTAGGAAGTGGGGGAAGTAATTGCTTCCTATGACAATGAAAATGAAAATTATTCAAGTTCGAGGCCATATACTCTATATTTCTTCATTAGGATATTGTCCTAACAAATAATCTATAGAGTTTTTGTTTTCAAATTTATTATTTGACCCTTTCAGGAATGTGTTGATAGATCTATTTCGGGAATTTTCTAGGTTCCCATCATCAGAACACGTTTTGAAAGCGGTAACAATCCCATGCCAAACCTCAAGCATTCATATGAACTAGTTTACTCACTACATGAGAACTAATATACATATGAGTTTGAAATTAAAGATTATAACCATTGATCAAAAAATAAATTGAAAACTTGTTTGATGTGCAAGATCCACCTCTGGTGGATATTCAATACACGTTTTTTTTTTTGTTTCTCTCTCATTTTTTATATTTTGTTAAGTTAGTTAACAAAACATGGAAAGTAAACTTGGCGGTACTCTGCCTTTTTTCACAAGTTTGTTATAATTTTTATTAAAAATAAAAATTATGTTTTTTCGACCTTTAATTGTGCAATGAAAATGAAAATTATTCAAGTTCGAGGCCATATACTCTATATTTCTTCATTAGGATATTGTCCTAACAAATAATCTATAGAGTTTTTGTTTTCAAATTTATTATTTGACCCTTTCAGGAATGTGTTGATAGATCTATTTCGGGAATTTTCTAGGTTCCCATCATCAGAACACGTTTGAAAGCGGTAACAATCCCATGCCAAACCTCAAGCATTCATATGAACTAGTTTACTCACTACATGAGAACTAATATACATATGAGTTTGAAATTAAAGATTATAACCATTGATCAAAAAATAAATTGAAAACTTGTTTGATGTGCAAGATCCACCTCTGGTGGATATTCAATACACGTTTTTTTTTTTTGTTTCTCTCTCATTTTTTATATTTTGTTAAGTTAGTTAACAAAACATGGAAAGTAAACTTGGCGGTACTCTGCCTTTTTTCACAAGTTTGTTATAATTTTTATTAAAAATAAAAATTATGTTTTTTCGACCTTTAATTGTGCAATGACAATTTTAAATACTTCGATGAAAATGCTCTATTAGAATCATTCCTTGGCAGAACAGTTTTTGCTGAGACACCAATTTGCACTCAACATTTTAGAGGTACCTTCCCATTTTCACTCACAACTTTTAACCGCTAAAACCGATTTTAGGAATTTTTAATACCAAAATGCTCTGACAAATTTCCAATAATCTACGTAAAACTGAGCAACACTGCTTGAGTGTTCTGTGCCGTATTTAGAATCATCAACGATATTGAAGGATTACATATTTAAAAAGGACATTTATGAAATTTTTAATAGTAATAACTTGTTAACAATATAAAAATGTTTAAAACCATACAAAGCTGTATACAATTATATACAAATATTTATGATTTAACATATATGTATGTTTATCTATACTATCTATACTAATATTATAAATAGGTAATATTTGTATGTTTGTTTGTTTGTTTGTAGAAAGTAATCTCCGTAACTAATCATACGATTTCTAAATTTTTTTACCAATATTTAATTTGGTCCTCCAGGATGGACATAGGCTATATATCGTTCCGAATTTTTTTTTTTAAAGTTATGAGCGGAAACATAAAAATAATCTATATATATGAAATACAATGTTTGTATGTTTGTCCTCTATAGACTCTAAAACTATCCAACCGATTTGGCCCAAACCGGTTTCATTTGAAAGGTTATAGTCCAAATTAGGTTTTCGGATATATATATTTCAAGTGGGCGTGGCCCCTCCCACATAAATTGAATAACATCATATATCTTGACTATTGTGATAGCAAGAGTTTTGAAACATTGCAGTATCCCATATGTTACTGATTTGAATAATCAGGAAAAAAATGGGCGGGATCGGACCAGTGGGAGTGGCAGCTCCCATACAAAGTAAATATTTAATAAATATAAATTATCACATTCAAGACTTTTTGAAAGGTTATTTAATAATGTTATTCAAAAATTGTTTTAGCGTTCCTCATAGTCCTAGAATAAAGAAAAAAGGTAAAGAAGTAAATAAAGAAGTAAATAAAGAAGTAAATAAAGAAGTAAATAAAGAAGTAATAAAGAAGTAAATAAAGAAAGTAAAGTAAAGAAGTAAATTTAGTAAGTAAAAGTAATAGGTGACTTCGCAGTTGCTATGGCAGTTGTTTTCAGCTATTCATTTTATATACTTCAGCAAATAAAGGCGATAGAAGGACAAAGAGGCGTTGGGCTTCCCATGAAATTACAAATTTTAAAATGATTTACTAATGTGAATTTATTTTTTTTAATTATTTATTTGCAAAACAACGTTTGCCTGGTCAGCTAGTATGACTTTATAAATTTATACATTGAAACATTTAATTGTATACATATATATATCTGAATATATATAAACTTTTTTACTTGGGCAACTTTAAAATAACTCCCTACAACTATAAATTCCACTCTAATGTATAATTATTTATATAAATGTGTGTATGTATGTACGTACGTTCTAACTAAGTATGAGTTGAATATTTAAGCCATTAAAATGGTAAAAGAAGAAGGACAACTAAAAAGATAAACTTGTAGTTAACTTTAACTTTACTAATGTTTAATAGCATTTTACCACTTAAAAAAAACATTAAAAAACAGCTGTATTCTGAATATATATTTTTTTTTTGTATTATATTGGTTTAAATAAGAAATTGCACATTATGGCAATATGTTGGACTGCTGGCTGCTATGTGACGCCGACAACGGCGAGTGTTGTATACTTTACTCAGCAACACATTTGTTTCATGTTGCTGCTGATGACGTTGTTGTTCGTTCGTTCATGTGATGTTATTTGTTGTTCACTCTCAATTGCCATTTACAATAGTAAAATAACTACATATCTACTTCATGTATATTTTTTTTTTTTTTCAGAAAGATAGGCCAGTAGATCAGTCAGTGATTTTAATGTTATTTTATTTCATTTTCTTTAACCTATTAGTTTAGTTTTCTTTATTTTTGTTGCCTTTTTTCACTATTTCATCCTAATGTTAATGAAATGTTTAAATTCATTAAAATTGAAATTGATTGTATGGTGTAGTAGGTACAACTGACAATGTAAAATACTACTGGACTTTTCGTTAGTTTTTACAATAGCATAATGTTAGCGATCGCTTGAGCTGTAAAATATATAGTTTTTGCTAAATTGTTGATAGTTTTTGGGGTATTGTTGTGAAAAATGTTAAATATCTATTCAAAAACGTTTGAGATTTAAGTTTGAATTTATGGGACAAGTTTTTTTGATTAAAATTACTCAAAACCTTTTATCAATGATTTGGGGTTTTACAAATTTTTAGCACGTTCCAATAATTTTTGACAGATTGTAATTATTTTTTCTCAAGTTTCACTAATTTTTGACAAGTTTTACTAATTATTCCTACAAGATTTTTTTACTAAATTTTGACAAGTTTTACTAATTTTTTACAAGTTTTAAAAATTTGTAGTAATCTTTGACAAATTTTACGTATTTTTCACAAGGTTTACTAATTGCTCTAATTTATAATTTCTCTAATTTATAATTTCTCTAACAAAATATATTATTTTTTGACAGGTTTTAAAATGACGAGTTTTACTAGGTTTTGATAAGTTTTAAAATATAAGTTTTGACAAATTTCAGTTATTTTTCACAAGTTTTAGAAATTGTTTAATTTTTGACAAGTTTCACAATTTTGACATGTTTTACTGGTTTTTAAACTTTTTTCTAATTTATTAGTAATTTTTGACAAATTTTACAAGTTTAACTAATTTTTGACAAGTTTTACTAAGTTTTTCTTACAAGATTTATTAACTTTTTGACTTGTTTTACTGTTTTTTTTTTTTGACAAGTATTACTAATTTTAGGTAATTTTTGATAAATTTTATTTATTTATTATTCACAAGTTTTACTAAATTTTTATTTTTTGATAAGGTTTACTAATTTTTGATAAGTTTTACTAGTTTTTGACAAATTTTACTAATTTTTGACAAATTTTACTAATTTTTACTAATTTTCGACGCGGTTTTACTAATTTTCGACAGGGTTTTACTATTTTTTGACAAATTTTACACAAGTTTTACTAATTTTTGACAAGTTTTACTAATTTTTACTTATTTTTGACAAGTTTTACTAGTTTTTGATAAGTTTAACTAATTTTTGATAAGTTTAACTAATTTTTGACAAGTTTTACTAATTTTTCGACAATTTTTTATTTTTTTTACTAATTTTTGATAAATTTTACGTATTATTAACAAGTTTTATTAATTTTAGACTAACTATTGACTAGGTTTACTAATTTTTCCCTAATTTTATTAATTTTTTGATAAGATTTAAAATTTTTTGATAACTTTTGACAAATTTTAAAAAATTTTATGAATGTGTTACTAACTTTTAACAATTTTTTTTTTATAAATTTTTGCAAATTAAGTACCTAACTCAAAAAAAGTTGTTTCTAAACTATCACAAAATTATGATTTTATTAAATAATTGAACTCTAGGTCACGTTTGTATTTATTATATATCCTTTATTATTTTATATATCTCCAATATTTCCTCATTCTTTGAATGACATCTTCAGGAAGTATGAACAACAACAAAAAATATTAAAAACGAAATTTTCTGCCGCTGCCCTCCACTCGGGTCAACACAACATGAATTTGTCATTCAAAGAATGACGAAATATTGGAGATATATAAATATTTATATTTTATTAATATATTTTATAAATACAAACGTGACCTAGAGCTCAATTATTTAATAAAGTCATTCATTTCAAAGGTCGAAAAACTTTTCATAATTTATATCACAAAATTATTTACAATTTTATTAGTAAATTTTTGACAAGTTTAATTTTGAAAACATTATTACTAAATTTAAGTATACTAAATTTTGACAAAATTGTCACAACTTCGACAAAGTTCAGTAAATTTTGACAAAATCTAAAAAATTTTTAAATAAAATTATGTTAACAGGAATATTGTTAAATTTTAACAGATTTTCTTTAATCGGGGTGTCCCGAAAAACGAATCCACATAAAATTATTCGTTTTCACATTAAGTTATGTGGTGTCGAAACATTTTATGTGGATTCGTTTTTCGGTACACTCGCATATATTATTTCTCTGTTTATTATTTTCTTTATATCTTAACAAAAGATCAAACATCTTAAAATATCAATTTCTATAATGATTGTAATCTTTGATCAATTTCGTTGTTTTCTTACCACAATTATGTGGTTAAATTTTCATGTTTTGTTACAACAATGTATCTCATCATATACATACATACATACTTCAGGCAGTTGCTGTATACATTGTTTCAAACAATCCCCTTTCCCTTTTCATTTAGTTTTCTACTTCTTGATTATGTTTTTCTTTTAGTCTTGCCAGAAAAAAATCTCCATTTTTTTTAAATATTTTATTTCTTGTTAAGAACTCGTTTTATTACATATTTTCATGACTTGTTCTTTTGCATTTCTTTGAATTTTAGTTTTTATATCTTTAACATTTTTGATCTTGCAGGTTTTAGTTTTTTTTTGTTTGTATGAACTTGTTTTGTTTTTATTGTTTCGTGTTTTTTGAGATTTTAATTCGTTTTTTGTTTTTTGTTTGAAATAAGTGATCTTATGTTATTTTTAAACCTGTTTTTTTGTTGTAGCGTTAGGATTTTTTGTATTAAAAATCGGATTTCTTAAATATAAATATGGTTATTAAATTAATGTTTTAATAATAATGTTGTAAAAATTAGAGCTAAATCATATCTCTATCTTATCTGCAACAAAGTCGCATTTTATACGATTTTCTTGTTAAAAATTCCTTAAATTAAAATTTAATTTTTAAAATTCCAATGTTTTGAACGTTTCTTACAAAATGTGCATATTGGCCTGGGTTCTATATTCCACTACGAAGTGAAAGTGGAATCGTTTTTTAATTCCACATTTTCAATTCCGCTGTGTTCTGAAAAACGAGTGAATCGTTTTTTCACGACGATTTCATTTTCATTTTGCTCTTAGCAACAACATAAAAAAATGCGGGAAAAAACAAATTATCACTTTAAAGTGAATGAAATTGCAATAAAGAAGAGTGCATTTTTTAAGAAAAATAAAAATTAAACAAAAAAATACTTATTTTTAAAATAATATAAAATGAGTTTCGCAATTGTGATTTAATGGTATTTAATTAAAAAGGAAAAACAAAGAACGGAAAATCTAAATAGAAAAAGGCTTCGTGACTGTTCAAATCCTTTGGAACTACCAGAAAAATCGTAAGACAATAATTAAAACTGAGTCACAAGTGTTTAAAATTAATAAAAAAAAATTGTTTTATTGCGTATTTTAGATTAAATAAGTATGCATTCATGATGGTTTTAGAAGAATTATCACCAATGGCTAAAAAGACAAGCATTCCAATTATTTTGCAATTGGACACATCACAACGCTATTTCGGACAAGAAATTTACCAACAAATGATCGCAAAAGACTTCGATCTAGCAGTGGAAAGAAGTACAGCGTCAAAAATTTTAACAAATATGTGTAATGTTTTGAAAACTGTCATATGCCCAAAATGGATTAGATTTGACAGAAGTCGCGAAGAAATTGAGAAATCAAAAAGGGAAATCATCGGTTGCGGTTCCTCATTTTCTATATTTTCAGTACCTTCGTCATTTTTATTTAATTTTTGTAAATCACTTTTACTACATTGTCGGAACTGGTGCCATCTAAGTTTGACAATTCAGTAGATGAATTTGTGGTTGTTTACCCTTTGCTAGTCGTCCCGAATGATTTAGCAGCTGGAACACCTTCGACTGCTAAATCTTCTTTGGATGATATGTGTTGGATATTATTGGGTCCTCCACCTGTTGCCGTTACCTCTGCTCTATTTTCGGCCAATTTTTTACGAATGGTAGCCTTCCAATCAGCCCAAGCCTTTTTCCAACCAGTTGCATCGTTTTCTGGAGGTCCTAAGCTGTTTAATATACTTTCTAAGTCCTTCCACAACTGGTCTTCAACTGTTTTGTCGCCCCTCTAAAAACCTTTGGCCAAACCAGATTTTTTTTCCATGAATGTTAAAAATGGGGCCTCTTGTTCCGGATTCTTCATGTGTTCGTGGGTTCGATTCCCACCAGAGGCACTGGTCTGTTTTCGCTACAACGCGCCGAAGGCCATAGTAGCTAGTGCTCGGTTAGGGTAATAGTATATAATTTGTAATTATATGATTATTAATTAATAAAATAAATAAAATAAATACAATTCGACTATATTTCAATATTTTTTTACGCTAGAACATGATATGCCACACCAATAAGATACACTTCTGAACAAAAAGATTATCTCTGAAGAAAATAAACGCAAACTTGAAATTTTTGTAAATATATTGATTGAAGTATATAAAGATTATTTTCCAACAGATTTTACTGTCTATTAGTCTCCCAGGACATGAAATAGAAGACACATCTTTGCACTTACAACAAGTATATTTATCACGCAAATCTGTCAAATCAGCTATCTATTCTTTTAAATAAAAATATTCTAAATAAAACACACTTGATAAGCCACATTAATTTAACAAAATGGGTTTTACTGTCAAATCATGAAAAGCCTCCAAAAAAGCTACCTATTCTTAAAATTAAATAATTCCAAATAAAATTTGTGCAAAAACTTGATAAGCCACATTGACGTAATAAAATGGTTTTTACACTCTTCTAGACTTCCACACACAGAAAAATAAAGTGCCAACCGAATTGAAAAGTGTATATTAAGGGTAACAACTTATAAATTCAGTTACTACAACGATATTTACATTCGATTTCAGAAAATTTTGTGTGTTGCAACTAAAATTCTGTTGAATTAACCGAACTTTGTTGTGAAAACTATTATAAAGTTGTGACAACTGTTTGAAATTCGCAATAACCGAATTTGAATCGTAGTAACAGAATTTCAGTTGGCAAATAGCAAAATTTTTTTCTGTGTGCACCGACGGATATGTAATAAAAGACACATACTGTCACTTATTACAAGCATTTATAGCTCGAACATCTTGCTTAACAGCTGCCTAGAAGTCATTGAAAACCATTTCTTTAAAATCAATGTGGCTTATCATGTTTTTGAAGAAATTTTATTTAAGATTTTCTTATTTTTAAGAAAAAGTCGCTGTTATTCTGGACTTTTATATTCTAGATACTTGTTATAAGTGCCAAGAGGTGTCTTCTATTACATGTCCATCGATTTAAGATGGACATTAACTGTTTATTTATCTTCAACAGTTAATAAAATACATTTGAAGCAATATCTCCAAAATTATTATTTTTTTTTATAAATTTCTAAATAAGTTGATTTATAAGTCACTATAATCTAAATAAAAAAAAAATATTCTTGACGACTTTTTTTAAATGTTTTCAAGCATTTTACTGGTTTATGTACAGTTGAAGCTTCCAATATTGGTATCCCTGGTAGATATTGCAAGACATAAATAAGCACTTATTGGTGTCATTTTGTACCTCTGAAATACCAGATTTTAAATATATAAATTAATTAAAAATTCTGCAATTTTAGAAAAATTTAAAATAGAAAACAAATTAAAAATTCATCAAAAATAACATATAGCTACATTCTGTTTCAAATATCACTTGTACAACGCAAATCTTCAAAATGCTTTAAATGACGTTTTAAAGTGCTACACACAGAATAAATTGAAAAACAAAGTTTAAACATTATTTAATAATTTTTATTTAAAGTACTTAAAATTCATCATCAGAATAATTAAACTATATTGTAAACAGAAAATATATAAAATTAACCAAAACACAGTCACATCATTCAAAATATTGGTTTTCCTAATTAATATTAAACAAATATTATTTTCTACATTACCTTTAATACCAACAACCAACCACTCTTCGAAGATTTTATCCCTTGAATAAAATATTTGCAGTTAACATCGAACATTAGTTTCGCCTCAAAACAAAAAAAACAGTCACTCTATCTAAAATATTAGTTTTCGTTACCAAATTTTAAAATAATATAAAGTTTTGGTAAAGTCTTGGTAACTCTAATACCAAACTATTTTTAGACATTACATACAAAACTATTTAATAGACATTCATATTTAAAATTGAGTTTAGGCTAGAGGATGACAAGCAGGAGGTCGCCGGTTCGAGCCCAGTTCGCGACGTAAGAATTTTTTATTAATAAAATAATTTTAAAATAATATAAAATTTTTTTATAGTTTTGGTAACTCTCATAAAATATTGAGATTAGCAACCGAATTTCTGTTGTACATACAAATCTATTTTTCGACAAATGAACAGTTCATGCGAATAAGGACGAATAGACCACTTTTCACAAACACGTTTTTTTGCATAAGTGCATTTTATTAGCAGAGCCCTACAATCCTATGCAGAAATTTTGGGGAAATTTTGACTTTTAAGGCTAAAAAAATGACTTTGAAAGTGCAATAATTCGTATATTTTTATATTTTTGTTTAAATTGAGAGTGAACTACCGCACAATTTTGATTAAACACAACACAAAAACATACAAAAATTTTACTTTCGGTAACAATGTGTTAAAAGAACATTACGAGGAACAAACCACACTTATTATATTGGCAAAATATTTGACCGTTCTTGAGTTATAAGACTTTAAAGTGTGGAAAGCAAAAAGGGGCGAATATCCATCCTTAACAAAATATTATATAAAATTTATTTAGCTGCGAGTTTAAAATTGATATTAGCTAAAACTTGAAATTGTACTTAATTGTCCTTAAAGTGTTACAAACAAATACCAACCATAGTTCGTCAAGTTTTGCAAGTCTCATGAAAATGTAGTCAAAATCTGCTGCAAAATAACAAATTTTTATTCACATTTTTTTGGATATTCGCTCTTTTTTCATTTAAGCAAAAATTGAAGTCTAATTTTTGGCAAGTTCTCTTTCGAATACCTTACTAAAATTTTGTATATAGGTAGATGTGACTTAAATCTTTAAGCTAATACCAAAAAGTTGAAAAAAATATTATTTTTAACCGTTTCCTGCGTTTTTATTGTCCCCTGTAAAATTCTACAAATGTCCTATTCGTCTTTATTCGCATGAACTGTTCAAATATTTAAATTTGAAACTAGAAAATATTCAAGGTTGAAATTTAAAAAACCATATGTAAATTGGGTTTAGGCTAGAGGTAAAGTACTTGCCTGACAAACGGAAGATCGCCGGTTCGAGCCCAGTTTGAGGCATACATTTTTTTTTATTAATAAAATAAAATTTGTTGAATGCATGAGAATCTATTTATAGAATATTTTAGTCCATAAACATAAAATATTCATTTGTTACAATAAAAATTCGAAATTTGTAAATAAATGTCAGTTGTTACAATAGTATTCAAAATTTAATAATAGTGATTGATAGTACGTGGAACCACAAAAATTCGGTTGGCAAAAAAATCGGTTGTAACTAAATAAAGTTTTCTGTGTATACTTCTTGATTACATTAAACCGTAATGATCGGATGAAATTAAATGAACTTTTGTCTATAACCAGTCATTTGGACTGGTTTTGGGCAGAGTAGGTAATACAAAAATTTCGGTCATTCTAGTGTTAAAAGGACACTTAATCAACTGGCTCAGACATATTATCAACATATCATAGTGTGTTTATAGTAATTAAATGTGCTAAAGTCCCAAAATTTATTTAACAAATTGTGAAAAACAATCTGCTGTAGGCGTGTCCCTATCCGGATTTCATTCCTGCCCAAGGAAATCTTCAGGGGACTTTGTTATTAGAATTTCTAGAGATATTTGTTATGTTAAATCACAAACTCAATGAGAATTTCTTGTCCTCGTCTAGGAGCGAGATTCAAAATTTAAAATATCAAAGAAAAAACAAAAACAACAACAAAATATTATCACAATTGGCTTTGTCATCTTCCAGTGTGTTTCCCACAGGGATGTTAAATGGGGTTTACAATTTTGTACCAATCTCCAAAAAAAATGTACTTTTTGGACCTTCATGGTACCATTTTTTTTTTTTAATTTATTAAAACTAAAAAACAAAACTTAACAATAACATAAGGTACAAAAAAGTCTTATGAATATATGAGATCAAAATCATGGAATTATTTGTTTAGTTAATTAAACTATTTTGAATTTTTACATCATAGCTTGATAATGCACATGTAGTCTGTTTCTTTCCTTAGTTTTTTTTTATATTTTGAAAAGAAAAAACTCTTGCCACATTTGCAGATGAGTGTGGAATGGATTAAATTCCAGAAACAACTCTAGAAATGTCTGGAAACATATTGAAATTCAGTTTTGAATTTTTTTTTGAAAATTAGCTACTACAGACCAAAAACTACAAATGTTTTAATTTTTTAACGACTTCAGTTGCTCAAAATCAGCGAAAGCTATAAATTTATTATTTATTGAATCAAAATTTGCAATTTCATTCTGGAACATTTTTACTAGAATAGGTACAATACTACTTGTTTTACCTGAAAACCCATTTTCTGGAGTAAACTTATGGAACCCCATTAATAATTCGTTATTAAAGTTGACTTTGGTTGCCAAAACTTCGCATAATTTTATATAAGATTGTGTGGCATTTTCTTTCATTTCTTTAACAATAATTTAATTTAATTTTCACTTCTTCAGAATTTTTATAAATTCAAAACACACAATACCTGTCTGCCAGATAAATTTTGTGAAAAATCGTCAAATTTTCGATATTTAAAAAAAAAAAACCCCAATTTTATTCTACAAAATCCTCAAAATGATGATAAATCGCCAAATCGGATATGGTCGCATATATTTTAAGCGCTCATTATATAAAACGAATAAATGCAATCAAAAAGGACACAATAACAATTTGTTTGCAATAATAAAAATTCAAAAAGGGGAAAAATTTTAAATTTTTAAATTGTACCAAATGAGTCGCGGTAGTACCACGGTACTTTAGAAGGTCAAAATGTACCAAAAAAGTACAATTGTACCAACTTTAACATCCATGGTTTCCCACAAAAAACTTATATTAAATATAAACACTAAAAACCACAACACTAAATAAATATTTGTCGTTGTAATTGGTCATCAAAATATTATATATAGCAAACAAAATGTTAACCATAAATTTGTACTATTTCTTTGCATACAAAAAAAAAAGAAACATTCATTCATTAAAAACTAGCTACAAAACAACACAATCAATTAAAACAAGCAGAGGTGGCGATATTTATACTATCACTGCGGCTATTGCTGCTGCTTGCTGCAGCTTTTAATAGCTAATAATAAGTGCGAATATTTTAAATACTTTTTTTACACATTCAGTTTTCAATCAATGAATATATGAATGAATGAATGAATGAGCACGTTTAAATGTACACAATTCGATATGAATGAATGGACGGATGAAAAAAATAAATAAATACAATATAAAAATACAACAAAAAAAGTTATAATAAAAAAAAAAACACTTAAATAAATGACTAGTAGTAAAATATACTACAAAAAAAAAAAAAAAAAATTAAAAATCAACATACAAAGTCAAGGTATAACAATGATGATGATGATGATACGATACAATACGTTTTTACTACATCGTTATTGTATTTAAAAACAATTTAGGAGAAAAAAAATATCGTCCATTTCACAATAGATCTGCCAAAAAAGGGTATTTTTTGACCTTGGGTCTTGCGATTTAAATTAAATTTTGCATTCAAACATAAACGCTATGGAGCCACTTAAAGATTGGCGTTTTTAGTTTTTCAAATTTCGAAAAATCCACGGATTTATGCGCGATTTAGTTTTTTTGTTTTTTTTTTTTGAAAAATGAGAAATATGCAAAAAGTGTGTCTTCTTCTTTATTTGCCAATTTGTTTGCCGAATTTTAGCTACCAATACAATTGAAGTAGATTATATTACATTGAATTACATCGAATTTCCCAAGCAGCTCACAACTTAAGGTCTTATGCCCGTGTTTTCAAGCAGGGATACCTACCGGTGTTAAGATATGTCTTGACACCGGTAGGTATCTTTGCTTGAAATTACGGACGTTAAACATTTCCCCCTGGAAATGTTGTCCAGAGAAGGCATGCAGTTGAGTGCCCGAATGGCATACTAACAACATGCGTCTTGGGTTAGTAGGTGTGAAATACTAAAACTTAACTATCTCATTAGCCGTCTTTTGGCTAACCTGCCTAGAGGTTGTTGGCAGCCCTAACACTAGGATCGGTCAAGGTGGCCCAATCAGTCGCTTTGACCTAAATTAAGTTTATTAATGAAACCACAACAAATATATATAAGTGGCCCTTTGTTCCACATGACATAATATATATATAAAGGCTCCGCCATCTAACGTTTTTTTTCAACTAGTGCTTATTTCGTGAATGATAATACTTAGCTCATGTCTGATTTGACAGATAATTAGTTTTATCCTTCCGCTGAACGAATATGGTCCGTATGTTCGTTATCTTGTGAAAAAAGTGAAAGAAACTGGCATCCTCATCGATAAACCAAAGTGTGACAAGCCAAAAACAGTGCGTACACCCGAGAATATTGCTGCTGTGGCAGAAAATGGGCGTGAAGCGCCATCAACATCAATTCACCGTCGTTCTCAACAATTGAACATTTCGGAGACATCATTGAGACGAATTTTGCATAAAGACCTTGGTATGACGCCATACAAAGTCCAATCGGTTCAGGAGTTCAAAAAAAAAAAAAAGTTATTTGGCGGACCCTTTATTAATTACATTGCATGATAAAGAATTTCATAAATTTTTCATAATTTCTGCAAAATTCACGCCTCGCTCAGGAGATTCCACACATCTCGAATACCAGCCCATTCTTGTATGTTATTAAGCCACGTAGTTTCTTTTCTTCCTCTAGTAGGTATACCTTCAATATTAGCTTTCGTAATGATTTTGTAAAAGCTTATATTTTGGGTTTCTCATAATGTGACCCAAGTATGCCGTTTTTCTTATCTTTATAGTGGCTAAGAGCTCTCTATCGCGGTGTACTTGTCTTAGTACTTCGTTGTTAGATATAAAATGGGTCCATGGTATTTTCAGTATTTGTCGGTAGATCCACATTTCGAAGGCTTTTCAGTCTTTTTACGTCAACTGCTTTAATAGTCCACACCTCCGTTGCATATCGGAGTACTGACCATTAGGGATACAACTTTTTTACAATTTTTGAAAATATCAAAATGGCCCTATCCATACCATGTAGTGCATAAAAAAACAATAAGAACTGCATCTTTAGATTTTCGATATCGTTAAAAAGTATTCCGCGTCAAATGCAATTAAGTTTGGGATCAGTAAGTTCTAAAAAAATAAAAATATTTTCTTTATAATTTCATTAAATGATAAATAAATTATAAGTTTTTCCATTAAATATTGAATAATATTCTGTATAAATTCAGATAATCGGGATAAAATATTGTGACTTACCTACGCTGTCTGATGAAAATTTTGCGAAATATTATGATTTATTGCTAAAAGTATAAAAATATATAAATTTTTTTTTTTAACTAACTTGTATTTATTTTTGAGACCTATTGATTTCAAACTTTATTAAACATGGTGCGAAAACTTTTTTAACAATAGCAAAAATCTAGAGCAATTCTTGCGATTCTAGCTTACATACTAATTCCAAAATATCGTAGCAAATTATATGCAATATGCGAATTTATAAGTGGCCCTTGGTACATTTGATTTTCAGACCATTGATACAATAAAAATGACTTAGAAGCCTTAAACATATCATTATACTAATGCTCAGAAATGCTTTATAAGACATTGGGTGAAAGATGAATCAAGAATTCCAAAAACACAACGCAGCAACATTTGTGCGGAAAGCGCCATCAAAGTCGTACAAGATATTTTCCCTCAATGCAAATCAACACGAACTCTTAATCTTAAGTTAATTTCACTTAACAAAGATAGTTTTTAGATTGTGATTTTGATTATAATCATATAATTACATTAAGAAATGTAAATTGTTTAATAATTATAAAATAAAAATTTTTGAAAAAATAAAAAAAAAATCTTAAAGGACTTTCAGAAATCGGCTTCGACGCGGAACGTTTTTGTTCCGAAATGACCTGAGGAATCATTTTTCAGCACAACATCGGCTACAGCGTGGTGATAGGGCCTTATTTTGGTTGTACCCCTACTGACCATACATATGTTTTCACGAATCTAAGTGTGTAAGTTTAAATATTCGTATTTTCCGTAATATTTATCTGATCATCACCATTTAAATTACATTGGAATGGTATACTCCCCTACTTTTTTACTGTGGAATAACATTCTTTTATCGTCAAAAATAAATGCATTTCTTATGGAATTTTTTTTTAATGAACTTTTCACAAATTTTGCACACTCTTGATTTGAAAAATGTGCATATTTGCAAAATATGAACCTTTTTCAAATCAAGAGTGGGCCACTTTTTTGGGTCCTGGGTTTTTTGTATTATTAATGAATTATTATAAATTTACCATATGTACATTAAAAAAAAGAACACTAAAATAGTTAAACGCTAAAATATTTTCAACATTCGCAGCTCATCTACTTTTATACTGCGGAGTATAGATGCAGTATAAAAGTAGAGGAGCTGCGAATGTTGAAACTTACACACTTTTTGCATATTTAAAAAAAAAAAAAAATCGCGAATAAAATCATGGTTTTTCGTATTTCGAGAAAATATAAACTCAAACCCTTAAGTGGCTACGTAGAGATTCTACGTGCAAAATGTAATTTAAATCGGATGACCCAATATCAGATTTTGGCCGGTCTTCGGTGGAATGGCCGATATATAAACAAACGACACCTAAATACAATGGAATTTTTATTTAACAAAAGAAGAAGAATAAAATATAATACGACTCTTAAATGAATATAATAGTATAGAAGCAGCAGCAGCAATTGCTGCTGCTGCTACTGTTGCTGCTGTATTTAGTTGTTAACAATATTGACAGAACAAGACAACAGCAAAATTGTTTTTCTATATGCAATAAAAACAATTTTAAGACCGACCACTGCTGCTACTACTGCTGCTCTTTAACGTACAAAAACCCATTACAAAAAAAAAAAAATTGAGAAAAAAACATTTTATATCCAATGGATTGATGACGACGATGATGATGTTGCCATTTGTTGTGTTGATGTTTATAAGCCGGCATAGACAAAAAAATCTCAAAAAAAATCTTTTTCATAAAAAAAACATCACCGACCATTTATACACAAACCGGCATTTTTTTCTGAAAAGAAATTCCCACAAAAAAAAAACAATAATCAGCATCATACAGATAAGGAAATAAATTTATGGTACAAGTGTTTATTTGAAATATTTTTATCCAGTTAATAGTTAACCTAAATTATGTTTAATAGTTAGATTTCACATTTCGACAACTGAAGAGAAGCCATCTGTGTCTGTGCAGGGGAATGCCTGCGAAGGAGAACTCGCAGATCTCGCATCTACATTCTTTCTGACAGTCAGGCTGCACTGAGGGCCTTAATGGCTTATAAGGTGTCGTCCGGGTTGATCATGGAATGCATTCAGACTCTCAATAGGCTCGGTAGAGGCAACTCTCTAACCTTGGGGTGGATTCCTGGTCATGAGGGGCATGAGGGCAACGAGAGGGCAGATTGTCTTGCCAACCGCGGGGCCCGAAAGCCCTTTATTGGTCCTGAACCATTCTGTGGAATACCTGCGGGGTATGTTAGGGAAAGGCTCAGGGCATGGAGAGAGTCTGAGTTCTCTGGTTACTGGGAAAACTCTCCTGGTCAGCGCCAGGCTAAAAGATTGATCTCTTTTTCCAGTAGGGGGTCGAGGCGACTCTTGTCGCTTGAAAGGGGGGGTTTGAGGATCCTGGCGTCGTACCCTGGACACTGTAATCTCAGATACCATCTGCACAAGAAGGGTCAATCGGACACGGATTTGTGTAGGTTTTGCGAGATGGTGTCTGAGACCTCGGAGCATGTTCTCTGCGAATGTCCCAGGCTTTGTGATAGGAGACTTAGGTTTCTAGGTGATCGCTTCATTTCGCCTTCCGACATCGCGAACATTTTGCCTAATAGGATAATTGGCTTTATAGGTAGCTTGAATCTGTAGGTAACCTTAGGCAGCACAAAAGACCTACATTGGTCGTGGTGCATGGTGCATAGTGCCTTCTGATCTAATCTAATCTAGATTTCACATTCTGTAGATTTTTGCTGTCATAAAAAGAGTATTAAAAAAGTTTCCAAAAACTCAAACACAACTTTAATTCTAAAGTCTTCAATCCAAAAAGTCTAAAGGACTAATTAAAGGTCTTTGCGGCACAGAAAATATTTAGATGTGTTTTTGTGAACTTTCGAAAAATCACTTCTTATAAATTGGGCAACCAAAAAAAAACTGTTTCTTAAAAAAGCTCGAAAAACAGTCAAATAAGCCTTTTAAATATGAAAATAAGCTGTTTAATTTAAAATAAAACGTTAAATTTTATAATGGAAACAACTTGCCAACGTTAGGAAAACAAAAAAAAAATTCTATTTTATTTGTCTGAAACCGGGCTCGAACTCGGAATCTTCCGTCTAGAAACATTATTAAACAAAGCATCATAATTTTTATAAAAAAAAATGCTTTACCAGGGGTTAGACTTTTGAGCCGTTGATAATTTCTGACTGAATAGCATTAAGCAAAGACTTCCCAATGTTGGCATGGTGGCCTCAGCCAATTCTTTGTCAAAGATTTTTTCTGTAGACCACCAAAATGATCGTAAAACAGATACCGCCAACACGCTTTTTTCAAACGCGAGTAAAGTGTCTTAAACATGTGTTCTGCTAGTAGTTTATTACCAGATCCACCATTAGCCAGTGTCATACCAGTGCTTGATTTTTGTATCACTGACCGTTTCTGACTGGGCATATTTATTATATTGGAAATACATTCAACTTAATCTTAAATAAGGTTTCGTGTTAAAAATTTGCTTTAAAAGTAACAAGTAAGTTTACATAGCCTTTTCTTATATCTTTGCTACAAATGGCGGATAGCCAACGAAATTTTGCGTTTTAATTGAGGGCTTGTCTGTCCGCCATTATTAAAACATCAATTATTTTTAAGTAAGGCTGTTAACTAAAGAGTAACGTCGCTTTGTTACTTTGTACCATATACTTGTTTCCTTACCTGTACACACTACACAAAAAAAGTGTGGTAAAAAGAAATGGCATTTAACAGCAAAAAAATGCCAGGAATGAAAAAATGAAAACGTTTTATACAAAACAAACATACATACAGCAACAGCACTCGACATCATTCTACACAAGGAAAATTCAACTGTTGCTTCCGTCAACAAAAAAAAAAAAAAAATTTTTTAAAACTCGTAAAAACCATATAAAGATAAATAAATCCAATAAACAAAAAATATGAAAAAATATACAATTTTTTCCTATTTTGTACATTCACATGTTTTTATTTTTTTCAAACAAAATTCTATAAAAATGGTATGTAGTAGTAAATGGCAACAAGCCGACGATTGTAAATTTCTAAATCAACCACCCTCAAAATAATAATTCTAAAAGAATAAACAAAGACTGTTCATAAAAAAGTTTTTATATTTTAAAAAATTACTAATTTGTAACCCCTCAATCCTAATCTTAATCCCGACCAAACATTTCGGCCAGAAAATGCTGGCATGTCTACATTTAAAGCGGGGATCGGAAGAGACTTACCCAATAAATTAGGTATACGTTGGAGTATATATAACCGTTTCCGCTACCTATTTGGAAGGGTGCACAATTTTTAACAGTGTGTTAAAGTTGATATATGCCTTAAAAATGTGCCAACTTTAGAATCGGCTGGTGGGAAAAGTATATACAAATCAAGTTTTTTTTATCACAATTCGCTTATATGTATATAAAAAAGCCTTTCAGAAGAAAGAAAGAAAATATTAATCTGGAGCTAAAATACTGTTGGCGCTTTTTGGGAAAAAAATCTCTCTTTTTTACTTTTTTTTTAATTTCTGCTTTAAAACGAATGTATTTTTTGAGTGGAACAATTTTTAATTCATTTTTTTTATTTTAACAAGAATTTATGTATTTAAATAACCAATATTGTAAGAAAAGAAAAATTAAAATCAAATGCTTCCAACGCCCAAATAAATAAAATGTAAGTGATTTCCAATCTCAAAAATTAAAAAAAATCGACATTATTTGGAAAACCACCAAATTTAAAAGAAAAATTAAAAAAAACCCCAAAATTGGAAAGCAATTGTCAAATATTAAAAAACAATTGTCAAAATTTAAAAACATCGCTAAAAATGAAAAAAAAAACCTTCAAATTGGAAAAAATCGCCACAATTGAAAAAATTGCTAAAATTTGAAAAAATTTCCACAATTTAAAAAAATTAACAATATTCAAAAAAATCTCAAAAATTAAAAAATAAAAAAATTAAGATATACTCAAAAATTTAAGAAAAATTGCTAAACGTGAAAAAATTATCTTAATAAAATTTAAAACTTCTATACTTCGAAAACATTTTTAGATGTAACAATTTTGTTAAAATTGGCGATTTTATTTTTAAAATTTGTTGATTTTTTTGTCGCTGTCATTATGGACTATAAAAACTGTAAATTTGGTGTGTACCGAATTCATTTTTAATTAAACATTTAAAATATATTATTAAACTTTTTAAAGTTTGGAAAGTTAGTTTGAAATACATAAAAGGTTTTCTGTTCAGGAAAAAAAGTTTTATCATATTTATGAAACAGTTTGATTGGACGAAAATCTATTGAAATTTACAAAAATTTAAGAAAAATAATTGAAACTCTTCATTGAGTTGCTGGCACAGTTGATTATTGTACGCCGGTTCCAATAAGAAAGCTTCGGGTTGCCTGTTTTATTTTTACAATAAGCACTCGGATTATTTGCAAAATTTGTGACAACTGCATGCGAACGGTTTATCTTTCTAGCAATTTACCGAAAATGTAGGCCACTTTTTAAATACGCTGAAATTTGGTCCTTTTCAAAATCACTTAGATATGAACCACGCGGCATTTTATTGCAAATTAAATAAAATAAAATAAATAGTTTTTATTTATTTGCTATTCTTCTTTGTTTACCGTTATATATAATTATAGTTATGAAACAAAATATTATTACACAATTTTTTCTCTTAAATCATTTAAGAAATTTCTTAAGGGGGGGGGGGGGGGGGACATTACATTCGCTGCAGAGAATACAGACATTTTTTTAAAAATTCATAACTGAGGCAAAAACAAACATTGAACAAATTACAAGAAAAAAAAATATATTTTTCACGCCAACATGGTTTTATAGAGCTCCAAACTGGCGGCAGAGAAAAAAACGGGGCCTCGTGGTTGCAACGCTGGGAGTCGCAAAAATTGTCCGATCTTGAAAAAAATGACTTTTTTAAATCTTAACAAAATTGGTTATCGTATGACACGAGCTTTTTTTTAAAAAACTTTTTTTCAATTTTTGGTGATGTTCCAAATTTAAAAGTGGGTTTTTTTCGAAAAAAAATATTGATTTTAAAAATTCATAAAAATCGTTAAAAGCTCGTGTCATACGATAGCGAATCAAGTTTAAAAAAATACAAAAAAAAAATTCGTCAAAAAATGAACCCGCTAGTGCCGCAACCGAGATAAACGCGTTCAAAGTTTGTGAACAATAAAAAAAAAACAAGTACATACCAGCTGCCGTACGTAGGTAGCGCGAAAATTAAAAATGCGCTCTCACTAATCCGGCTGTAACTTTTGAACCCGTAGGAATTTTTCCATGAATTTTTTTTTCTTAGAATCTTAAGAATATTTACTAAAATACAAAATTATAAAAAAGTCGATTTCAAAAAACGGCTAATGTCATGCATGTCCCCCCTTAAACATAACACAATAAGAGATCAATTATCAATCTCTTAAAAACAGTTATAGGTTTTAAAAAAATGTTTGTAATATTAGAAAAAAAAAAATAGCAAACTCCTTTGTAATTATAGTTATGCAACGCAGTGTACGTATATTTATGAGTATTGACGACAAACGAGACGACGAGTACAAGTGTTTAGAGGTGTTTAAAGTAGATTTGTTTGTGTTGATTATATACATATGACTTATATGTATATAAACAATAATCATCATAATAAATTATGAATTAAAATGTTAAAAAAAAAGATTTTTATGCAACAGGTTATAAGTAGTTTTTTTTAAACAGGATTCTTTACAAAAATGATGTAAATACAGTGATTGTTAACAATGAACATTAAAGGGAAACATTATTTCTTCACATCGGTAATGAATTTCTTCATAACTGTAAGGAAAAAATGACACTGGAACTCATCCATTGAAACTTTTCATAGAATCTATGAGACAGGTTTTATTAAAGTCAATGTTTATGAAATGTTTGTAGAATTAATGAAAATCTTCATAAAACTAAGGAATCATTCAGACATTGAATCGCTTTTACAGAATTTATGAAACAGTTTCATAAATTTTTTTCTTTTAAAATGCTTTGGAACAAGCCAATGTATCGCTTCATATGATTTATGAAACAATACAAAATTAATAAGAGACTACATTAAAATAATAAAAAATATGTTGAACAATTGAGAATTAAATCTTAAAACTAAAGTTGAAAATGTATAAAATTGAAGCAAATTATGAAATTTTATGAAAAAATAAAAAAATTAAGTCTGAAATAGTTCCATAGCTTTAATGAAAATATTCATTAAATTTATGAAGAGATAATTTCTGAAATCGAATGATTTTCTTTTTATGAAACTGAAATTTATGAAAAATTTTTTTAAATAATTAAAATTTCTTGGATATAATAAAATTCTATGAAATTGTTTCATTTATATCATGAAGGATAATTCTCTCAGTGTAAGGAAAAATTTAACTAATTACTGGAATTCTTTTATGTGGTATTTTTCAAAAAGAAAGTTGCACAAACTATTATGTTCGTTCTGTATTAAACTTCTTTGAAAAAATGTAACATAATTTCCAGACTTGGGCGACGTCAATTACATTTCAAAATCGTTCACTTATGAAATTTTTCTATATCATTAATAATATCAGACCTACACTCACACTTGTGAGCTTAATCGCTTCCTTGGAAAATTTGTAAAATCTTTAATACCAAACATGGGGATTAGTAACAACATCTGGGTATTTAATTACAGGGCAATTACTCAATCACACCCAATTACATGTAATTGAACATAAAAAAGTAATTGGCCTGTAATTAAGTACACAGATATTGGAATTATGTCCCATGTCTGGTCTTCACAAAATTGAAAATTTCCCAAGGAACGTTTAAGCCCACAAGTGTGAGCGTAGTTATGAAATTATTAATGATATAGAAAAAATTTCACAAGTGAACGATTTTGAATTGTAATTGACGTCGCCCAAGTCTGATAATTTCAGGGTTTACCAATTTTACTATTAAGCGTTTCCATACACTAAGGGCAAAAAGTTGTGGGCGTTGTGGTGTAATGGTTAGCGCGTTGGACTGTTACACAGATGGTCCCGGGTTCGATTCCCGGTGACGAAAACATCAATTTAGAAAAATAATATAAATGAGTTTTCTATCACTTATATGTATCGCTGCGCCCACCTTCGGTGTTCCCATAGCACTTAACCCCACCGAAATAAAATAATGAATCAGGGCTATGAAACAATCAGGTGGCGAGCAACAACTGTTCTAAGACTTATCTACTCGCGCAATTACAGTGTTGCCATGTTTGAAGCCCTTCATCTTTCACCACCTTTCATCTCTCCACTGTCCCCTTTCCAAAGAAAGCAACACATTAATTAATAGAAAGAATTTCCTGAGTGTTGCTTCTCTTAAAAAAAAAAAAAAATAATACCTTCATCATTTCATAAAAAAGTTTCATAAACTTTGTGAATATAAACTTTAGCTTTTATTGAAATTTTTATTTTTTATTTGAAATTTAGAAAATATCATTTACACGTTTTAAAACTCAAAAACCAACCGAAATTATTTGAAATTCTGTAAAATTAATTAAATATACTATTAGTTGATGTGTCTTAATTTTAAATATAATTTTTAAAATATTATATGAAACGTTTCATAATATTTATGAAACATTTCATAAAAATTTATAAAACTCGTAAACATTTATTAACTACTTAATAGCATTTAGAAAGCCTTTCATAAAAAGTTATAAAATAGCTTCATCATATTTATGAAGTGTTACATTGGACGATTGTCAATGAAGTTTTTCATCATATTTATGAAGTTTTTCATAAATATAATGAAGTGTTTTTCCTGTCCTTACTTTTTTTTACCTGTTTTTAAATTTATTTGAATTTTTAATAAAATTCTTTAAAATAAATTAACTTTTGAAAATTTATTATTAAATATTAAGATTGATGCATACGCTATTCATGATGCATTTTTGCCAGTGCAACTATAAACCGATGCCATTTTGTTCTAAATTTGATGATTCGGATAAATATTAAGTCTACATCAGTTTTAAATTATCGAGAAAAAACATGCATTTACATGCACTTCCTTGCCCTATATACCACCAAACACATTACTTTATCATGTCATTATCATTATATTCAAATTCATTATTTTACTTGCACTTAAAGCAAAGTGGTTTAACTGAAGTGGCGCCAAAAAAACCACTAAAATTAAAACACAAAATATTTATGTACCTTATATAATAGACAATTATACATATGATAGACAATTATATGAAAACTGCTATTAAAACTTGATTGTTTTTGAATCACATAATACATTGCATTGCGTAAATCTTCTTGTACAATTCGGTGGCACATAGAATGAGTATTTTTTCTATAACGTATTTAGTAGGGTATTCAAATAACTTTTGTTCGAATAAACGAGTAACTCGATTTTGAAATTTTTCACTTGCTCGATTAATCGAGAAAATTTTTGAAATTACTCGAGTAACTCGAACAATTAAACATTTTATTGGTCCTACATTTTTTGTTTTAAAAGTACACAACAACATAACGCACAAAATAAATACAATAACAGCAGTTCGGATATGTTTTTTTTTTTTACCAAAATGAAAGATAAAGTTCTATAATTGTCACCTGCTTTAAATGTCGGTATGCTTTAATTTTCGTGAACGTGTTTTTGAGATGTTTTGAAATAAAACATGTTTTGTACATGTTTTCCAAAACACACATGTTTTGCTCAAAACAGGTAAGCGGAAACATAGTTTAAATTTCAAATGGGAAATTCTTAATTTCAATCCATGGGAAAACCAAAAAATAAAAAATATATTCACACGATTTATGAAACTTTTTTTTATAAAATGAAGAACATTTATGAAACATTTGACATACATTTTTATAAAACACTTCATAATATCTATTAACACTTCATAAATGTGATGAATAATTGATTACAAACGATTTATGAAACATTTTCATCAATAAAGTTTCATCATAGAAACTTTTTTCTCTGAGTGTAAGAGAAAGTCTTGTTTTAAAAAAAATTGATTCAGATAGGTAAGTGACACGGATGGAACTTTTAGTGTATTATTAATTTAAAATTAAAAATATCTAAAATAGCATTAAATTGTGGTGTTTTACTTTTTTAAAGGTTTTTTGTTTTTAAAATGTTCGACTCTAAGAAAGCTAGGGATATAACTTTTAGAATTTTTTGAAAATATAAATATAAAATGGCAAAGCAATCTAATCTTCGAATTGAAAAAATATAAAGAAATGTTATATTATTTCTTCACGGTTGTTAAAAGAATTCCGATCAAATCAGAATACAGATTTTTAATAGATTTTTATTAGATTTTTATTAGATTTTTATTTTTTTTTTTACAAAATAGATAATTTTTTATTAATAGATTCTAATGAAGAAAAAAGTGAATTTTCCAATACGATCTGTAACACCAAAAGTCGATGGTGAATAAAGGTCAATTCATATCTTGTAAAAAATGATAACACAATCTAATAGTTTTGCCATTTATTTATTTTTTTTTTTGTTAAATATTTAGATATTTAAAAATTTTGCTTAGTTTTTGGAAATAGGACCCGTTGGTCTTTAATTTTTGTTATAGTTTCGATGTCTGCATAAACTTACCTTTATTTAGAGTATAATAGTGTTTGTACTTGTTTAAGGATATTTTATAAATATCTTTAGATATTGCGGAACGGGTTTTCTTTAAAATGCCCATATCGTAAAAAGTTTACTTACCCCTACTAAATAAATACAATATAATATTAAAAAAAAAAAGTTTTAAAAAATACCAAGCAATTACATTTTTTTTTTATAAAATATTACCTGAAACTCGATTTATTCGATTAATTGACCAAAATTTTCCGAGTTATTCGTTACTCGAAATTGGTAATTTTAATTTACTCGAACATTTCGTTAAAAATTCATCGAGTAACCGTTAACCGATTGAATACCCTAGGCAGTGATTTTTATGAATTATCTATTTATGGAAACAATTTTATTTTCACTGACTGTTTAGAAAAGGTTGTTGACACAGTTTCTTGTTTAGCAGTAAATTGATAAAAATTATTGTATGATCCCAGTGTAGAAACGGTAATGACATGTTATTACTTTTCTCACTACCAGTGATGACTCCCGCTCTGCATTACTATAACACAAGAAATAAGGACTTACTAATAATTAGTTAATTTCCCCCATTATTTCAATACAAAAAAATATGTTACTCATAAGTACTTATTTATATCATTATTTTAAATATAAAGTAATGATGAAAACATTTTTTCAAAATCAATTAAATTAAAAATCATTAAATTTTCATTTATAGTAAATACATATATAACTACATATTTTTGATTTTTTGTAAGCTGGAAAGTAATGACATTTTGTGCAAGCAAGTCATTTATGCTTTTATCTTTAAATATAATATGTCGAGCTAGCTCAGATGGTAGAACGGTTGACTGACAACCTGGATGCCCGGGTTCAAATCCCGTGTGGGCACATTTTATTAAACTAAAATGTTTTCATTAAAAAAAATATTTTTTTTATTTAATTTAGTTTTTTACATTATTTTTGTCCATACTGGTAAGCATATTGGTAACCACATATCTTTCTATTTTGTGTAAAGATTTTAGTGTTGATATGCCATTAATTTGCGCGACAACCCCTTATAAAAGTAATGAGATTAGTAATGACATTTTTAATTACTTGCCCTTACCATTTCTTCGGCTTTGATGTTTTCTCCTAAAACTGCGAATATTTCCAATAGCAATAGATTTATTGAGATAAATAAAGTACTATTGAGTTATTAACCTAATTATATTTTATAAACTATGTATAACTATAGGGAAAGTGTAATAATTTTTAAATTATTTTACGTTAAATCTAAAAAATCATGAACTTTTTCAATGCAGCTTGGTTGGGTCTCAAAGGGTTAAATAATCTCAATGTATGTAGAAGCAAAATTGATGATTAATAGGTTTTTTGTTAAAGCTCTGCCTATTCTGGAGGCTCTAGCTTTTCTGAAACTTGGAGTTCTGATGAGATCTTTAGCCAGATCGAAATACTAGTATCAACCTAGCTAATATGTTTTTTGTTGAATCTTTGTTATTTTTTTCTGAAAAGAGATTAAAATACGACTTAAGTCAAATGAGATTTAAAATAATAACTTTATATTGTTTTTCTTTGACAGCTTCTTATAACATTTCTGAAAATCCTTTTTTAACAACGTGGCCGTTGTATATTCAAATTGATTTAAAATTTGCAAACCACAGATAACACGAACAAAACAGTTTTTGCTTTATTGACAAAAAAAAATTTTATTTCACTCGCGATCATGTGTTCTTCGTTTGATAAAACAAATAGTTAATTTTTTTTCAAATTGCCAGCTAAATTTTTTAATGTTTAAAAGAAGTATTTAATTTGAATAATTTCCTTAAAAATTATCAAAAAAGAACGATTGAATGAACTTGTTAAAGATCGATTGAACTAGAAGAGCGACCTAGTTCTTTGGAAACAATTGAACTAGAAAGAGCGCTCACTCAAACGAACTAGATTGCCCAAGGTTAAAAACAAGCAGAACTAAAATGTTCTTCCTTTGCTTCAAAACTGGTTTATATTTTCTTTTAGAGTGAGAAAGATATACAGCATGCCTAGAATACAATCACTATAAGGGCTACAACCAATGACGAAAATTTATTTTCCATACATTATTTTATATACATTGTTAAGCATAAGAACAAATAATGTAATTAACATTTTTTGTTTTTTTTTTTTGGCAATTAAATTAAAAAAAAATATGTATATGGGTACAATTTTTATAAATCAATTGAAGTTAAGAAGACCAATTCAAGTCAAAAATTTTCATTTCAAATTAAAAATATATAATTTTCTTTGTAAAAAACATCAATTAAAATTCCGTAATTTTAAATTGTATTCAAAAAATCTATTTAAAATTAAGAACAACTCAAATAATATTCAATTGATGTTTGAGAATTTTAAATAATTTCTTGTAGATTTTGAGTGTTTAAAAAATTTAATAGCAAACGATATTTTCTATACTTCAAAAGAAAAATAAAACTTTGAATTTTTTATTTATAAATTTCACTAGTTTTCCCTAATAAAGAAAAATTTATTTTCACAAAACTTATAAAACTTTTTTATGAAATGATGAAGGTGTATGAAACATTTGTCATACATTTGTTTATGAAACTCTTCATCATATTTATGAAAACTTGATAAATATGATAAATAATTGATGACAAACGGTTTATGAAACAATTTCATCAATAATATGATACCTTTCTCTAACATTTTTTTATCATTAGTAATCTAAACTATATGCTAGAATTTTAGAGTGTTAATAGTAAAATGTTAACTTTACAGACAATAACAGTACACTGATAGAATTTTTTTCGTTATATTAATGAATGTCTTACATTCATTAATTTAATGAACAATTTTTATTATATTAATGAACAATTCATTAATTAAATGATATTTTCATAAAATATTTTTGGATTTATCCTTAAAATATGCAACAATTTTTATACCATTTTTTTTTTGTACACCAAACATTTAGTTCAATCAGATTTTCACAGCTGGCGTTTTCAACTATTGGAATACAATTATTTTAATACAAAAGTGTAAATAAGCACATCTTTCGGTTTTAGTTATTTAGGTCAATCGGTAACGCGGTACTGTTTACATGTTATTTTTTGCGGCAAGGAGTGTCTAAATTTAGGAGGTGCAATCAACTTCGGACAAATCATGCTAGACGACATCGGACAAAACACGCATGCGTCTGCATCCAAATCGCAAAAAAAATTGGATTTTAGAGAAAAGAAAATCGAATTTGAGATCGAAATCCTGTTTTGTCCAAATTTGGGAATTTGGATGCACACGAATGCGTATTTTGTCCCCCATGTTGTGTCCCATGATCTGTCCGATGTTGATTGCATCTCCTAAATTTAGACACTAGTTGGATACGGGTTCAAGCCGTGTTCAGGGAGATGCAAAAAAAAACAGAAAAGTAAAATAAATAAACAAAATTAAATCAAAATAAATAAATGTGAAACAGGAAAATATATTTTTTTCCACTATAATTCATTTAGTGAAAAATATTTCAATAACACAATGAATCTTGCTATGGGGACCTTTTAACAGAGCTTTGAAAGACTTAATTCGATTTAAGCTTAATTCACAGAAAATTAAATTCAGAAATAAAAAATGCTTATATTTCATTCCGTTAATCCATTCCCTAAGAATTCATTTACTAGCTTCATTCAAAAGCTTTAATTGGTATTGAATGAATTCCTAACTAGAATGCATTACATTATATGTTTATTCAACATTTTACTAATTGAATGAAGAAATTTTAGTATCATTAATTTAATACAAAGAAGTTTTACATAAACGCTCAAATTAAAACGTAATTGTAAGTGTAGACTAATTGTAAGTAATGTGATTTTGAATTGTGTAAATATTTCAGTTAAATTATGACAAATTTCGTTTATCATTTCACTAAATGAATGAAAGAAAATCTTTATTCATTCACCCTTTTACTAAATGAATTAAGATAATTTTTAATCATTCAAGAAAGTAAGAATACAAAATTGAATTCATTCTTATTATTTAAAGCTTTTGAGAATTAAGCTAAGAATTTATTTCTTAGTAATGCCCCTGCAGGAAATGTCAATAGTGAAAAAGTATTGATTCACTATTGACTGTGTCACCAGTACTACTAACCAAATATTCCCCAGGCAATGTAATTTGCTATAGACATTTAACATTTACGTGTCATTGATTGTCAATTTACGTGTCATTGAAAATCACTAGTGACATTAGAACTATTGACTAGGTAGTGAATAGGTAGTTCTTATCAGACCATATGTAGACATTGGAACCAAAGATTCACTAGTGACTAGGTAGTTCTTATGGCACCATATGTAGACATTAGTAACATAGATTCACTAGTGACTAGGTAGTTCTTATGGGACCATATGAGGACATTGGACCAAAGATTCACTAGTGACTCGTTAGTTCTTATGGGACCACATGTATACATAAGAACCATAGATTCACTAGTGACTAATTAGTTCTAATGGGACCATATGTAGACATTGGAACCAAAAATTTACTAGTGAGTTAATAAAGTAAAAAGTGTCGACGTTTATTTGGCAATATCAACAAAATAGTAGACAAAAGTGGAGACTTGGAGACACTTGACCCCAAGTTTCCTGCAGGGGCTTTTTCGGAATAAAATTTGCCTAAAACTTCATTCATTTCAGACAATTGAATTAAAGAATTAAGCCTTTTCAACCTTTGCTTATTAATAAAAAAAAATTATTGTATTAATGATGAAATTCATTAATACAACGCACAACTTTCTATCAGTGTAGACACAAACAATATAGATAGAATAACAATACACATTTTCTCTATTTTATTTAACACCTTTAAATCAATTCACCACGTGTATTTGATGACGTTGATATGATTTTGCATTATAAACATGTTTATAATAATTTCACAAAAAATATTTATTTGTTTGATTGAGTAGGAATGTATATGAGTTGTGTACCTATATTCTTTTCTGTGGTTTTAATAATATACCTTTCTATATTACTTTTTTCCGGTTTAAATGAATGGATGATTCATTTCTATACAAAAAAAAAATAAAAAAGTATTTACACGTACGACGTACGTATTTTGAACTTGCCAAACAGCTGTGCTAATTAAAATGCAAATAATGAATGAGTAACTAATGACCACAAATAAATACAGAAAAGAACCTCTGACAAATATTGTAATTTAAACAAATGAATAAGTAATTAATTAAAAATAGTAAAACAAAAAAATGTGTTTAAATATATAGTCATATCACAGATTTTAAGGCATATTCCATTAAAAAAAAATATATATAATAAATACAAAATACCGGTTTACAGTGTAACTGAAGTAATTTAAAAAATTTCATGTACATTTAGGGATTACTTTTACAAATGTAAATTTTTTTTTTGGTAGCGTGCTGGCTTATCTGTGCGGGGGTCGTGGGTTCGACTCCCACCAGAGGCACTGGTCTGTTTTCGCTACAACGCGTCGAAGGCCATAGTAGCTAGTGCTCGGTTAGGGTAATAGTAATTATATGATTATTAATTAATAAAATAAAAAAAAAAAAATTTTAACCCATTTTACACTGTCGATGCTTTAAAGCATTGCAATGCTTCGTAAACAGATGCCTCCGATATATTCTTCGAATATGGTGGCCTAACAACTGGATCTCTAACGAAGAGCTATACCGCAGATGCAAACAAAAACGAATAGAAGTCGACATCCCAGAACGAAGATGGAAATGGCTAGGCCACACATTGCGCAAACCTACTGACGACATAGGGCAAGAAGTGCTCGAGTGGAACCCCCAAGACCAAAGAAGGCGAAGAAGACCAAGGGGAAGTTGGCGACGCATCTTGTTAGAAGAACTTAGACAATATTACCAACATCTCTCATGGCCACAACTAAGGACAATGGCACAGAACAGACAAGAATGGAGAAACTTTGTAATGGCACTATGCGCCGATAATTTGGCGTAAAAGCATTTAATACTAATGCTTTAAAGCAACACCTACTTTTAAGGTCCGATAATAGGAGTTATACCCCATTAGGGTTGCCATATTTTAAAAGTGAAAAAAAAGTACATTGATGATTTGTATTTATTGTTAACATAACTTTTACTTCAATACATCACATATATACTTAAAATAAGTTAATAAACCAAACCAAATAGCGTAGGTAAAATCAACAAAAAAATTTTTGTAGATCTTTAACGAAGTTTTGTCAATTTTTTTTTAATATTTAACAAATTTTATTCAAATCAACAAAATTTCGTCAATTTTACATCCTCTAAAGAAGTAAAATTGACTAAATTTCATCAAATTGACTAAATTTCGTCAAATTATTATTTTGGACGCCATTACATTTTGCATTGGGCAGTGTCATGAAAAAAAATTGTGTTTACAAACATCCATTGCTTGAAAAGTAAACAAATCAAACTTATATATGTACAAAGAAACTAAGTGGAATTAATACAGGGAGATTCAAAAAATTTATATAAAAAACTATTGTACACACAAAGAAAAACATGGTTAAAAATATATGTATTCTTTGTACACGCAAAAAAACTTGTTTATATAAAAATATGTAAAATATACAAAAAAACAGTACAAAAACAGTACAAATCCAAAAAAAAAACAGTACTTTTGTGTACTGTTTTAGGTGTTGTGAATAAAACAGTACATTTTTCAAAAAACAGTACTTGTACTGTTTAAAACAGTACGAATGGCAACCCTATACCCCATTCACCATTGAGATTTGTAAGTGATTTAGCTATGAGATTTGCAATTATCTTAAAACTGTTCACATGCGTTTGATGCGGTTTTGATTATCTCGTAAACAGCTGTTTATTTATTTTTGTAAACAAAAAATATTTGTGATCTAACTTTAAATTGAACAAAATATTTCAAAAAACATATTCTTCACTGCCGGAATACAATATTTATTAACTTAAGATAAGATACAACATTAATATTGATATGCAAACCCTTTTTAGATATGTATGGCTACACAGGTAGAAATTGCCAACCGTACAAAAAAAAAAAATAAATAAATAATAATACTGGCAAACCACAGTTATTTTTTGTAAAACCCACCATGTTAGAAATTACCAAAGTTACAACTAATATTGTACTACAGAAGCACAATTTTGTATGTAAATCTAGTGTTTTGCCAGTATAACCCGCCATTATTGGTAAAACCAGCCATTATTACCCTGTTTATACCAATATCACAACTACAGTATACTCGCGGTAACGTGAGCTATTAAAACCTGAGCGTGTTCACGTTTGCGAAGTTGTTTATGTTTACGAAGGTGTCATTTTGACCCTTTCAGGAATGTGTTGATAGATCTATTTCGGGAATTTTCTAGGTTCCCATCATCAGAACACGTTTTGAAAATAATAAATTTGAAAACAAAAACTCTATAGATTATTTGTTAGGACAATATCCTAATGAAGAAATATAGAGTATGGCCTCGAACTTGAATAATTTTCATTTTCAGAAATTATTTATTTTAAAAACTTAGCCCAAAGTTGGTTGCTGGCGTTAAAAGGAGCGTTTTTTATAAACATTTCACAAAATGAATTAAATTTAAGGTATTTGGAAAGCACAAAATTTTTTGAATTTCCAACGTTATGTCAACGGTGGGTGGCAAGCAACGTTTGACCATTGTTATCAATTGGGTAACAGGACAATACGCTCAAGATTGTAAATCCCATGTTCTGCCTACAAATAACCGACTGTAGCCGACGCTGTGCCAGTACTATGTCGATTTTACTTTTCTGCAAGGGTAGTTTAAAGATGATTTATTTTTTTAGGTTTTTGGTGAGAGGAAGGCCACAGCTATTGAGGAACTATATTCATAGAACTTTTTCGCCGGAAGGATATCAATGTCACAATGAACACAAATATAAGTGGAACACACGTTTTTGTCGCGCTATATTTAAGATTTATTGATTTTTATTAAACATCAAAATTTTTTTTATTTCTTTGTTTACATTTTCACCATTACTGAGTTAAACACAGCTAAAGCTAAAACATAAAAACCCTGCCTTACCATGAAATTATTGACGAGGTTTATAAATAATCTCGTCAAATTAAAGTGATTATTGGTAGAAATTTGTATGGGAAATCTTGTGATAATAAAGAGATAATGCAATTATCCGAAGACAACTTAAACCTCGTTCATGTGAATGGATGGAATTAGAAATCATAACGCAGTAAAAAGCAAGTCGCACACGTAGTTCAAAAGTGACTCAACTAGAAATTTTAATTTTTCGGGTTTATATGCTTAAACTATGCACAATACGCTTGTTTATCTATTAAAAAAATATCAGTGTATTTTGTTGTTGTTAACTGTTGCTAAAAAACAGTTATGTCTTTCTTTATGTTTCAATTGATATAAAGTTGCAAAATTTTTTTTTTCGATTTCTAAAAAATGAAAAATTTTGAGTTGTCAATTTTGAACTAGGAGTGCGAAGTGATAATTTGAGGTCTTTCCTATACAAAAAATTAAAAAATAAATTAAAAATTGTTCCATTGTATGGCAGTTTTTTGAAAAAATATTAGTTTAAAGAAAAGTTAAGGTATGCGAAATTTTGTTGAGTGAGAAAAACTTGCTGTACTTTTTATGTAAATTAAAAGAACGAAAATTTCCGAACTTGTAAATGCCTAAATATTCAGAAAATTACTTCACTTTGTTTTTTAATGTGAAAAATTAACTATTTTCCTTCAATAAACAAAAACATTTAAAAAATTTATTCGCCAGTGTTGCCATATTACAAATTTCAGAAATGTCTTAAAACAATCTCAAAAATTTGTGAAAATCTTATAGATCAAATAGTAGCGGTATTCGTTCTTGGTAGTAAATAACCCTTGTAGATCTGGTTAATGGTGTACATTTGATAAATTTATCAGAATTTACTAGAACCAACAACAAAAGGTATTGCAATAAAAGAAGATTTTCGGTGATGCGAAATGAAACATGTAAGGACCTGTCAGTAGATAAAGTCTGCATTAAATTAGCGAGTGAAGAAATTATTTAATTAATAAATAAACATCGCACGGTTATTTGTTTACCAAAAAACAAATGATCTTGAACTTGAATAATTTTGCTCACATCATAAATTATCTAAATTTTTTTAACCAAATCCGAACTTTTTTTTGTAATTTTATAAATTTTTAGTGTTATGACCGTTTAATCGGTTGCGACAGAAAATAGATTATCGGCCAATAATCGGTAATCGGTAATCGGCCAAATTGTTTCATATTACCGATTATTACCAAACACAACAATTTACAATGTTCAGTTTTGAGTTATCGAGGTAGATTGATCGTTGAAATATGCCTGTCCACACACTTTACCACATAAACCCAAAAGCGTTCGTATACTCAAAATTGTGTGTAAATTGTTGTTTGAGTTTTTTTGGCATCGGCATTGTTCGTCATCGGCTCCGGCCAATTATTGTAAATTTGACCGATGTTCGGCATGAAATAGTCTAAAAGCGTTCGCATACTCGAAATTGTGTGTAAATTGTTGTTTGCGTTGTTTTGGCATCGGCATTGTTCGGCATCGGCTCCGGCCAATTATTGTAAATTTGGCCGATGTTCGGCATAGTCTCGAAAAAGTACCTTTAGTCGGACACTATCAATTTCTAATGTTTGTAACATTATTTGTAATTTTCATAATTTATATTAGTTTATGTTTATAAGGGAATTAAATTTTGGGTATATTTCAGGAGTATAAAAAACCGCAGTAACTAGCTCTATGATTGCAAATCACATATTTGTCATATATTTATCCATGCATGAGGTGGACCAACATCCATGCAAACGAAAAAATTATATCTAAACTACCCACAAATATGGCATAAAAGTCCACTATACAACACTTATAAATATTGAATAAAATTAAAAATTAAAATCGCATATCTCTAATTGAAAGTCTTTAGACAAAACTATACACCAGTGAATGTGTCTTCAAAAAGCTTTTATTTGATGAAAAATTTGTCTATATTTCGTTTAAAATAGAACAAAATAATTTAAAGTGGTTTAATTTTTGACCCCACTTAGTAACGCCTACATATGAGATTGGGCTGCAAAAAAAATTCGTGTCCTTTAAATACTTTTTCTTTACAACATATCTAAGGTTTATTAAGATCTGCGGGACCAGATCTAAGGCCATATTAAAAAATAATCGATTACACAGGCCTACAATGATTTTGGTGCCGCTAAAAATAAAACAGATTTCAAGTACGTTCGGTACCCTGATAAAAAATTGATACTTACTTTTTTAATGCTACGTGTAGTTTTCGAGATTTCGCAAGGATAAATAAATAATAAATTTAATAAATTTATTAAAAAAACAAAAGAACATTTAATTCGAAACATTTAAATACATTTAATTACTCATTATTTTACAGGTTAGAAGCTCCTCTTTTAGATTTTCTCCGGTGGATATCGATATTATCATTTAATCAAAGAAATTAATTGACTATAATGACATTAAGTATAATAAAATACATTTTTTAGGTTATGACCGATCGATACAAACCTGAACGTAGCTTTGCGATTTTGACAGCTAACCATGACGTCTTGCGGACTAATTAACCAAATTATAACATAGAATTAGCGGCACCAAACAAAAAAATTTTTTTTGTAGGCCTGTGTTATTAAATTTTTTAAATTTCTCATGAAGTTTCATTTAGATTTTTAAATCCAACCGAAAGACAGAAAACAATTTATTTTTTTTGTCATATTTTTTTAATCAACTCGATTTTTCACATTATCATATGTCTGTGTTTAAATATAATAATCAGAGATTGTATAGATATCAAACTATTTAACATTTGTTGGCAGAGAACGTAAGTCATGAGAGTGTGTTCATAGATTACATAGATCTGAAACTCTTTGACATTAACTATCAGTGCACGTAGTTCATGAGAATGTGTTTGAATGTGTGTGAAAAAATGTGTTTGTTGTTAAAAGAATAATAATAGTCTGATATCTATGTAATCTATGAATGTGTTGGACATTCAAAAAACATTTAAATGAGTATTAAAAATAAGTTTGTTAAAAAAGGAGAAGAGTTTGATAACTATGTAATCTATGATAATATTATATGTGTTTACAAAAATAGATTTTTATTGTAAAATTTTATAAAAATATCTAAATTTGATCTAAAACCTTGTTCAAAACTTTTATTCCAAAAACCTTACAGTAAACAGAAAAGCATTAAATAAATCGGGTTTTAAGGTATACATTAGGTTTTTCGATTTGATTTTTGTAAATTTAATTGAATCCAAAAACTTCAAAATATTAAAATTGGTTGGACATGCATCTCTTTTAATAAAACTTTAATCCATATTGTTTGTAGTCAATCATATTTTATTTTAAACTTTCAAATTGAATTTCATTTACCTTTTTTTTAACTCTTATGTGGTTTATCAAATTTTACTGTGTTTTTAGTTTTGCTCTTTTAACCACATCATGTCCTTGCCATTTTTTTTTTACATTTTGCACACGAACAAAAATAGTATATATTGCATAGGAGACTTTTTCCAATATTATTCCAAATTGGAATTTATATTCCAGTAACTTGGCAGCTGCCTAGTTACAAAAAAATCAACAACAGCAATATCAACATCATCATTATCATCATCAATCATCATGATGACAATCAACAACAATTTTATAATCATTATTATCATCAGAATTACTTTTACATTTTGTGTAATGTCTAGAGTTGTCACTCCCGGTTTCCGCATTATTCGATAACCCGGTTTTTTCATCACGAATAATTCGACATTTTCGAATATTGGTCAAATTGAAAATTTGAGGGAAATAAAGATTTTTGACATAATTTTCAATTTCTCTCAATTTAAAATTCTAGCAAGTATAAAATCCTGAGAAGACAAACATTTTATTTTTTTTTTAGCCATTTGTGCTTTTTTGGTAAAGTGGAGAAATTCGTTGTCATCCAAGCCAAACCACCAAAGCTAAGAACTTAGAATTTGGTATGTGGGTTCCTTATCACGAGAAGTAGGGCTAATATGTTGAAAAAATCTGTATTGTGGGATTTTTTAAAATTCCCACGAGGAGGGCAAACAGGTTAAAGGCTCATCTTTTTGCTTAGGCAGGAGTAGGCATCTGTGTAGAGCGGTTTTTTTAGGGAAATTATGTGTATGTATGTATGTGTGTACTTTACACGAGTAGACATCTGTATAGAGCGTTTTTTTGAATTTTTTGACGGGGAGGGCAAAAATGGCAACCTGCCCAAACCCCTTTAACCAGAAATTTGGAATTTAGAATTTATGTCCACAATCGTGGTAAAAATAGGGTACATTTACCAGAAAAGTTTGGTATTGAAAATGAGAAAAATCGGTCCAGCGTTTCAAGAGTGAGTGAAAATGTAAAGCTACATCTAAATTTTTCATTCAAATTGGTGTATAATAACACTGTATATAAGTATAAATAAATATAACGTCATATTTTCCATCAGACGCTAAGAGGTGAATAATATTTAAATTTCACCTCAAATTTTTATTTCACCTCAATTTTTTTTCACCAACAAATTTTTTTTACTACAAAAAATAGGGTTTTCACCACGCAAATTATTTTTTACATCCAAAAAACTTTTTTTACCTCAAAATTTTGTTATATTAGCAATCAAAGCAATATTAAAAAAAAAATTGAGAAAAGCCGGAACCGGTTTTTAAGTGTTCAAAACCCGATTTTTCAAATAGTTCGAACATTTGACAATTCTAGTAATGTCAGTAATGATGTCTGTCTATTTTATGTATGTGTGTATGGATATGTGTTGCAAGCCTTTACAATTTATTTTTTCGTTCTCTCCATCATCATCAGCACCACACACTGTCATATATGTATGTACTTCGAAGCATTGAATAATGTGCATCCCTAACAACAATACAGATACAAAAAGACAAAATTGCAGCTTAATTTGCAGCTATTGTTCTATAAACTGGCATTTGTGTGTTTTTAATATTGTTGCCATCGTTCACCAAACGTGTTGCCATATGTTTGTGTTTTTTCTCTCACTCAAAATGAAAATCATTAACATAATAATAGTTTTTAATGGTTATTCTATTAAACATATTATAGTTTTGTTAATGACTGTTAAGTTAACATTTTAATGTTTAAGTGTAACATATTTTTAGGAGACAAGCTAAAATGACCCCCAAAATCGAAGGAAGAGTACCGATCCTATTGATCCTAAATATTTCGGCCACGATGATTTTAATGCCGTCCCAAGTTTTTTCACTTACAGGCCAGATTTTTCTTAAAATTGCATTAAAGTTTTGCATGTTTTAACGAAGTTTTTTATACATAAGATATTTTGTCTTAATTTTTTTATGATAAATACTATTATGGACTTCTGTAACATTATTGTATTAAATTTGGTATTAACCAAATAATCTGCAGTTTTTCTCAGTTTTGACTATATTTGACTGTTTTTTTCACAGTTTATCATCCAATTTCGCAAAGGATCAAAGCATTTTTGTGCTTAATCAAAAAGACAAATCTGACCAATTATTTCGAAATGTGCATAAAATTTACATGACAGCATACCGCAAAAGAATAACCTATGAGCTGATCTTTTAGTATAATATGTAAAGAGCTTACAAAATTACGTTTACCAAAAATTAGCCAAAAAAGTTAATATTCGCAAAAGTTAGTTTAACAAAAACTTTCGTTACATTGAAAATGTGTTCACAGTTGTAGAGTGAAATCCAATTGGCACTCGAGCAAAAATGTCAACTTTTCAAAATACAGATTGGATTTCGGTCAACAACATTTTTGACAATATATTTTGTATGGTTTTTAAAATACAATTCAAATTTTTATAATTTTTTCTTCAATTTTTTAATTAAGTGAAAAAAACTAGCTTATTCAAATCAGCGTGAGTGAAATATTTACGATCGATGGTGCGTATCCTTATTTTCGATTTTAGGGATCAATTTTGTAGTGCTGTGTAAATGTTTTATTTTTAAATTCCCTAAAAAATGTAAAATGTTCACCTAGCAGTTTTTAACAGAATCAATAAGAAAGTTTACAGAATCCATCTAAATCCAGACTAATTGTTTCTCTTGTTTTTATTTTATTTTTCAAATCTCTATGGGGTACTTTTTCAAATCCTTTAAATAATGGCTTAATACTATTAAATACGTGGGGTTATTTGTTCGAAAAATCAATCACTAAAAAAAAAAAAAAAAAAAAAAAAAAAACGTGTATAGACAAGTGCAATTGCTTCAACTTCTTCGCCCATAGAAGTGGCAGCTGCCTCAACAGCATCTGTAACAAATTATAATACAAGTAATGCTGCTACTCCAAATATAGAGACACAAACACAACAACAACAATTAAATCAACAACAACAAAATTCAGCACAAATTATAACCTCCTCTAATCCTTGTAGTTATACCTCAACTAATTTAACAACTACCTCTACTCCTATTATCATTAATATTCCAAATACTTGTATAACTTCTACAACTATTTCCTCTACTTCTGTTACTTCCTCTTTAATAAATCATCCTAATCATATGCAACATTTACAACAACAACAATATATTGATTTACATCGTTTGAATGCTCCTTCACAGAATAATATGGTTCGCACTGGAACTGGTGCGGGAGGTGGTAAAGCGGATGCCAAACCACGTGGACGTATGACAGCCTATGCCTATTTTGTACAGACATGTCGTGAGGAACACAAGAAAAAACATCCCGATGAAACAGTTATATTTGCTGAATTTTCCCGAAAGTGCGCTGAAAGATGGAAGGTAAGTTAAAAACATACATTTAAATAAAAAAAAAATATAAGTATATAAAATAAAAAATTTGGTCAGATCAACTAGAATTATAAAGTTATAAATTGTAAATAAACTCCTTAAAATATGCTACAAAGAATTTTAAAATGTTAACATAAAATAACTGGAAAACTAAAGTTTATTCAAAGTTTTTTGCTGCTTAGTTTTAGGGGCCTTTTTATCTAAATTTATAATTAAATAATTCTTTTTGTTCTGATGACTATTATTCTACCTAAACCTATATTTTCGATAATCGTCAGAAACTTTAGCTTAAAACATAATAAAACTTAAGAAAGCTTTAAAACTCTCTTAAGTCTAATTATATTTGAGCTTTTTTAAAAACAAATGCTTTGGTATGAAAATATGTCGGAATCGGAGGACTTTTTACTGAAACAATTTTCGAAATTTTAAACTTTTCTAACAACATATCAAAAATCCATAAAATCTCAATACAGTTTTCGAAATACCATGACATAGGACTAAAAAAACTGAGGACTTTTGTTTAAATTTCTATTTAATTTAGTAACTTTAGTTAGTGACCTATAAAATAGAACTCACTTTAAATCCCAAGACCTTAACATATTCTGTGACGTATTTTTATATAATACATTATTAGTTTTGTTATTTACGACTTTAAAACATAATTCTATTACATTTTTTCATTTCATTCAATTTCTTATATGTTTTAAAACAAAAATTAAATAGTTTATTTAATGTATCCTTCCCTTCCCCCATAATTATCATTAGCTAACAATTTATGAAAATGTTGTCCACTTTTTTAAGAAAATAACATTAATTCCAAAATTCTTCACTACTACTTAAATTATTTTTAAAATAAAAATATTTCATGATTTTTGCGATTGAAGTCTTGGAATAAATTAATTTTTTTCGAGAGTTCGAAAGTGCACTTTTTGTTCGTTTGAACTAATTTAAAAAGTAAATATTAAAGATAAGTATAACAAATGTATACTTTTAAATTTCCAAACAATATTCCAAGCAAATCTCATCTCTTTCGGATGAACATTGTGTCCTGAGCCAACTACTAGTCTAAAAAAAACTCGATCAGTTCACAAAAAAATTAAAATTTTTTTTTTTTTTCATTTAGCACTTTTATAAATTGACTATATTCATAGATAATTATGATCATTTAAAATTTTAAAGTGTTTAGATAAAAATTGCGCAGTCGGCGAACAACTACTCAAAAAAGCTCAAACATTTTCATACAAAATTGTAGAAATATGCTATTTTTTTAAAGTTTGATGACATTTTATAAATTTAAAAAACTTGGTACAAACTTAGAATGTATGTTTAAAATTTTGTGGCAATCCGAGGAAGATTGTGGGATAGGCCAACTACTACTCGAAAAAAAAACTCGAACACTTCCATACAAATGTGTGAAAATATGCATATTTTAAACATATCATTTTCCACAAATTTTTTAAGAGAATCTTTGTTCTTTGGAGTCGCCTACATTAACAGATTCCCTATTCAAGAATTCAAAGAAATCGATGAAAGATGTGGCCTTGGCGAACAACTACTAAAAAAAAAAAAAAAAAAAGAAAACTAGAAAACTCTATCACTTCCATACAAATGTGTAGATTTTAGAAATATGATATAATTTTAGAGAAATTTTTTAAGAAAAACTTGGTACAGACTTTTATTTTTTGGAGTCGCCTACATTAGCTGATTCCCTATTCAAACATTCAAACGAATTAAAGGATGCTTGTTACCTAGGCGTACAACTACTCGAGAAAACTCGGCCACTTCCATATAAATGTGTGAAAATATGTAGATTTTCAACATTTTATTTAGTTTTACAAAATTTTTAAAAAAAATTAATTTTAAATCATGCTTTTATTTTTTTGAGTCGCCTGCAGTAATAATAGATTCCATATTAAAAAAATAAAAATAATCTGATGAAAATTGTATACTTGGCGATCAACTTACTCGATAAAAATTAACCACATTCATACAAATGTGTGAAAATAGGCAGATTTTTCCGAGTTGTAGTTCGCTCACTGCACAATTATCATCGAATTGCTCTGAATTTTTGTAAACGAAGTCTCTTCTTTAAAATATATAAACTCAAGGGCTTCAAAAAATATTTCCGCAAATTTACATAAAAAAATCATATTTTCACAAACGAGTTTTGTCGAGTTTTTTTTCGAGTAGTTGTTCGCCAATGAATGACACATCATCAAATTCCTTTGCATTTTTGAATACGAGAGGGTTAGCTGTCAAACGAACTGTCATACTGCGCTCACTTTTGGCATTTATGTTCAGTATAATCAGGCAAATCATCATGAATAGATTCACGCTTGAACAACGCTACCAATATATCCAAATTTACTTTGAAAATCAGTCATCGATTCGCGCAACTTATAGACGACTAATTGTGTTCACTCATTTTATTCTTAACGGGTTTGTTAATAAACAAATTTGCCAAACAAAATACCCTACAGACTATTACACGCTGGTGGCATCATCGGACATTATTTCTTCAAACATGAAACCGGAGCTCAATGGAGACCTTTACCGCACCATGATCAATGTTTTATGTTTGAAAATATGAATGCAATTGATCCGGGCGAGATGTGATTTCAACAGGATGGATCTACGTCCCATACGGCGACCGCAACCACCGACTTATTGAAATGCAATTTCGACAATAAGTTAATTTCGAGAAATGAACCTATCAACTGGCCTCCTCGGTCTTGAGATTTGACACCTCTCGATTATTTTTTGTGGGGCTACGTCAAGTCACTGGTTTATGATGATAACCCAGCAGCAATTAACGCCTTGGAGTCTAACATTGTTCGTGTTTTTCGTGACATACAGCCAGCAAAGCTCGAAAAAGTCTGCCAAAATTGGACGTTCAGAACAGCCGCCGTGGCCATATGCACGAAATCATTTTTTTTACAATTTCAAGTTCTATCGGGCTTAAAAAAATACCATTTAGAATCTATTAATGCAGGCGACTCCAAAAAAGTCTGTACCAAGATTTTCCTTAGAAATTTGTGTAAAACTACATCAAATGCATATTTTCATACATTTGTATGTAGTTGTTCGGCTAGGCCACAATTTTTATCAAATTCCTTAGAATTTTCAAATATTGAATCTGCTAATGCAGGCGACTAAAAAATAAAAGTCTGTACCAAAATTTTCTTAAAAAATTTCTGTAAAATTATATCAAATTTCTAAAATCTGCATATTTGTACAAATTTTCGAGTAGTTGTTGGCCTATACCACATTTTTTGTCTGATTGCACGAAATTTTAAACATAGATTATGCCAAGTTATTTCAAACTTAAAAATAGCATACATATTTCTACAATTTTGTATGGAAATCATAAAAGTGCTAAATTTAAAATGTTTTTTTTTTTAAATTTTTTTGTGAACTGATCGAATTTTTTTCTAGTACTATTTGGGGCAGGACACAATGTTCACATGAGTGAGGTGAGATTTGCTAGGAATTTGTTATACTTATCTATAATATTTACCTTTTTACATGAGTTCAAACGAACAAAAAGTGCACTTTCACTACTCGAGCTACTCGATGGAGTCAAGTAAACTACTCGAACTACTCGAAAACGGGGACCCTAATTTTTAATGCATTTTTATGCTTTAACTTCCGAGCCATATTATACTATTTCTTAATTTAAAATCTATAAAAAATGAGCTTCTTTCAATAATTTTGTAATAGACTGCAAACAAAAAGTTGCACCTTTAGATTATATTTTGAGTAATATAATTCTTAGACACTAACCATTTCACAAGGAAGGTAGGGGAAGGGTCCTTACCCGTACTCGCAGATCTTAATGAACTTCGGATATGTTGTAGAGAATAAAAATTTAAGGAACACATATTTTTTTTTAGTTTTGGAGATACATTCATTGGTGTACAGAATATATTTAAAGACTTTCAAGTATTCTTGTGACTTAAAAACATTTGTTGGATTAAGCTCTAAATAATGCACAGGAGTACGTATTTAATTTAATCGAGGGGTTGTCTAAGCTTGTCTCGATATTTCCAAAAAGCTTTTTCTCCTATATTTCAAATAATTCCAGAATGTTCACAACAAAAGCTTAAACCAAAGTCGAAAATATTTTCCCATACATTTTTTTTTTGCAAAATTGTCTTTAACAAAAAGAGTGGAAAACGTTTGGAGGGCTTTGAAATATATGTTTTTTGGTGATATGGAAAAATCTATATTTCAATTAATTGCATTGAAATTTCCAAATTCAAAACATCCAGTTTTGAATGCAACATTTATATTGATTGTAAATTAAAAATCTCTTTTTCAATTGTTTACGTCTAAATTTCAAATGTATATTAACAATTTACAAATTAAGTTTTTAAAAGTTTGATAATACAATTAATTAGTTTGTCAATATGACAAAGTTTTAATAGAAAATAAGAAACAAAAGAAAAATTTATTCTGTGTCATATTAAGATTCATTCTAATCCAAGCTAAAATATATTTTTAACAACAGCTTACAAATATATTTGAAACTATGGCAAATTACTTAAAAATTTTTCAAATTTTTTCCAACGTTTTGATAACGTTATAAAATACCACTCTAAAACGGTCAATCATGGTCATCATTTGGTTCGTTTTCACAAATGCTATAACAATGATTTTTTGACGGTAAAAAAGCTCATCACAGTTTGTTTCGGCAACGCTTTGAGATCGGTATAAAATACCGTCCTCACACCGTAAAACAAGGTTATCATTTGGGTCGTTTCCATAACACTTTAAACCTGTAAATGGGAATGTTCTGAAAACGCTGCTCTACCTTATTAAGTGCTCTTAAAACGCTTTCATTATCGTATTTTTCTACCTATGTGGTTACCTTACTTTAGCACAAGATCTAATGACAAAACTGTTTTATGGTCATCTTGAGTTTAACTTTGTAAACAGATTAACAAAAAAAAATTGTCCGGTACTTTTTGAAGCCTTTTTAAGCACAAAATAACGCGTTTTATTAACGAATTTTAGTTCTATTAAGCTAAAAATAATACATAGTAATGCCTATTAAATTTACTCCAGAAGGTTTCTAAGCTTTTTCCGATATTCGAAACCGTTCGGTTTTAATGCGACTTTTCCCAAAGAGCCTTTTTTCCTATATTTCAAATAATTCAAAAATGTGGCAACTCTGGGCCTACTATATATGCAATATGGGTATCAACATTTTTGTTTTCTGTGTACAAACAATTCTATTCACACAAAAGCAAGTTATTTTTTAACCTCACTCCTTAAACTTGAGATTGGGCAGCTAAATATATAGTTATTTTTTTGTTTTGCTGCTCTACAACATATCATTTAAATCTGCATATTCGGGTCGTTATACCTGCCTTATCCGTTCCAAAGTTATGAGTAAAAAAATAAAAATTTACATACAAATTGCTAAATTTATGTACAATTTCATTTCGTCTGGTGAATAAAATATTTTGTAATTTTTTTAACCAGGTGCCTAGAGGTGAATAAAATTATATTCACTTTAACCTCAAAAAATTTTGTTTACCCCAAACATTTTTTTCCTCCGTAAAATATTATTTCTTTAAAAGTCATAAAGCTTAAAAGCACTCATTTTTATATTTCATAATCAGATTCAGTACCTTACCATAATCCAGTACCATTCATAATCAGTACCTTAAATAAAGAGGTTTTTAAATAAGAGATACAATTATATTAAAAGTTGTCCCTAACAAGAGAGGTATCCCGCGCGACTCTGACCTACAGATTTTAACAAACTTTAGATATTTTGCAGAGGACACTTATTTTTTTAGCTGCCCAATCTCACGTTTAATGGTTAAAAAGTGAGATGTAAAGTTCATACTTTTTTTGTACGAAAACATGCCTGAAATTTATGAAATATAGGAAAAAAAAGCTCTTCGGGAAAAGTCTCATGAAATCCGAACGATTACAATTATCGGTAAAAGCTCAGTCAATAATATTCAGTAAAACATTTTTTTTGAATAACTATACCCAGTGTACACTTGGAGTCCGAAAAGACTCATAAAAGAGACTTCGAACCTTCTGAAATCATAGCTATATGAGGGCGTTTGTCTTTGCCTATGAAGCATCTTTCTGAGGATTCTTTTCTGACTCATTATGTACTCCTAAATATGAGCTTTATTTGAAATTTTAGAATTTTCTGATATCTTTATGCGTCATTATGATTAATTTTGGGTCATTTATGAGTGTTAAAAAAACTTTAAAAAATTTTCAAAGAGGCTCATAAATAAGAGTCAATTATGTTTATTTTATGAGTCAGAAATATGAACGCAGCGAAAATGATCATATTTTAGAGTCTTCTATGAGTCATAATTTCTGAGCGCTCAGAAATGTGTTGGCTGGGTACTTAAACTATTTTGAGCATGTGCCAATGAATGTGTTTCCAAAAATGTTCATTTGATACCAAGTTTTAGTGTTCGGCCGAACAGTTCGGCCAGAAATTGATTTGGTCGGTATTCGATATTTTAAAGGATTATGTACAAATTTGACGAATGGAAAAATGTTTATTAGGCTGATTATTTGAGTGTCAAATGTAAAGAAATGTCCGTCGCTAAGCAATAAATTCATTGTTCGGCAACCGAAAATTCGGCCAAGTCGAAAATAGTTCGTCAGAAGAACTTTTAACTTTATGGTCAAACTTCGGCTTTTTCCTTAAATTTTATACACAAAATCGAATTAAATCGTTTCAACAAATATGTAACGAATTCCAAAATGTATCCTCATTGCCTCTAGATACAAAAAAAAACCGACAAAATATAGTTTTTTTGTTGAACTCTTCGGTCGGATACTACCAAATTTGTCTATAGTTTGAAATAATCCAAAAGAAATGGGATATTCTTTTGACCCCACTTAGTAACCCTTAAATATAAGACTGGACAGCTAAAAAAGACATATGTCCCTTAGATTTCTTACCTCTACAACATAATCAAAGTTTATTAAGATCTGACAGTTCGCGTCAGGATAAATCCCATGTTAGTTAAGGTGCCAAAAAATCCTATTTTGCATATTTATTAAATTATGATCAATACTCCCAAACTATTATACATTATTAGTCACCATATTAGATCCGTTATATTGAATTTATAAAATTCTAATTTCAGGTTCGTTTTAGAGATCCCAAATTACTGTAAACAATGAAACGATTTTTTTATATTAAATTATTTTTTTGAAAATTATTTAAGTTCGAGGCCATACTAGGATATTGTCCTAACAAATAATCTATAGAGTTTTTGTTTTCAAATTTATTAATTGACCACTTTCAGGAATGTGTTGATAGATCTATTTCGGGAATTTTCTAGGTTCCCATCATCAGAACACGTTTTGAAAGAAGTGACAATCCCATGCAAACATCAAACATTCATATAACCTAGTTATCCCACTAAATGAGAACTAATTTATGAGCTCGAAGTTAATTTTTGTATATAAAAACATTTTCAAATATATATTTTGTTATATACAAAAAATATCCAAGTAAGGTCGGGGAAACATTAAACACAGATATTTTAATATAAATTTGACATTCATAAAGCTTTAGGCGTTTTTGTAATAGATTTACCAGGGTTTTTTTTATCAGAAAATTTAAATTTTTTGACATTCCGTTTTGTTTTTTAAAACATTTTATAGAAAAGGCCTGGTAAAAATGCTACAAAAAAGCAGGTGTCATACAGGCCTAACAAAAGATGTCAAAACACTAAACTTTCGTTGTTTCAAGATAAGTTAGTAGGTATAAGATATTCTTTGGAATCCCAAATCAAGCTTGTGTAGGCGACCATTCAACAGATTTTAAAGACAATTATTTGACAAACGTTTTTAAATTTTACCAGCATACATTACGTTACGGACTATACTTAAAATATAAACTCCTCCTCCATCTTTCTTCTAATAAAAATATTCATGTTTCTGTTCGATTTAAGAAATCTTAAATAAAAATTACTTTTTTTTCCAAAAACAAGTAGAAATTGACCGATTTTTTCCCTTTTTTCATTCCTAGATACTCAAATCCACCGAGGAAGGAAAAGATGTAAGTGATAGGGCCCAACCGTATACTGTAAAACTATGGGTTTCATGGTATTTATAAACAAACACAAATGTTGCGTGAGTTTAAAAATATAATTGATTTGTTTTCTGTAAAAAGTTCAACGTTTAATAACATTTTTTCAGCATAAACAATACCGGAAATATTAACACATTTAATGAAATTAAAATTTTATTTACAATAATTAAATTTTCAATTTCCAAGGAAAATTTTTGGAACCGCTTCTTAAATTGCTAGTTCCAGAACTAGTTCTAAGGGAGTTATATAGAGAGTTATACTAGTGATGGTACAACTAGCTCTAGAACTCATGCAAGAGAATGTTATTGAACATTTTAACAACACCTTTGGGTTGTTTTGAGAACAACATTGAACATTCCTTCTAGAACGCTTCAAATAATCTTAAATTAGTTCCAGAAAATCTGCAAAAAAGTAAAAAAAAAACAGATTTTTACACAGTTTTTGAATCTGGTATTAAAAAAATCTTAGAATAAATTATATTGTCTAGTAGCTTTGTGCCACCAATGTATCGCACAGTGATGAGATTAAAATTATAAATAAAAAAACCACATCATTAAAGAGGGTCGAAAAACTGCCAACTTTTTTATTAGCGCTGAAATTATGGGTAAAAACGGTAGAGTGATTTTAGTTTGCGACGCATTAAATATTTAAAAACATAAATTTTTAACATATAATTCTTCTTATTTTAAACGAGCTTAAGATCCTTTATTTATAATTTATAATTATTGATTTCCAATATTTCATCTCCACATTGGGTGACTTCTTCTGGGAACAATTATTATAATTTGATTGAAAAATTTTTGTTTTTAATAATTAATAACTTATATACATATACATACATGTGTACAATCAAATTATAATAATAGTTTCCTGAAGAAGTGGAGACGAAATATTGGAAATAAACAATTATAATTTATAAATAAAGGATCTTAAGCTCGTTTAAAATAAGAAGAATTATATGTTAAAAAATAAGAAGAAGAATTAAATAAAAGAAGATCAAAGAAAACATAATTTTTTCAACATATATATCACAAAAGTTGACGTATACGAACAAACCTATTTTTTTTTTTTTTGGAGAAATCTACCGGATTTCAATTAAAACTGGATCAATTTTGTATCTTTTCCATCAAATCGTTTTGTATATTTTCCATCATATCTTTTTGTATCTTTTCCATCATTTTTGTAATTTCCTTTCATTTCAGCACAATTTTTGCAAATATAAAATTTTTAAAATGTTCCACCTTCAAAGCATGCTAGAACTGATGTAAGAATAGATTCAAACAAAAATCACGGATACAATAATGGGTTCTAGAACCGTTCTATAGAACTAGTATCTGTTCTTCAAACGCTCCTTAGAACTAGTTCTAAGGGTGACAATTTCAAACAAAAATCATGGGTTACAACGCCAACTGGAACCAGTACTGGCTCTAAAAAACTAGTTGTGGAACTAATACAGCTTTTGCTGGGTTCTATTTAAAATTTAACACAATATCAATTGAATTTTTGAACCTATATTCAACAAATTTTAGAATGGTGGCTACTCTGGGTCTAAAACATAGGCAATAGTGTCCGACCGAACTCATTTTTTTCGGCGGAAGCCGAAGCCGAACTTCGGCCATAATATCAATGTTCGGCCGAAGCCGAACTTTTTGTTTTAATGAAAAAATATATAAATTGTTTTTTTAGATCAATAAATTTAAACCAAAAAGTTAGTTGCACTATTTTATGTACAAAAAATGAATAAAATATTTGTACTATATTTTATAGTCAAAGAAAAATAGTTGATCGATTTTTAAGTCGATATAGAAAAAAAAACTTAAACTTTAATATTTAATATTTAAAATTAAAAAGTTTGATATTGTAATGACAGAAAAGCAATTTTTCCGCATTCACACCATGTGAATTGCTTCGTCTATCAAGCAAAGCTGTTCGCTAGCTACACTAGTCGGTGGGGCTGATAAATATTTTATTGCTACAGCTTTTAAATTTGTAAATGGACTTGAATTCCAATACTCAAATATATTTATATTTCGGGACTTAAAGGCTCCGTAATAAACATTTTAATTTCTTTTTCAATAAAATTTTCGTTTGGTTCTGCTACTTCTAAGTCTTATACTGCATCATGTCTATCCCAAATTGATGAACCTGTTATTCTCTTTTTAGGATTACTAACCACTCGAATTTTTTATTTATTTAATTATATCGCATTAAATTTTATTATTTGCTTATATGTCTTGTAGGTATATTTCTGGAAATTTTTTTTTTAAACTCTTTTGGCTTTTTGAAATTTTTTCACACACATTGATATTTAAATATCGTTGTTTTTTTTTTTTTGGATATTCTATCATATTCAACGTTGTATTTTTTATGTAGTTTTTTTGTAAATTCTGAAAAGTAAATATAACCACAGTTGTTATTTATTTGTGCTTTTTATAAATAATCTAAAAAGTTCGGTAGTTCGGCCAAATTCGGCCAAAATTTGGCCGAACACCGAATTTGGCCGAACTTCAATTTTGGCCGAACTCCGAAGCCGAAGCCGAGTACTCGGTCGGACACTAATAGGCAATATGGGATTCATAATTTTTCTTATCACTTATCACGAATACTTTCATTTATTTAAATAAATAAATTTATATAAATAAATTTTAATTTTGTAAATTATAGACATGTTTCCCATTCAAAAAAAAAAAAAAAAAAATACTGCGCAACTCTAAAAATAAAACAAGAGTACCGACAACTGATCCTAAATATTTCAGCCACGCTATTTTTAATGTCGTGTCCAGTTTCTTCGCTTATGGACCAGATTTTTTGCTGATCAATACAATGCACTGCATGAGTAGGGGGCATCCCCTGAGTATTGGTTAAAATTAAAAAAAAAAAAAAATAAATTTTAAAAAATTAAAACCAAAAGTTTATTTTTCGATATTTTATCATAAATTATGATGTGAGCAAGATTATTCAAGTTCAATATTATTTGTGTTTTGTTAAACAAAAAAACCGTGCAATGTTTATATATGTAAAAGGGGTAGAGGATTTACCCAAATTTTGAAGAAAAAATATCAACGCTTTACCCACCCGTATTGTTTTATTATTTACCCGATGATAAGTAAAAAACAAAATTTGAAAAATTGAACTAATTCAAATTAAAAATAAATAAACATTTTTGACTAATAAACATTGTTTGTGTACATGCTAGAATCTCTAGTCCTAATACACTGTGTTGTTATTGTTTATTTAAATAAACAATACCGATTTCTGACTATAGTATTAGGGCCATAAGTCAGTTTTGCCGTAATCTTCAATTTTCAAATGTTTTACCAAAAAACCAAAAGTTTATTTTTAGATCTTTTATCATAAATTATGATGTGAGCAAGATTATGCAAATCATTTGTTTTTTGTTAAACAAAAACCGTTAAAACCTTTATCTACTGACAGGTCCTTACAGGTCCTTCGGTAAATCTTCTACCACTTCTACATTGGTCCTCTGAAGAATGAAACATGTAAGGACCTGTCAGATTTTTTTTTTAACAATTTGTTACCATTAACATTAGCAGTTGGACTGCTAATAAAAAGCTTTAAGACTTAAAGCTGTTGGCTAAACTTATAAGAAAAGACGAAAATAAATCATGTTCGCGTAATCCATTTACATCAACGATTTTCTGTGATTGGTTGATATACATACATATGTATATACCTGATCAAACCTTGAGTTTCTTGTGGGTGGTGAATTGGAATGAGCCTGAAGATGACCTAGTCGCTTAAGTCGAAAGTGCGGCACTCCCTCTAACGCTGATCCCCACAAGATTTCTTGCAGCTTCTCTTACATTTATTAACAATTAGTGTTTTCTATTTGTAATAGTAACGTTTTAATTGTGATCTTAAACCTGAAAATTAAAAATGAAATTTTATAAACTTTTTAAAAATATTTCGAAATTTAATAAAAAAAATTGTATACCCTCAAAATACATGCTCATATAAAATTTTTAATTTTGCGAATTTTAAAGTATTTACCATCCCGGGACTCCCGGGTTTTTTAAGAATACAATTTCAAACAAAAAAGTTAAATTTTCCACATTTTTATTTCAGCAGTTAAGAATTGAAAAAATCACCGTTTACCTTATAGCGTTTTCTTTTCTGACAAAAATGTCACATTTCTTTGCACTTTGCCTTAAATTTCCTTATTCGTGTTCTTTTCTAAAATGAGGTGAACACTCTAAGAGGGTACCGTGTTTGTTTCTAAAAGTGTTGCCTTATAAAAGGCAAAAAATGCAACATTTTCTGCCCTCAAAAAATTTACAGGGTTGGATGTTGCCTTGTTTTTTTTTGCTTATCAATCTCATGTGTATATATTGCAAAGTTTTTGGCGAGAAAACTCTCACCTTGGTAGCAGAGTGGTAGTGTTCTGGCTTCTGATACAGAAGATCCCGAGTTCAAACCCATATTGGTATCACATTTTTTTATATTTTTTTTTTTTTGTTAAATTTAATTTTTTAATTTGTTTTTGCTATTTTTTTTAATTTTTTCTTTTTGTAAGTATTTAATAATTTTTTTAATCTGAAATTCGCCTACAAACAAAATTATAAAAAAAAATTTAATTGAAAAAAATGTATGGAACTAAATCCAAATTTTTTAAATAACTAAAAAAACAAAAATTAATTATTAAAAAAAACATTAAATTTTTTTTAAAGTCTGCTGGGATTCGAACCCGAACTTTAACAACACTAAAAAACAGATTTGTTTAAATAAATGTAATATGTGATGAAATTGTGTTCTATTCTGATTGTAAAAATGCTTCATTTTAATTGGGCGAGGGCAAAATTTGAAAAACGTTGCACATTAAGAAGGCAACACTTTTTTCCAGAAAAGAAAACACCATTAGACTCTGACCTTAAATTATATTAGAGATAGACACGTAAGTGAATATTGACTCACACTCACTCTCACGAGAGAATAATTCCACTCACGCACAATCACTCAAGAGCATTGTATCACTAAATTCAGATTTTAAGGCAGAATTAGTTTGTACTTTCTGTTCTGTTACGAATCAGCTGTTTTGTTTCTGTTCAATTGAAAGTCTGTATGTGCGGTTAGTTTTCACTTTTTCGTTCTGTTCTGTTGCGGACAATTCTATTGAAAATAGAATTCAACGTTAAGTGACAGCCTAAAGTGCGTATGTATTGGTTTGTTGTGAAATGTTTTTTTTCAATATTTGAATCAGGAATGATAAAGTTGGTACTATAGTACTTTTTATGGTACTATTTGAACCTCAAATGTACTATGATACTCCTATGACTCATTTAGTACGATTTACAAATTTTTCTATGTATGAATTTCTTGGTCTCTTTAAAATTCAATAATTATTAGTTCGATTTGCAGTCCTATATGAACAATGATTTAATTTGGAACCAAATGCTGTGAATTCAATCACATGATTTCACTGAGTGCGACTGATTACAGGTTTTATTAACCGATTAAACCAATTATTGAATTCAATCACTAAGGGTTATAATTATTATTAACTAATTTTGATTTTCAAAAAAAATAAATAATAAAAATCTTATAAAAATGTGAAATTGACTATTAGCTGCGTGTTTTTAAAATCGAATGAGTTCACGAACAAATTTGTTTGCTACCAATCACAAGGATTGAATTCGCAAAAAACTGCGAGAAACGTAATTCAATACAGAAAAAATGAATAGGACGTTAAAAAAATATTAAAAATTTGGTGAATTTAAGAAAAAATCTCAAAATTTTAATAATTTTTTAAATCAAAATCAGCTAATTTTCTTAGTACGCACTGCTCGTTTTTACATAGCTTTATGAACATTTTTCCAAAAAGTTTGGTATTGAAAATGAGCAAAATCGGTCCAGCGGTTCAAAAGTAATTAGTGACAATGTGAAAGTACCTCTAAATTATTCATACAAATTGGTGTATAATGCACTGTATATTATTAAAATTCATTGTAGTGTCTGATGTATAAAATATAACGTCATATTTTTCCACCAGACGCTAAGAGGTGAATAATATTTAAAATTCACCGCAAATTTTTTTTCTCCACAAAAAATTTTTTTTTCACCTCAAAAATAGATTTGTTACCTTAACAATGTTTTTCACGACACAATTTATTTTTTTACAGCCAAAAAAGTTTTTCACCTCAAAATTTTGTTTTCACATCTTAACATATTTTTTTTTTTTTTTAATACATTTTTGTTGTTTCATTTGTAATTGTTCATTTTGGAGGGTAAAAAGATTTGTTCGTTAATTTATAATTTATACTTTTGATGCCGAAAAAGTACTATTTTATATGCAGGTTGGTACTATTTTAAAATCGCATTTATCATCCCTGATTTAAATGTTTTTGGTTGGAGTTTCTTTTACTTTTGAAAACAGCTGATTCCTTTCACAGAAAAAGTAATTACAAAATATTACCTACAGAACAGAACGACACAGAACGGCAACAGAAAGTAAAAACTAATGAGGCCTTTAGTCACACTGACTTGATTCACGTGAGGGAAAATGAAATTTGCCTTAAACAAATCTCAAACGTTTAATATCCCATATTAACTCTAATTGAATGAAAAAAATCTAAATTTTTTTTTATTTTTATTTTGTTTATTTTACCCATAGAAATCTCTCTATAAAAAAAAGAAATACAGTGTGAAAATTTGCACTTTACCACGAGATAAGAAAACAAAACAGCCAATTGCCTTTAAATAATAGTAATAAAAAAAAAGTATTTATGTTTATAAAAGTTTTACAAGTGTAAAGAGTGAAAGTTCTTCATTTGTTTGCATTTATATTTGTTTAAGTGGGTCTTTTAATACGTCCTTGTAAAGAAATATATTTTTTATTTTCTATTTTTTTTTTTTTTTTTTTTTTTTGAACTTAACTACATCTTATAAAAAAAAAATACATCCATGTCTATAGTATGAAAATATCAAACAAAACCATGTTTATGATACACAAATAAAAAAAAAAAATCTTTTAAACATTATTATTTTTTACTGGCATAAAAAGAATGAACAAACGAATGAAAAGAAAGAAAGAAAGAAGTTCAAGTTCTTTTATATTCTTTTGTTTAAAAGATATGGAGGAAAAAAATACTCCTTATGTTAAAAAAATATGTGTAGGTATAAAAAATAATTTGTGTCTAGGAAAGAAAAATTTTGAAAAAAATTAAATACTTATATTTAACTCTTTAATTCTTATAAAAGGAATGTTCAAAAGAATCTGTACACTCAGGGAACTTCTGCTTTAAAAATATGTGGTTGTTTGGGTTGTAATAAAGTTTCTTTATTTTTATGTAAACGTCAGTCATTTGTAGAACAAATTAAATTTTTTACTAACCTTGTAATTTATTTAAAAAAACAAACCACATCAAATGACTGTTTATGATTTTACATTCATATTTTACAGTAGTTTTTTGTTATTTAAAAAATAAAAAAAATAAATGTTTGTTTATTTTTTACTAACATGTGGTTCATTTTTACTACAATTGTTAGTCATTTTTTGAACATTAAAAAACAAATGACAATGTTAGTTGAATTTACTGAAATGTAAGTCGTCCTTTCTTTAAGTGAAATTTCATTTGTTTTTAACTACATTTGCAGTGGTCTTTAACTACATATTATTCCAAGTGTACTTTCAAACATTATTATTTTTTACTGGCATAAAAAGAATGAACAAACGAATGAAAAGAAAGAAAGAAAGAAGTTCAAGTTCTTTTATATTCTTTTGTTTAAAAGATATGGAGGAAAAAAATACTCCTTATGTTAAAAAAATATGTGTAGGTATAAAAAATAATTTGTGTCTAGGAAAGAAAAATTTTGAAAAAAATTAAATACTTATATTTAACTCTTTAATTCTTATAAAAGGAATGTTCAAAAGAATCTGTACACTCAGGGAACTTCTGCTTTAAAAATATGTGGTTGTTTGGGTTATAATAAAGTTTCTTTATTTTTTATGTAAACGTCAGTCATTTGTAGAACAAATTAAATTTTTTACTAACCTTGTAATTTATTTAAAAAAACAAACCACATCAAATGACTGTTTATGATTTTACATTCATATTTTACAGTAGTTTTTTGTTATTTAAAAAATAAAAAAAATAAATGTTTGTTTATTTTTTACTAACATGTGGTTCATTTTTACTACAATTGTTAGTCATTTTTTGAACATTAAAAAACAAATGACAATGTTAGTTGAATTTACTGAAATGTAAGTCGTCCTTTCTTTAAGTGAAATTTCATTTGTTTTTAACTACATTTGCAGTGGTCTTTAACTACATATTATTCCAAGTGTACTTTCAAAATCCCATTTTTTTTACAAATAAAATAGATTGTAGTTATATTAGTTTTTTATTTTTATATACATCGAGATTATTTTTATGTTATTTTCAATTTATAACGAGCTTTCAACCTCCGTATATTTACAAAAATAAAGCAAATCAAACATATTAGCTAGGTTGATACTAGTATTTCGATCTGACTAAAGATCTCATCAGAACCCGAAGTATTAGAAAAGCTAGAGCCTCCATAATAGGCAGAACTTTAACAAAAACCTATTTATTTTTAACAAAAAACCTATTAATAATCAATTTTGCTCCATTCTTGTCTTCTTAGTAATCAAGCACGTGGTTAGGTCTTTTCCTAACAAGCATCATGACGTTACTAAACTTTGAAGACCAAAAATGTTCTATTTATATAAAAAAATTTTAGTTTGTACTCTGGCTCAAGTAATATTTTTTACAGTTATATTAGTTTTTTGTTTTTTTATACATCGAGATTATTTTTATGTTATTTTCAATTTATAACGAGCTTTCAACCTCCGTATATTTACAAAAATAAAGCAAATCAAACATATTAGCTAGGTTGATACTAGTATTTCGATCTGGTTAAAGATCTCATCAGAACCCGAAGTGTAATTTTTAATTTAAATGAACATTTTTTAGAATATATGAGCTACTTTAAAAATATTCGACACCTGTTAAAACTGATTTTAGATGTCTCTTATTTCTTATTTCTCGTTTTTTTTTTTTTTTTAATTGAGAGGAAACGATGAACAGGGTTAGGTAGACTATACTTAAAAACTAGGACATGCAAAGTTTCACATTGAAAAGTTATCACTTAATAAATTGATGGCAATTTAAAAGTCTAAAAAGTAAAAAAAAAAAAATACTTTCTATAGTGTTTTTGCGCCGTTTAATGGAATTGAGTTTTGATTTAAAAAATTGGGTTATTTTAAACAGTTTGAAGTATACCAAGTTGATGTCAGCGCACCAAATACGGGATACGAACATCAGAAACTTATAAGGATTTACCGAAATTTGTTGTAAAATGTATGTTTTTGCGTCTGACATTCACAATTATATTTTAAATTGGCTAGCATATTGCGTGAACTGAGTTTCTTTGTAAACAGCACCTTCGAGTCAAAACTGAATTTTAAAGTTTTTAAACGCAAAAAAATAAGAAACTTTTTCAAAATTTTTGCGAAATTTAATTATTTTTTTCTTCCAATTTTTGAAAAATAAAAAACAGCTTGAGAACAAAGTTAGTTATCTAGAGTGAATTTTAGGCGAGAAATTGTCGTTTTAGGGCTCCAAAAGGCAATATTTCTTAAAGTAATTGAGTTATATATCTGAATTTCGGTACAGGATGTTTATATGATAGGACGCACTTTTTCTGAAAAAATAGGAGAAATCGTGCAACTGCCACGCCTACCTCCATACATATGAAAAAATAATCACTACATTTTTATTGTATAATCTCGAAGAATTGCATAATAACCGATCGTTCTTAAATTAAAAATAACAGTTTTAAAATGAAGGCATGCACCTTAAACCCTGAAATGCTCCTATATTTAACCCTTTTACTCGCGAATTTTAATGGCCAGGAATTTTTCCACCAAACTTTAAATGTAAAATCTATGACAAAGAAATATTTTTTATGAACTTTATGGCTTTGTATCAATCCCTGGAGGAGATATTTGGAACTAAATCTAAAACTTTAACGTGCTGATAAAACTTTAACATTTCAAATAAAATTGTAATTTTTTTTTGGCGCCGTAAATTAATAAAATCTAACACTGTGTGACTGACTAATTTGATAAAGGGCAAGTAAAATATTGTTTTTTTTATTCCTAGCGGGCACAGCTACAGTTTTTTTAAAACACATTTCGCTTTGCTACGACTGAAGCACTGTATCAATTCCGCCAATTCGTACATCAAATAAAATATATAAATGAGCTTAATAGGCAATTCTCAAGCTATCCATCTCTCTGTATCCATATCTATCTACTATTTCCCTGTTTTAGTGATGCGAATTGTCAAATTTCTTTGACCTTAATGCGGCTCGGCAAGGGTTAACGTTGTTTAATATGTCCAAAACTTTTGGCACAGATTATATTTTACATCACGTTTATTAAAATTCAAAAGTAGTAAAAAAATCTTCAAAGTTTTTTGTAAATTGAAATATATAAGTGTGGGGTCTCTTGGGGCCTCTGGTCCACATGGGTTAATGATGTCCAAAATTTTTTATTTTCAACCTTAAGTCATGATGATAAACAAAAACAACAAGCGGTACAAAAGTAGCTAATTTTCGATTTTAAATATTTTATGACAACAAATAAGGCAAAAATTACCAAAAAACACAATTTCCTCGAAATTTGCAAAAATTATATCGTTGCCCTACCCAAGTGTGCCAGGGCATATTTTTAAATTTTTTTATTTTCGCTGGAGTCCAAATCTCAATTTTTGCGATTTTGTTGAAGAAATTTTTTTAAAATTTGAAATTGGAGATTTGAAAAACACCCTAAAAATGTCCGTTTTTGACATCACATTAGGACAGGTTAACGCCATTCAAAAAAAAAAAACTTCTTCTACATCTCACAAATTTGAGTCTTTTAAGTAAAAAAAATATATTTCAGTAATCAATTTAAAAAAATTTTTAAATGTGTGCTCGAATTTCTCGGTCAAGTAATAACTAAAAAAAAAAGTGACTTTTTCGTCTTGTACTCCGTTTTCTAAACTTTAGGGCTGAATGGGGTCGGGAAGGCATAGTCCGATTGAGCTAAAACTTTTACAATAGCATTTTTACACTTAATGACACAATCCTAGACCTGAGCACCTTCAAATTTCAAAAAAAAAAAAAAAAAATTTGCCCATATTCACTAAAACCACTCTAATGTCCATATGTTACATTAACGAAAATTGAGGTAATATTTACATATATGATCATACATGAACTCATATGAACATATATGAATCCTATATAGTGGTATATGGATATGTATGACCTCGAATGTCTTCATTTTTGATCATGAATGAGTTCATACATGTTCATAAATTTATGCATATGTATATGTTAATTTTAAACCGGGGTATGAAAACTTCATTATTATTACAATGTTTTATAGATTTTCGTCAATGTAACTGTTTCGTAAATATGATCAAACTTTTTCCCCTGAGTGTACCTACTATTTGAATGTTGCAAAAAAGTAGCGTTATCATTTTCAATTCTATATATTTTTTTTTTTTCAAAAAGTTAATTTCAATCTTTTAATACTCTGCTTCTTTTGCACTCCTGCATTATTTCCTCTCGTGTGATATTGTATGCATTTTTATTATATTTGTATGTATGTTTTTATTCATATCCCTTCAATTTTATCCCATTTATCATTCTATAAATCTTTCTTAAATATCACAAACATTTTATCATCATCATTATCTACATCTTCAGCCAACCATTAGATCTCTAGTAAGGCAGTTGTTATTCCTAATATCTCTTTCATGTAAAATTTTTATCACACGTATACGATACCACCTATACAAACGGTGTCGTCATCATTCTTCATCATCATCTTCCGTTCGCTCTTCGACATCACTCCTTATTCTAACTACATGCGAAATACATCTGTCTGTTTTATAATTCTACACTGAGAGAACTCTCTGCATAATATTAATGAATTTTTGCATACAAGCAACTTTTCATAAAATTTCATTAAATTTCATTCATTTTCAGAAAATTTTCGTTCACTTTGTGAAGAAAAGTTTCATTAGTTTACTGAAAATTTACATTTTTTTTCGTCCACTAAAATCCCTTCTGTTTATTATTATTTCATAAAATGTTATGAAAATTATCATTTTATTTATTATAAGTTTCATTTATCTAATGTAGAAGTTTCATTACATTTCATTCATTTAAAGAAAATTTTCGTTCACTTTGTGAAGAAAAGTTTCATTAGTTTACTGAAAATTTACATTTTTTGTCGTCCACTAAAATCCCTTCTGTTTATTATTATTTCATAAAATATTATGAAAAATATCATTTTATTTATTATATGCTTCATTCATCTAATGTAGAAGTTTCATTAAATTTCATTCATTTTAAGAAAATTTTCGTTCACTTTGTGAAGAAAAGTTTCATTAGTTAAATGAAAATTTACAATTTTTTTTCGTCCACTAAAATCCCTTCTGTTTATTATTATTTCATAAAATATTATGAAAAATATCATTTTATTTATTATATGCTTCATTCATCTAATGTAGAAGTTTCATTAAATTTCATTCATTTTAAGAAAATTTTCGTTCACTTTGTGAAGAAAAGTTTCATTAGTTAAATGAAAATTTACAATTTTTTTTCGTCCACTAAAATCCCTTCTGTTTATTATTATTTCATAAAATATTATGAAAAATATCATTTTATTTATTATATGCTTCATTCATCTAATGTAGAAGTTTCATTAAATTTCATTCATTTTAAGAAAATTTTCGTTCACTTTGTGAAGAAAAGTTTCATTAGTTAAATGAAAATTTACAATTTTTTTTCGTCCACTAAAATCCCTTCTGTTTATTATTATTTCATAAAATATTATGAAAAATATCATTTTATTTATTATATGCTTCATTCATCTAATGTAGAAGTTTCATTAAATTTCATTCATTTTAAGAAAATTTTCGTTCACTTTGTGAAGAAAAGTTTCATTAGTTAAATGAAAATTTACAATTTTTTTTCGTCCACTAAAATCCCTTCTGTTTATTATTATTTCATAAAATATTATGAAAAATATCATTTTATTTATTATATGCTTCATTCATCTAATGTAGAAGTTTCATTAAATTTCATTCATTTTAAGAAAATTTTCGTTCACTTTGTGAAGAAAAGTTTCATTAGTTAAATGAAAATTTACAATTTTTTTTCGTCCACTAAAATCCCTTCTGTTTATTATTATTTCATAAAATTTTATGAAAAATATCATTTTATTTATTATAAGTTTCATTCATCTAATGTAAAGGGTCCGCCAAATAACTTTTTTTTTTGAAAATGCTATAAAAAAAAAACTACTGAATATTTTCTCAAATTTCTTTTTTTATTTGAAAGTACAATCCTTCCGGTTAATAATGGAAAATAATTTCATTCAAATGGCTGCCTCGGCTGGCCATGCAGTAGCCTACACGATCGGTCCAATTTTTAAGCACATTATCGATTGTGTGCAGCTGTATTTCAGCCATGGCTTCACGAATATTGTGCTTTAAAGCGTCAATTGTCTCTGGCTTGTTGGCGTAACACTTATCTTTGACGGCACCCCACCAACGGTCCAACGGTCTCAAATCGCAGCTCCGAGGTGGCCAAACGACATCAGCTCTGCGGCTGATAATACGATCTTCAAAACAGGGCGCAAAACATCGAGTGTAGCTTCGGCTGTGTGGCACGTAGCGCAGTCCTGTTGAAACCTAATGTTGCCAATATCCTCCTCTTTAATTTTTGTGAACAAAAATTCGTTCAACATGGCTCGATAACGATCGCCATTGACTGACATTGACATTCTGCAACATTACCACGATTTTCAAAGTAATGTCGCAATATTTCCCAGCGTTGTTCAAGCGTAAACACAACCATATTCGTTCAGCGGAAGGATAAAACTAATTATCTGTCAAATCAGACATGAGCTAAGTGTTACCATTCACGAAATAAGAACTAGTTGAAAAAAAAAAAACGTTAGATGGCGGACCCTTTAGAAGTTTCATTAAATTTCATTCATTTTAAAAAAAAATTTTGTGAAGAAAAGTTTCATTAATTTACTGAAAATTTACATTTTTTCTTTTCGTGCACTAAAATCCTTTCTGTGTATTATTATTTCTTGTATGTCAGTCATTCTTTAATGTTGTCTGGTATTTAATACATATTTTTTGTTCTTATTATTCTATGCTCTTGTTATCTTTTCTATTATACTTTAGCTTTTTTCCTTTTTCATCATCTTCTATTCATTTTCATTATAACATGATATTTTTGTGCTGTGCTGCAATGTTGTAAGGAAAAAAAAAAGCAATTTATAAAGTGCCAAATATTATGGTATCTAAAGGGGTTATAGAGGTAAAGAGGAAAACGATTTTTGCTTGCTTGGTTGGTTGGCTGGCTACGATGTTGTTGCTAAATGTCTGAAAAAAAAAACACACATAAATGCAACAGAGCGTAGTCAAATATAGGGTTCTTGGGAAGATTATAATAAATTTTTGGCTAAAACGAAATGTTCCAAATAATGTTTAAATTTTAGTTTTTTTTTTTATAAGATCGACCTTTTTCTAATGACGACCGGAATGTTTTTTGTTTTTTTTTTTGTTTATTGAAAGCGTATCAAAACAAATTAATCAAAATGTTTTTTTTTTTGCTCAGTACTCTGTCAACCTTGTCCAACATTCCCTAAATTAGGTTATGGCTATTTGATCTTCCTGATCTGGTGTCCACCTTCCCAGTCAGAAACTGTCAGTGGTACAAAAATCAAGCATACAAAGTTTGAAAAGGCTTTAATTCTTTAATTCCATTTTCTGAAATGAATGAAAATTTACTCAGATTTCATTCCGAAAAAGCATTACTAAGAAATGAATTCTTAGCTTAATTCTCAAAAGCTTTAAATAATAAGAATGCATTCAATTTTGAATTCTTACTTTATTTCGTGAATGATTCAAAATTTTCTTAATTCATTTAGTAAAATGGTGAATGAAGAAAGATTTTCCTTCATTCATTTAGTGAATGATTAACGAAATTTGCCATATTTCAACTAAAATATTTACATAATACAAAATCAAATTAGTTATAATTAGTCTACAACAAAAAAAAAAATCGTTTTATGATTTGTTATTGCTTGAGTGTTACGTTTTAATTTGAGCGTTTATGTCAAGCTTCTTTGTTTTAAATGAATGATACTAAAATTTCTTCATTCAATTAGTAAAATTTTGATTGAACATATAATTGAATTCATTCTAGTTAGGATTTCATTCAATACCAATTAAAGCTTTAGAATGAAGCTAGTAAATGAATTCTTAGGAAATGGATTAACGGAAAGGAAATATAAGAATTTTTTAATTCTGAATTAAATTTTTTGTGAATTAAGCTCAAATCGAATTAAATCTTACGAAGCTCTGCTGGCATAGCACTGGAGTTGCCAAATATTCAACCTATTTAAAAACCGGTTTTCTAATACTTAAGAAAAACCGCATTTCGGGTTTTTTTTGAATTCAAACCCAGTTCGGCTTATCGATTTTTTTAAATCGCTGTGTATTGCTAATATCTGAAATTTTTTGAACAAATTTTAGAAAAATACTGAAAATTTATATCTGAACAGATATTCTTTTAGAATGCCATTTTTATTTAAGTTCTTTTCTAAAAAATAAGTCTTTGTAAAATCGATAAGTTTGGTTATTGTACATTTAAAAGATTGTCAAATGATATCGTCAAAAAGAAAATACAGCGTCTTGCGATTAATTGGGAGCTAAAAATCAAACTTACTTAAATTTGCAAGATAGCGATATTATTAAATCTCTTCGCCTTACCTTATTTTGAAGAAATTTAAGAAAATTAAAGTATATTTATTTGGCTAACCTGGAGCGTCTTCTACTTTTGAAAAGTGAATTTTAATGGATATAACCAATAAATTTGGTTATTACAACCATATTTAAATGTGATTTCTGATTATTTTGGGTGTTGCAAATAAAATTCAGTTGTGTTAAACTAACTATTGTTGTGAAAACCAACATTTAGTTGTACCAACTGAATTCAGTCGTAGTAACCGAATTTTAGTTGGCTAATGGCAGAATTTTTTTAATTGTACCAACTGAATTCAGTCGTAGTAACCGAATTTTAGTTGGCAAGTTGCAGAATTTTCACTGTCTGTGTACCGGTGTTGATTAAGTGTAAAATTAAAAATAAATTTTGCATGAAAATCACCAAAAAATCGAACGATTCAACCTTTTTCATTTAAATTTGTACATGTCCTGGTTCACTCAAAAAGAAAAAAACAGTTAATAAATTCATCAAAAAATTGTGCTGAGTCAGCAAAATTTTAGTCATTACGGTGCTTGAAAAAAAAACAAAATGTTAATGTCAGCAAAATATGGAAATCAGCGAGCCGATTTTTAGCAACAAAATTAGTAGATTCAGCAAAAGTTTTGCTAACACTTAGTTGATTAAAAATTAAACAATACTTGCTAAAAGTTAATAAAATTTTTGCTAAATATTAGTAGACTAAAAAAACATAAAAAATTTGTAGAAAAATTATACTTTAGTTAATTTTTTTGCTGAAAATCTTAAATTTTTCTGAAAACTAATTTATATCTCATTTATACTAAAGTCAAAAACGAGTGATTTCTAGTGTCCGACCGAACAGTTCGGCCAAAAACCTATATTTTGTCGGTTTTTTGATATCTAGAGGCAATGATGACAAATTTTGGTATTGGAAACATGTTTGTTGAGCCGATTTAATTAGATTTGGTGTTTAAAATTTAAGAGAAAAGCCGAAGTTTAGCTATAAAGTTAAAAGTTTGGCCGCCGAACTATTTTCAAATTGGCCGAACTTTCTGAGGCCGAACAGTGAATTCATTGCTTAACTACAGACTTTTCTTCAAATTTGACACTCAAAATAGCATCTAATCAGCCCAATAAACATTTTTTCCATACGCCAAATTTGTCCATAATGCTTTAAAATACCAAATACAGACCAAATGCATTTTCTGGCCGAACTGTTCGGTCGGACACTAGTGATTTCTTTCAGTATAGTAAAGCACATTTAGCCAACGTTGGGAGAGTGTTCTAAATCAGGGCTTTGCCAGTGCTTTCATTTGAAAAGTCTTTTTGTGTGGTAAACTTTAATTGATTTTATTTACGAAGATTGATTTTATTTTAGGAGAATCGTTAACGGTATTTGTAAGTTTACTAATCAAAACTTTAAAAAAATCCTTTTTCGATATTATTTCACATGATAGTTGTTAAGCTATACAAATCTTGTACTTTAACTTCAGTTTAAAATGAAAATTTAATATTTCAAAAACGTTTTTAAATGCATCAACCCCTCATGCTCCAACCCCACCACCACCTTATGTTATAATCAACCCCCATCTCCTTGTTTAAATTGTGGTTGCTATTGTTATTATACAGAATTTTCAATATTTTATAAAAGAACATTTTAAAGTTTAATTTTAACATTTAAAATTTACTGAATTTTATAAAATTTTCTTGGGTAGTTTTATAAATTAACTTAAATAAATCTTTTGAAATGTGTTTTAAATCAAAATGTGTTTGGAAAAATCCTACATAGGGGAATTGTCTTAAATGGTGTTAAATTTTCTTTTCTTATTTATATATATATTTTTATATTTTCTGCTCTATGTGCAAAATTTACACTTGAAAAAGTCTCCAATTCTTCCTTAAAGTAATCATCATCATACGAATCGCACTTGTTCAACAAAAGGGTCATAACTCAAAGTTTTTCAAAATCCATTTTTTGCCAGAAAAACTGTGCACTGAAAGAATTATCCTTCTTGATATAAATGAACCAATTTCATATAATTTTTTTTTCGTAGATTCAATGAAGAATTTTATGACATCGAAGAAATTTTATTACCATTAAGAAATTTTTCATAAACTTTGTTTTTCATAAAAAATCATTCGATTTTATAAATTTCTTTTATGAATATTTTCTTTAGAGCTATGAAGAGACTTATTTTTTTTATTTTCTCATATAATTTCATAATTTCCTTAATTTTCCTACGATGACGGTCCCAAATTACTTTTGTGAAAAGTGGCAATCTTATAAAACATATGTTTTAAATTTCAAGGCGCCACATTGTTTAGTATTTTTTTTTTTGAAGCCATCACAAATAAACGATCTCAGTGAATTTATAAACATGGAAAACATTTGTCACCGCGCTATGTAATTCAATATTTTCATTTGAAAGGTCTCAGTCCAACGAATATTAAAGCTGAGCTAGATTCTAAAGTCTGCTTCTTCGTTTACGACTATAAAATATTTGGTGGTAGAGTTTAAATGAGGCCGTCGAGCTGCCAAGACGAACACCGTAGTGGTCGCCCAATTGAGGTGTCCATTCAAGAAAAGATTAAGAATATCCATAAAATGGTGTTGGATGATCATCGACTGAAGGTGTGTGAGCTGGCTGAAATGATAGGCATTTCAAAAAGTGTTATACATTGCATTTTGACCGAACATTTGAAGATAAGAAAGCCGTGCGCAAGATGAGTGCCGTGCCGCGTTTGTTCACAATAGAACAAAAACAGCATCGTGAAAATGTTTCAACAGAGTATTTGGCAATGTTACACAGCAATAAAACTGATCTTTTGCGTCGATTCGTAACCATGGACGAGACATGGTTCCACTACTTCACACCTGAGACAAATTAACAGTCAAATCAGTTCCATCTCCAGACAAGGTCATGGTTTCTGTTTTTTGGGATGCGCATGGGATAATTTTTATTGATTATCTTCAAAAAAACAAAACCAATCTAACTTATTGCAACGTTTGAGTGATGAAATTAAAGAAAAAAAGGCCGCATTTGGCGAAAAAGAAAGTGTTGTTTCATCAAAACAATGCACCAATTCACACATACACTAATGCGATGGCCAACATCAATGAATTAAAGTTCGAATTGCTTCATTACAGATTTAGCTCGCTCGGATTATTTGCTATTTCCAGACTTGATAAAAGATTTTCCAAAAATAAAAAGGTAGAGTCTGCAATTGATAGCTATATTAAGGGGCTAAACAGTTCTTACTATTAACTGGATATCGATGCTAGTAAATATCGCTGGGAAAAGTGTATCGAGCTAAAAGGAGATTATGTTAAGAAATAAAGAACATTTTTCCAAAATTTGTTGTGTTTTCATTGTTACGTCGGCTAATTTTGGGACCGCCCTCGTACCTTTCAAACTTTAATTTTAAGATTTAATTCTTAAGTGTTCAACATATTCTATAAAGTACTACATTAAACAGCCTTTTATTAATTTTGGACTTCAATGAAATTGTTTAAAAAATCATACTAAGCGGTATATTGGCTTAGTTCCAGTGCATTTTTCAAGACATTAATTAAGAGTTTTATTAATTCAAGGAAACTTCTTAATATTAAAAATTTTATGAAACTGTTTCATAAACTCTGTAAAAGCGCTTCATTGTCTGAATGATTCATTAGTTTTATGAAGATTTATTTCATAAACATTGACTTTAATGAAACCTGCTTCATAGATTCTATGAAAAGTTTCAATGGACGTGTTCCAGGCAAATCAGACTAGTGTTGCTTCAACTAAAGAGTAATATTTTGATTTGTGTCTCTTCCTATCATTAACATATTTACAAATTGCAGCTAACATGTTCAGTTGAACTGGCACAACTCAAAATAATACCACTATTTTAATTAAAAAAAAATCAAGAAAAAGGTAGCACCTCAAAAACTTTTTATATTTTCACAATCACTTAAAAATGGGGGAAAAAACTAGCGTTGCATACTTTTTATTAGACTTTCTTTACAGTGACATACAATTGTTATATATTATATCTTTAGTATCTTTAGCACAGATTACTACACAGATGTGAAACAAGTGACATATGTCAAACATATGTCATATATGAAGTGATGACAAGAGTGAAATAGAAACTAAAATCTCCATATAGTTTGCATTGATATACCTTTCTCTTTTCAGACTTCTGTACTTCCGACTCAAATCTGAGTGTATCTATGAACTTTAGTATTAACCGATACAGGTTTTGCCTCTACTAAAAATTTTGGTTTTTGAGTTATGACCTTTTTGTTGAAAAAGTGCGATATAGTTTTTTGGTGTGTTGCCAACAACTTCTTGTTTTACCATCGACTGTTCTGTTCGGTGCCTTGAACAGTTCAGGCGTGATTAAATAAATTATGTTGTTTGTTGGTAGGAACAAAGAGAGGTGGTGTTCGGTAGAGAGGTTAGCAAAAAATGTAATAAGGGTTGGGTATGTGTGTTCGTTCGTTTGGTGTGGCATGGAATGAAATTGTTGTTGATGATAATGGTGGTGGTATGGTGGTGGTGTTATTCCAAAGTTCACGTAGGGCTCACAAGCAATTTATCCAAGCTGCTGAGCTGTGTTGTATGCCATTTTTGGCATACAAATAACTATTACAGAGTTGCCAAGGAATTTTCTTATATTAGTTAAAATAAAATCAATAAAAACTTTAAAATTTTAAAGTTAAATTATCAAAAATAATGTAAATTTAAGTTAGACATTTTTTACTTAGGCATACCCATTCAAAAACTGTCAGTGGTACAACAAATCAAGCACTATCATACCACTGGCTAACCGAGAAATTGTAAATAAATTACTGGTGAAACACTTGTTTGAGACGCTTTACCAGCGTTTCCCAAAAGCATTTTGCCAGTATTTGTTTTACAATAATTTTAGTGGTCTACAAAAAAAAAAAAAAAACATTGGCAAAGAATTGGTTGAGACCACTGTACCAGCGTTTTCAAAAAGTGTTCTCCCAGTGCACTTTTTGTCCTTTCTGCAACAAAATCTTCCTGATGTAGTGGAAAAAATGGGTCTTGCAGCTGAAAAAGTAAAATACAATGACCCCAAACATACCGCACATGTAGTGAAAGACTGGCTCAAAAAGCAAAAATTTGGTGTGATGACGTGGCCTCCACAATCTCCGGATATGAATCCGATCGAGAATTTGTGGAGTCACGTCAAATCACAGCTTGCAAAATAAAGACAGTCCTCCAAAAGGCGTGAACGAGTTGTGGGAGCGGACGAAGAAAGAGTGGGAGGCAATGCCTCCAGAATTTGTGCAGATGTACACACAAAGTCTGCCTAATATCATCCATGAGCTTAAAAAGGCAAAGGGTTACTGGACCAGTTATTAAAAATATATTATTGTTTTAAAAATATAAAAATAAATAGTGAGTGCAAAACTGTATCATTTTGATTTATTTGCATTATGCCTTCGTGTATTTGTTGTTGTGATCAGATCTTAATAAAACCTTTTTCAAAGAGAGAAGACACTTGTACAAACATAATATGAAAAATTCGTTTGCATTTGAGTAAAATTTATAGAAATTATAGGTTGCTAAAGTGATAGTTGTTGGTTTGTGATACACTTATGCTCCTCAGTGTATATATTATTTTTCTGAATTGATGTTGTCGTCACCGGGAATCGAATCCAGAACCATCTCTGTAACAGTCCAACGCGATAAACATTACACCACAACACCCCACCTACGGTTGATGGCTATTTTAAGGAGCTAGACAGTGTTTACTATAGTCAGGGTATCGAAGCTATTGAATATCGCTTGGAAAAGTGTATCGAGCTAAAAGGAGATTATGTTGAGAAATAAAGAAACTTTGTTGTGTTTTCTTTGTTAGGTCGGTTAATTTTGGGACCGCCCTCGTAAATCTCTGTCCGTCCATATCTAATATTCCCCATTATTGATATTGCGAATTGGCAAATTATTCGGCCTGACTACAATTGTCGAATTTGTAGTGGAATTTTTCGACTCCAGAAATTAAACCTTGATTAAATATTTGCTACAACCGGATTGTTATTTATGATAAATTCAGTTGTAAAATTGGTCAAAAGTTGCGTTTTAAATGAAATATTTGCAAATTCGATTTGCTCTCGAATTCGACTACGACAACCGTAATAAGGGCGAGTGTAATTTCTCTTTCAAAAATGACATTTCGTATCATTAATACTGGTAAATAGTAGATATGGATGAATAGCGTGTGAATCAATCTTGAAAGTATTCGGTTTCGATAAAAATAAAGTGTCCAATACACTTTTTGTGACATCGGCGATTGTAATTTCTCTTTTAAAAATGACATTTCGTATCATTAATATTGATATATAAAGGGTCCGCTAAATAACTTTTTTTTTTGAACTCCTGAACCAATTGGACTTTGTATGGCGTCATACCAAGGTCTTTATGCAAAATGCGTCTCAATGATGTCTCCGAAATGTTCAATTGTTGAGAACGACGGTGAATTGATGTTGATGGCGCTTCACGCACACTTTCTTCAACAGCAGCAATATTCTCGGGTGTACGCACTGTTTTTGGCTTTTCACGCTTTGGTTTATCGATGAGGATGCCAGTTTCTTTCACTTTTTTCACAAGATAACGAACATACGGACCATATTCGTTCAGCGGAAGGATAAAACTAATTATCTGTCAAATCAGACATGAGCTAACTGTTACCATTCACGAAATAAGCACTAGTTGAAAAAAAAGTTAGATGACGGACCCTTTAGTAGATATGGGTGAATAGCGTGTGAATCAATCTTGAAAGTATTCGGTTTCGATAAAAATAAAGTGCCGAATGCACTTTTTGTGACATCTCTTATATTTAATAGTTTTGTTTTTGCTGTTCTTATTTTTCTAACATTTAGCAAATCAAGATTTGAAATAGAACTACTGGTAGCAAACATTTTTATATATTTTTTTTTCTAGCCTGGTTTGTCAGTTAAACTAATGTTTAAATTTACCAAATTTATCACTATTAATGTGTAATAGTGTAATTTTACATTTCTTAAAATAAGCAGTATGATCAGTTAAATTCAGTTTAATTTTGTTTTGAGGTTAACTTAGCAGGCCAATAAACTTAGTTTAATTGACATCCAAAAAACTAGGCCATCAAGTTTGTAATGTTTAACGAATTTTGACGTTTCATACCAAAAGTATGGGAGCATTTTTTCGCTTTTAGTTTTAACATTTATTTTGTTTCTACTATAAAGTTAAAAATATTTTAAATAAAAGTTAAAAATATTTCAAATTAAAATGTTTCTTTTCGAATATTCAAATTTTCACTTTTTTAAGTACTCATTTTGAAGGCATTTGTATTTATAATATTAACATCTTAAATTTTTAATTTATTGCAAAACTTTGAAATTTTTTAATAACTTTTAAAATTTTTTATATTATTTTTAAAATTTTTAGGTAAAATTGTTTTAGGTAAAATTGTTTTAGGTAAAATTGTTTCACTTGGATTTAAACTTAAATTTTTGAAATGTTCAATTTAAATTAAAAATTCTTCAACTATAATTTTGAATTGTTTAACAAATTAACGTACTTTTCATATTTAAATTTTTAATTTTTTTATTAAACAGTTTTTAATTATTTTTCCAAAAAAAAAAAAAAAAAAAAAAACAATTGGCAACTCTTATTTTATAGTAATTTGTATACTGTACATATATAATATGAAGCCAATAATCCCTCTCTTGTATTCTTTGAGTGATGTTGTTGTTGTTTGCATTACTGTCGTTCGTGCTTTCCTTGCCGTCTACCCTACTTGTAGTCCCTTGGTCCCTTTAGGAGATTAAAACACTGACTGCCGTTACTGCAAAAATATATCTTCCCTATTTTATACATACAAATGAACATTTTATATATACAGTGCCGGACAAAAGTATTCACACAGCAGCAAACTTTATTTTAAATCTTTTATATTTTTAAAATGAAAGCTATTAGCCGTATAAGGTATTCAACAAAATTGTTTATTAACTTATTAATAATTTAAATACAACAAAAAACTAACACTAAGCATGTTATATTTAAAAAAAATTAAAAATTAAAAAAAAGATGTTATGAAGAAATTGGTCCATTCTATGCCAAGAAGATTAAAAGAAGTCATAGCAAAGAAAGGCTACTCCACAAAGTATTAAATCATGTGAAATTTTATTTTTTGTACAAACATTTGAAGCTGTGTGAATACTTTTGTCCGCCTAAAATAATACTTTGAATTACATATTTAGTTTTTTCTTATAATATAACATATTAAGAATACGTTTTTTGTTGTATTTTAATAATTTATAAGTTAATAAACAATTTTGTTGAATACCATATCCGGCTAGTGGGTTTCATTTTAAAAATATAAAAGATTAAAAATAAAGTTTGCTGCTGTGTGAATACTTTTGTCCGCCACTATATATATTTTTTTTTTGCTTCATCATTTTAAACCTCCTAAAGGAAGAGAGTGTCTGTGTGGCAAAATGCAAAAAAAAACGTTATAAAAATTTTATTAAAAAAAGGGAGTTGGGCGTTAAATTAATTGGTATTCTTGTATTCTCGACGTAGCTAGTGGAACCCATCAAAACTTAAATGTGTTATTTTTTATTTTTTCCTTTTATTTTCTTAGGAAATTAATTTAATTTTACTATTTGTTTTTATTATGATTTTTTTTCGGTTTTTATTTTTGTTGAAAGATTTTAAATTGAATTTTGTATCTTTAGAAATAATATTGAAATAATAGGGAATTATTAAAGTTATATTTTTTTTTAATTTGGCAGGAGAGTTTAGTAACAATTCCTATGTTGCTGCTTATTCTAGAGGATCTAGCTTTTCCAAAATTTCGCGTTCTGATGAGATATTTTGTCAGAACGAAATACATGTATCAACCTAGCTAAAAGTTATAAGTTTACTTAATTTTTGTAAATATACGAGGATTAAAGGTCGTTATAAATAAGCAAAATTGGAATCCGATTTGTTAATGCACTCAAAAAAGTTTGTTAGTAATTATTTTTTAACTGCAGTTACAGTTGTTTTTCTATGAAATAATACAAAACAAGTATTAAAACAAAAAAAAAATAAAACAAAAATACTGCATTTTTGAGCCAGTTGTTTGAAGCAGTAATGTTAGTATATTAATAAACAACTACCAACAAAACTATTTCTGCAGTTAACAATTAATTTTTGTTAGTTATTTAAAAAAAAAAAAACAAAATTTCGTCTAGTTTTAAATAATTATATAAATATACTCTAAAAAATCCATTTTATGTTCATAAAAAATTACGAAAAAAACGAAAAATATGCTCTTAAATTTAAAAATCCGTATTTTAAACTTAATTTTTCGGTACAGTTGGAGTAACTTGTCAAATTTATTTCAATCTTTAACAAAAAGAAAAGAGATAAAAGGAAATAAGAAGATTTAATAAACAGAAAACTCGGAAATCGGTGTTTCCAAATAAAGACTTTTTAATTTTAAAAATTGTTATTAAAAAAATTTTGAAATTTGTTTTTTGTGAAAAATAAAGTTAAATAAAATGGAAAATTTAAAAAAAAAATTAAAAAATACTGCTCTAAAAATCAGGGTTGGCATTCAATAAATTTTCGTAATAACGGTAATTATTACAATACCGAAGTTATTACAGTATTGTAATAACTTCGGTTACCGTTATTACGAAAATTTATTGAATGCCAACCCTGATTTTTAGAGCAGTATTTTTTATTTTTTTTTTTAAATTTTCCATTTTATTTAACTTTTACATCAATACCGAAATGAAATTTTTAGAAAAGCGATTCCATTAAATACTTGTTCATGTATAACGGTCTTATTTTGCTATTTTACCGGTTTGATTTTGAAATATCATGAACTAAATTCAAAATAACGCTAAAATACCGATTCGCCGATTTATAACGTTATTTTGTAGATGTAACAATTTTGAAATCAACCCTGTAATATTAGAAGACATATTGAAATCACTGTTATAAAATGTTCATATCGGTATTGAGGCGAGCGTGGTAGGCATCGAAATATTGGTCTAAGACGCCCATAAAGTATATATATTCTTGAGTCGTATACAATTTTAAGACTAATTAGCGATGTATGTCAGTCTGTCCGCCTGCCTGTTGAAATGGCAAGCACGGCGCTAAAACGCAATATGGACTGTTCCATACAAATAATACACTGTATATATTAGTAAAAATTCATAAGTAGCACCTGGTGTATAAAATATAACGTCATATTTTTTGACCTCAATTTTTGTTCACCACAAAAATAGTTTTGCACCCCAAAAATGTTTTTCACCAGGAAATTTCTTATTTCACCCCCCAATTTCTATTATTCATCCAAAAAAGTTTTTCACTTCAAAATTTTGTTTTCACCTCTAACATATTTTCTTTTTTAAATATTTTTTTGTTGTTTCATTTGTAAGGGTTCATTGTTGAGGTTATAAAGAAAAAATTTGGTAAAACCAAATTTAATGCATGTACTTGTTTTTATTAAAACAAACATAAATGATCTTAAGCTCCTTTAAACTAAAAAGAGTAAAAAGTATATGGTACAAAATAACAAAGTGACGTTATTTTTAAGTTAACAGACTTTTTTTTTAAATTATTAATCGTTTAATAATATTGGACAATCCCTTGATTCAAACACACAATGTTCATCGCTATTCGCCCTTTTGTTGCAAAGATCTAAGAAAACGATGTGTGGAATTCTTATATACTCATATGAAATAAGTATATGGTACGAAACTAAAAATTGCTTAAAAACTTTAGATGTGTTATTTTTAACGCAAATTTTTAACCATACCCTTATTTTAGAGTAAATAAAATGTTTTTCCATTATAATAAAAATGGTTTCATATCTTTTTTTTTTTTGAAAATGTCCAAAATTTTCATTGGGAAATGTATTTTGGCTAGAGGGTATAGAAATATCAATAAATTTCGGTTGAGACGCAAATATATCTTTGTAAAATGGGTGAAAATGCTCTAAATTTAAATGTATTAAAGATTGCACTAAAAAATTCTTAAATGGCTTTTTTATTTTATGGAATAACTTTATTGAACTAGCCCCTATGAATGAGAACTTGAACAGCAGGTTGTAAAAAAATACACAAATACTGTGATAAAAAAAGTCTAAAAAGTTTAAAATCTAAACATATTTTAGTACTAAAAAATAAATATTGTTCGCCAAAGTTGTCGATATTTTCATACATAAGGAATCAAACTTGCGTATTTTTATATTAAGTACCGAGTATCGGGAAAATATCAATGTCTTTTATAAAATAAACATTATTTATGAAGAATGCAATGATTTTCAGAAATATTTAGTACGTAATAGCAACAAAGAACAGTATGCGGTTATCTCCATATTTCCTATTATATGGAATACTTTTTGGTATAATGTAGTAGGTAAAAATTTGTTACATTACAGGTAGCCGGAATTCTAAATTATTTATTTTTTTTTGTATAATTCCTTAAATATGGTCGTTTTTAATAGTGTTTAAAATGTATATAATTAAGGATTTTTAGAAAATTCACAAATATACGCCTACCCTAGTAAAAACGTTCAAATACAATTATATCGTATTTAATATAATTTTATATAACAACGTATAGCTTTATATAACTCAATGTGGATATATGTAATGACGCATATAATCATATAAAACTATCTTCGATTTGGTTTTTCGAAAATTTTTGATATGGTGCCATACATATTAATATATTAATATATATCGATTGATATTACAGTAGATGTGACATATATTACTAGATATGTTATATATAAATATGTTAATTGGTGATCGAAAAAGTCAGTAATCATGGCTCTATAGCGGTCACCATTGACTGTAACGTTCTGACCAGCATCGTTTTTAAAGAAGTAGGGACCAATGATTGTACCAGCCCATAAAGCTCACCAAACAGTTATGTTTTTTATGGATGTAACGGTGTCAGGATTATCATCACTCTAAATAAGGCTGTTTTGTTTATTGACGTATCCATTTAACCAAAAGTGAGCTTCATCGCTAAACAAAATTCGCTTATGAAAATCGGGATCAACGGCAATCTTGTTTTGAACCCATTCACCGAATCTACGGCTTGCTAGGTGATTGTGTGGCTTCAATTGTTGCACGCGTTGGATTTTGTAAGCACGCAAACCTAGATCTTTCCGTAAAATCTTCCATAAAGTGGATGGACACATATCCAATTCCTGTGCACGATGGATATACTGATTGGCGTCTTACGCTACGCTTTACAGCAGCAATGACTTCTTCTGTACGCACTGTACGACGTCTCTGTTATTTGAAAATCTATTTTTAGACACACCACGTCACAATGTATCTAAAATGTGGAAATTGATCCACTATTATGACAACGCCATCTTAAAGTGTCTGCATCCTTTCATATAAAAAGTTCGAAGAAGAATTTTTTATATGAAAGGAACCGCCATCTTGGGACATAACCTGCGTGTCATCCGGGTCCGGTACATTTGTCCGTAGGGAATAAACAGAAACAAATCAGCAATTGTCTAACTCACAAATTTAAAAAATTAGCAACATTTGTAAAATATATAAAGAAAATCCGATGTTATTTTTTGTTAGCGTTTTAAGCTCTTTACAAATTAAATGCCCACAAAAAATATTAATTACTTTTTTTATTTACTCTTCTCTCTTTTTTTTAGACAATGGTTGATAAAGAAAAGAAACGTTTCCACGAAATGGCTGAAAAAGACAAAGCTCGTTATGAATTGGAAATGCAAAATTATGTACCACCCAAGGGTACAGTAGTAGGACGCGGCAAGAAAAGGAAACAAATGAAAGATCCCAATGCGCCGAAACGATCATTGTGAGTTCGTAGATAACAATCTTTTAGAAATTATTTATAGTTGTTGCCCCTTAGAAACGTTTTAGCGAAATTACTAATTCAATTTGTTTGTTGCATTTTCTATTGTAATTTTAGATCTGCCTTCTTTTGGTTTTGTAATGATGAACGTAACAAAGTTAAAGCTCTTAATCCTGAATATGGTGTAGGCGATATTGCCAAAGAGCTAGGACGTAAATGGGCTGATGTTGAACCGGAAGTTAAACAAAAATATGAACTAATGGCTGAAAAAGATAAAGCCCGATATGAAAGAGTAAGTATTTTAATTAACAAGAATTTAAAATAGGGAAACATTTGTTAATGATTTTTGTTAATTTTTTTAGGAAATGACCGAATATAAAACAAGTGGGAAAATTGCTATGTCTGCCCCCTCCATGCAAGCACAACAACAAGCGGCGCAAAAAGCTGCCTTACTGGCAGTGGCTGCTCAACAACAGGCAGCCCAACAAGCAGCTCAACATCATGATGACCATGATGATGACGATGGCGAGGGTGATGATGATGAAAATCAATAGATTTAATAAATATGCCCAAATGTTGCTTATGAGATACAAAACAAAAAACAAAACATACAAAAAAAAAAAAAATATACACTTACACACAAAAAAAAAAAAATTCACTAATTCCACCATATTTCTTTCTTACCCCCCACAAACCCCCCATTTTCTGATACAAACTAATTCAAATTCAGCAAACGTTTATTTAAAATGTTACTTTTTCGATTTATATACTTTTTTTTCTGGTTTCTACCCTCCCCCACCCCAATCAACAACAACAACAACAAAAACCATACTCTTTTTCTCTCACTTTTTAATATTATTATAATAGCAGCATTATTATATACATTTTCATATTAAAAAACTTTTAATGTTTTCTTTTATAATTTTATTAAAAAAAAAAAATTATATTGAAAATTTTGTTTTTTAATTTTCAATCTCATTACAAAAAAATTACTGTGTAATTTTTAATTTTCTAACACAAAAAAAAAACGTATTTTTTTTAGAAATTACATTGAGTAATTAATTTAAATATTTTTTAAACATTTCCCCCTTTAAGAAAATAATTCACTTAAAATCATTCGATTTTTAGTAATAATTTAAAAAAAAAAAAGAAAAGAAGAAAGAAATCACTTTTATAAAAAGTTTTATTGTAAAGCGAGCTTTTTCTTTATTGAATTCATTATATATATTTTTATTTTTCAAACAAGAAATGAAGTTTTTTTTTTTTTTTTATTATTTTATATTTAAAAATTCAATTTAAAAATATTGCATATACATATTTTTATTAATTCCATAAACTGTTTTCGATAATTCATCTATTTCTTAATTTTGTTTATTTTTTGGTTTTGCCATTCAAAAATGTAAAATACATATTTATTTTTTTTCATAACAATTTTAACACAAAAATGAATATAAGAAAACAAAAATTGTATGCAGTCATCTTTTTAAAAACTAACAATCAAATACGTATATATTCTATTATATGAACAAACAAAAAATGATAAGAATAAAATATAAATTTAGAAAATAAAGACAAAATACAGCAATATAATTAAAAAAAAAAGAAAAAAAAAACGATAAACATCTTTAATTTATGTACAACGTACGTATAATTTTCTTAAAACAGTTTAATAATGCACGTTTTAGGATTTTTGTTTTTAATTTTTAAATATTATATAGTGTATGATTTTTATTAAGACAAATAAATTTAAATATTCTTTTACAAACAAAATTGTTAGATATTTGGTTTATAAAAATAATTAACAGGCGTAAATACATATAAGTTTAGACGAGTGACTAACATCGATTGCACAACTTTACCTCATGGAAATTTGTGTCTAAAAAAAGTTTATGCACTTGATGTTAGTCACTCGCTTTAACTTATGAATAGAGCTGTAAGTTTCTTAAAAACGTTTAAATTAAATTTAAAATTAATTTGATAAGGAATTAAAAACTTCTTATGTATTCCTTTTTTTATTTTATAACATCAAAAATTTTGAACAACAATTATTTGCTTTAAATTCTATATTATAAAAAAAAAACATGGCAACAATTGAACAGTTCATGCGAATAAAGACGAATAGACCACTTTTTCGCAAACACGTTTTTTTGCATAAATGCATTTTATTAGCAGAGCCCTACAATCCTATGCAGAAATTTTGGGGACATTTTGACTTTTAAGGCTAAAAAAGTGACTTTGAAAGTGCAATAATTCGTATATTTTTATATTTTTGTTTAAATTGGGAGTGAACTAACGCACAATTTCTATTAAATACAACACAAAAACATACAAAAATTTTACTTTCGGTAACAATGTGTTAAAAGAAAATTACGAGGAACAAACCACACTTATTATATTGGCAAAAAATTTTACCGTTCTTGAGTTATAAGACTTTAAAGTGTGGAAAGCAAAAAGGGCGAATATCCATCCTTAACAAAATATATAAAATTTTTTTTTTTTGCATCTTGCAAGGAGATGCAAAAAAAAAAAATCCTTAAAAAGTGTATCCTTGAAGTCCTTAAAGTGTTACAAACAAATACCAACCATAGTTCGTCAAGTTTTGCAAGTCTCATGAAAATGTAGTCAAAATCTGCTGCAAAATAACACATTTTTATTCAAATTTCAATACATTTTTTTTGGATATTCGCCCTTTTTCCATTTAAGCTAAAATTGAAGTCCAATTTTTGGCAAGTTCTCTTTCGAATACCTTACTAAAATTTTGTATATAGGTAGATGTGACTTAAATCTTCAAGCTAATACCAAAAAGTCGACAAAAATATTATTTTTTAACCGTTTCCTGCGTTTTATTGTCCCTGTAAAATTATACAAATGGTCTATTCGTCCTTATGCGCATGAACTGTTCAATTGTCATATTACATCATTATTTGTCATTGGTATTCGCAAGCATTACAAACCGCAAAGAATTTAAAAAATATGCTCTTAAAACAACCCTGGCATTCGATACTTTTTCATAATAATGATGTCGGCTTCCTACCACAGTTGCATCAAGACCGAAATTAAAATTGTGAAAATGGGTTTCCATTAAAGACATGTGTGTTCTTGTATAAACGATTTTATTTCGCTATTATACCAGTTTGATTTGGAAATAATTTGAACTAAACTTAAAATAACGCTAAAATACCAAAACGGCGATTTATAACGGTATTTTGTAGATATAAGAAAATTTAATGAGTAAAATTTTGTTAAAATAAACGCTGCGATATTAGATGCCCGATTAGATAATACATGCCAGTATTGGAATCGTAGCTCTACAATTTTTATTTCGGTGTTGATGTGGGCGTGGTAGGCAACCACCGATATAATGAGAAGGTAGTGTTTGCCAACCATGCTTAAAAAACATTTTTTCTTAAAAAATTCGTATTTTGAAACTTACTATACAGTTGGAGTAAATTTTGTGAAATTTATTTCAATTGCTAACAAAAAGGAGATAAAAGATTAGTTATACCGAAATCGGTTAAGTTTTTGAACAGATGAATCAAACATGGAAAATCTCAGAAAATATTAAAATAAATACGTTCTAAATATAGGGTTTTGTTCTAAAAAAGAAATACTAAAATATGCTCAAAAATATGATATTTTTTTCAAAAATATTTAGAGCAATTATATGCTATTTAGAGCAAAATATGCTCTAACAAATCGGTGCCAAAATTCGTCAATTGTTCTAAAACATATAAATACATATGTATATCATAAATTGTTCAATACTACGCACAGGAAAAAATATAATGCAGCATATTTCTGGTGGCCCTAGACTTCATTATACACATTTTAGTTTTTGCAAGGAATGTTATTGGTAGCCCATAGTTTACCATATTTTTTAACTGCTTTAGTGCATTCTGATTTGTAGTGAGAAGAACAGAGAAGTTAATGCCGGTATCGACTTAGGCCGAGTTTTTGAGATGTAGATTGTCTTTAATCTTAGATTAACGAAGTTTGTAAATGGAATACTGTTCCTGAAATGTGGTTTATTTTATTGTGTTATAATAAAGCCCGAAATTCCTAGCAAAATCATGTGGTTAAGACTATTTTTTGTTAATAAACTTGGAAATGACAGTCGAAATTCGTTGTCGGTTTAACTAAACCGAGTTTAACTGACATCCGAAAAACTCGACCTTAATATCTCATTTTTGCTACTGGGTCAGTGTCGAAAAGACGATGACTTTCTGCTGGTATTAACTCTGTTTGCCTCCGTTGACAGAGTTGCAGTTAGTTTTCTGTCTTTAAATTTTTAAATTGGTTAAAGGTTCTACACATTTTCTTGCCCTATCTCTATCCGTTAGTGAAATTTGCAAAAAAAATAAAAAAGTATCGTTTATTTTGATTTGATATATCCTGCAGTTGATTACGAAGTTCCTTAATTTTGGCTCCTAACGTTGAATTTAGTTGAAAAGATGATAAAGTGCGATAGTTTTGTGCCTATTAAATTAAGGGTTTGTATATCCATTTGTTATAGAACGAACTGTTTCTGACAGCTGCTAAGTCCTTGTTGAGACGGTGATGATCTCACCAAGTTCAATTTCTTTAATAATTTTCTTAATTTGCGGTGGTTAAATTCGGTGTATTCAGCAAATAAAGGATGTTTTTTTATAAAATTAATAAATTTATTTTTATAAATTTAGGCCCGTTTACTTAATGCCCAGTCAAAATTTAAGAAACAGTAAAATTGAAAATTTATATGGGAAACAACAACAAATGTGTCAGTTAGGGTTTTAAAAAAAGTTTGCCACTCTTTGTAAAACGGGTCGAATTTTTGCAGTCTCGCTATAAAAGTCCTTGTTAGGGCTTGGACAATTATTCTTACATTCTTTATGACTATTCAACTTTAAAAAATTGTTGTCAGTTTAAAATTTTAAGACCTTCTTGAAAATTCCCTTTAGTGTTGAAATTTTTACATTTTTGTTGCTCAGGGCTTCAAGCGGTGTTCAACAGTTTTTATGATAATTCGCTTTTACAATCTAAATAAACCTCATGATAAACCCATTAAGACTAAAGATTCCAAGAGTATTTGAATTTTTATTCTAGCTTTTATAGAATTTTCACAATTCGCGTTTAAATTTGTAAAAAAAAATTTCGTTTACATCCTTTACTAGTAAATACTACTGATGAAATAATACTGGTACATTGTGTTGTCAAGTTTTATGCCGGAGACCTCAAATTAAGATTCCATTGGTACACTTAGGGAATTATTTAGGTAGAAACGACTAAAAATTACACTTAAAATAACTGCAAATGTAATTAAAAAGGCGATGACTACATTTCTCATAAAAAATTACTAAAAATTGTAGTTATTAACTATTAAAAAAAACAACTTAAATTTTAGTAAAAATAAATGTCAAATCAATAAAAAACAACTAACAAAATATTACTACATATTTTAATTTTTGTTGTATTAGACAGTCTTAAAGTCGAGTCTGAAATCTAAAATATCTGTGTCATTTTAGCAAAATCGCTTAAACTCTAAACCACTGGCAAAATTTAACTTTGTCTGTAATTGGATTCTGGTAATAACCTTCTGCAGACGGTCTTAGTGGTTTAAGGTTTAAGTCGACTTAAGCTCAAATTCATTTTATAGTTAATTATTGATGTCTTCAATATGACGCATATATGCGTCCAATCCAGATTTCGAAATCCCGTATATCTAGAAATTTTTAAACAAAATTGTAATAGCTTAAACATATGTTTTAAATCAGAAATTAAAAAATAGCTAAGGTAAAAGTAATTCAAATTATCAAAATTTGTTTTAACTAGGCTTGGGCATTTTAGGTCTTTCTAAAGATTGCTCTTTACAGTTCAGCTCATTTCAATGAACTAGTTCGCTCTTCTAGTTCAACAGCTCTTTATCCTAAATTGAGCTATGCGATACGAACTATTTGAAGTGAATTGAATCAGCTGATGCGAAACAAAATGTGTAACTTTCTATTAAATTTACTATCGGAGAATAATTCAACACTTTAAAATATATTTAAAATGATTGTTAAATCATAAAATGGTACGTAATTATCCAGTTTTATCCAGACATTTTATAAACTCAAAATTGAATTTTTTATTAATTTTCAGAAATTATTGTATTTTTCAAAGAACTAGGTAACAATTTTTCGAAAGAAAGAAGAAATGAATAACGTCTCCTTTAAACGTTAAAAAAATTGAGCTGGCATCATTAAAAAAAACTCAAAAGCAACATAAAGAAAAGAAATATTACTCAAAAGACAAAAAGAACGAAAAGAGCGAAAGACCTAAAAGAGCTGATGATTGTGATCCAGCTCACTAGTTCAAAGAAAAGACTAGTTCAGTTGAACTAGTTCGTTCACGAACTACACAACTCTAGTTTTAAAAATTGATAGAGCTTAAGTGTACTTACTATATATAAGCTTTTTTTGTTGAATTTTTTTTTTCTTAAAAACTTAAAAAAAAAATTAAAATTAAAAAATGTATAAACCTTATCAAATTATTATATTATTAGAGTTCATCAGAAAAGTATAAAGTTTCTTTTATAGTAATTAAATGTGCTAAAGTCCCAAAACTTATTTAACAAATTGTGAAAAGCAATCTGATGTAGGCGTGTCCCTATCCGGATTTCATTCCTGCCTAAGGAAATCTTCAGGGGACTTTGTTATTAGAATTTCTAGAGATATTTGTTATGTTAAATCACAAACTTAATGAGAATTTCTTGTCCTCGTCTAGGAGCGAGATTCAAAATTTAAAATATCAAAGAAAAAACAAAAACAACAACAAAAAATTGTCACAATTGGCTTTGTCATCTTCCAAATACTACTCTGTTTTTTTGACAGACCTAGCAATGTAGTGACGTTTATTCAAGTAAATCAACAATAGAAAATCATATGTTTTCTATTAGTGTCAGTTACATTTGTTTTTGTTGTTTTTGGGACATCATCACTTTTTAAAATGTGTAGGCAACAATAACAAAAATGGCGTTATTATTTTTTTGAAATTCCAACTGCTTTCACTATCGCGCGGCGTTCAAAAACGTTGACTTAGGGCCTATTTTCTTGCAGAGCAAAAAACGCTGTATTTATATGACGTTTGAATTCACATTTCGATTTTACACCAAAAATTATTTTTTAAAAAAGCGTTTTTAAAATGCACCATTTAGGAAATAGAATGGTTGGAAAAAATCAAAATTTTTTCAAAAAAATTATAAAGTACTTTTTTACCTTTATCCATGTATTTGTCTTTATCCATAACACTTGGATTCACCAATACGGTTACTGTTTAGTACAACCAATAAAAAACGTTTTTCTAATTGTTAATTTATAATTAACTTTCTATTTATTCCTAACAATTAAGATTGCCAATGAGAAAAAAATAGATTCAGAGTAAATAAGTCTAGTAAAAAAATGACGGTTCTGCATTAAGTTGAAAACTCTTTAGTACCCGATTAAAAATAATTGATATTGTAGTTGAATATTCAAATATTCAACAATTTGCTACATAAATTTGTTAAACAAGTAAAAATCCTATATGGTAAACGTAAAATGTTCACTCACAATATTCTTACAGTAATTCCATGTAGGTCATTCGAGTAATAAACAGTAGTCGTTGTTTTAACTGCTGTTGTAATCATTTTTCTATGAGAAAATTAAAAACGACTAATTTAGACAGTAATTTTAAAAAATAATTAACCAAGAATATTGTACTTCAATAACAGTTGTTTTGAGCAGTTATTTTAGTATTTTAATAAACAACTACCAAAATAGTAATTTTGCAGTAAACAGTTAAAAACGGAAGATTATGTCGAGTTTTTAAAAATTCTCGTTTAGTTTATATTTGTTATTATTGATATGTTCATAGTTTGAAAACAATAATTAGAAAATTTCATTGTATATACAAACGTCTTAACTGGAATATCGATTTTAATTTTGACTGCATTTTAAATAGGATGTAGGAAATACTACAAATTTTATTGTAATTAAAAGAAAAAATATTTTTAAAATACCGACAAAATAACTGTTAAAAACAGTAGTTTTTAGAACTTATGTAGTCGTTTTATGCTCATTTGTTTTATTGTTTTGTTGCTCGTTTTTATGGTTTATGCATTCATTTAAGGTTAGTTGTTTTTACTACCATTGTAGTTGTTTTATCAATAGTTAAAAATTACTACATGGTTAGTCATTTTTATGACAAATACAATCATCTCCTTTTAGTAGTAATTTTAACTGTAATTTTTAGTTATTTATACCTTCTCAATTTCCAGAGTGTTCTGCAATATACATTTATATATGAACAAATTTTAAAAAGCAGAAAATGTTAACACAATAAAAAACACTGAGAAACTTGTTTAAGACGTACTCGGATGAATTTGTACTAATTAATAGTGTCCGTCAGAACAGTTCGACTATAAAACGATATTTGTTCGGTTTTTGGTATCTGGATGCAATGTGGACAAATTTTGACATACGAAACATGTTTGTTGAGTCGACTTAATTTGATTTTGAGTATAAAATTTAAGGAAAATGCCGAAGTTTAGTTGTAAAGCTTAATGTTCGGCCCCCGAACTTCAGCCGATTTGGACGAACGTGAATTCATTGCTTAACTACGGACTTTTCTTTAAATTTGATGTTTAAAATCGCTTCTAATTAGCGTAAACTTATAGGAGTCTGTCGAATTCAGTTGAGCTTATTTTTCTGTTGCTATCGTTGAATTCAGTTATTTTTTGATATTTTTATTATCTCGGAAATTCAGCGAGGTAGAGCAAAAATATAAGTCAACTACTTATATTTACTACTTATATTCCCGGTAATAAATATAGCCTGCCTCTGGTCAGTCACTACTAATTAACAACTCTTAATACAAACTCGCTTAAGACGAAACAAAATTTCATAAATTTTTCAAACGAACTTCTAACAAATTTTATTTTTATAAAATTGCCAATAATTGTAGATTGTTGATTTAAGAAGGGCAGATTCCTATTCGCATTACATCTAAAAAAACTTGAAAATTTTTACATTTTTAATGATTTTTTGTCTACTAATATTTAGCAATATTTTTGCTGTTTTTAAGCAAAATAATTTGTTACTTTCAATTAACTAAAATTTATCTGAAATATAATATTTTTAGATTTAACAGATGTATTTTTACTATATTTACTTATGTTTAGCAAAAAAAAAAACGGATAATTTAAGCAGTTTTTTAATTAATTTTTAGTAGTATAGTTAGCAAAAATGTTTACTAGTTTTTTTCTATAAGTGTATGCAAAACCACATCGATATTTAAAAATATGTTGGGTCATTGTAAATTCATTTTTGAAAATGACATTTCGTATCATCAATTATTATTTATTGTGCTGCTTGGTCTAAAATTTAAGCGAAATCGGATAACTCTAAGTCAAAGTTCAAATTTTTCGAAATTCTATATATTAAACCATAATTGACTTAAAACTATCCCTATCCCCTGTTACGGCTTTTAAATCAGAGCGAAAGTGAAAATTTTAGAATTTTTCGGTGTTCTTGCGATTAAATCAGAACGTTTTTCCCTATTTTTTATTCGTTTTAATTCGTGTAAAAAAAAACCTGGTCGAAAGTAAAACGAATGTCCTTTTTTTCTAATAAATTACAATTTAGGGTCAAAAATTGTGCTTAATATTAAAAATTTAGAACTTTTTTTACTTATTTCTGACTTCATTGTATTTTTGGCTGTATTGTTAATACTCTAAAAAACTGTTTTAAAAAAACATTTTTTTGTTTTGATATTCTAGAAAACACTTAAACAAATTGACAACAATGTTAGAAGCATTTCTTAAAAGCATTTTACTTTCCATATGTTTTTTATTTTCCATAAAACCATATGTTTCTGGCACTTCGATAATAATTGCGAAAAAAATTCGAGTTTTCGAAAGCTTTTAGGATTTGAGAACACCAAATTTCAATTTCATGTGATTTCACAAATTCGTTCTAATTGCAAAACGTTCTAAAGTAGGGACATGGGCGTATACATTTTTTTACAAAGGTTGACCAAATATTGACTAACTTGATATTCCAAGTATCCTTAATGCTTTCCCAATTTACTTTAATTAACCTTTTTGTGCTACGGGGGTCAATATGACCCAACCATTATAAATGATTAGTTTAAATTTAAAATTTTCCAAGAAAAATTTGACGTTATATTAAATTGTTTTCTGAAATATTTTCATTTGAATTAACCCTTATATGCTAAGGGCGTAAGAATTGCCCATTAATTAAAAAAAAAATTCAAAACTAAAAAAACGTAAAATATGAATCATTAAATACGAAATAGAAACATTAACCCTTTTCTAATCCGGACTGCAAATTACCTATTTTTACAAAATAATTTTGAAAGCAAATTAATGCTTTAGTCAATAAGGCATTTTTAATTGAAACACTAGTCAGTTTATTTTATTTATGTTTTGTTTAATAAAATGAATGGAAGTTAAGTATATTTAAAGGTACTTTCAAAAATACCTGCATTACGAGTACCCCATTACACTATTGCTTACAAAAGGCACAAAATAATGGGTACACATCACTCTCTGGCTTACAAAAAAAAAAAACACAAAATAATAGGTACCTATTACTTTTGGGACATCGCGAACAAAAGTAATGTTGCAAGTAAATAGACTGCTAATGAATTGAAGCCCTGTTTTTGCTGGAAGATAGCGAAATTAAATGTCAGTAACATTTCTCTATATTTTTGTATAACGGTAGAAATAAAGTCATATTAATGATTTTTGACCATCTCTATTTTTAATTGAAATAAATGAGTTAATGTTTATAAATCAAAATTGTTTTACATAGTTCACGATAAATAGTTTGATTTTTTTGCGAAATTTTGGTTGGAAAATGCATTTGATGCAATGTATCATATTGACCCCCCAAGCACAACAGGGTTAATGGTTATGAAAATATTTCAGAAATCATTTAGGATACTTAGCAAAACATCAATTTTGCCAACTTTAATCAACGCATGCAAAACATACCATCGTTTTATTTTAATTATAGCGGAATATACTGAATTTTCCAAAATTTGAACTTTGACCTCAAATGTGCACAGCTTATCGTTATGTGATTTGACTCAAAATTGCATCATGTAAGTTTTAGACCAAATGACACAAGAATTCGCTCGAATTCTGTTGGAAAACAAAAAATTCCCCATACATTTTACTGCCACCCTAATAGACATATATGAGCGGTATTCATTCTTGGTATTAAATAACCTTTGTAGATCTAGTTTATGGCGTACGTTTGATAAATTTATTAGAATTTACCAGAATCAACAACAAAATGTTTTGCACTTAAATTTACTACGCTGGAGAAGTACTATCGTACACAAAAAACTGTAATACACCACGCGTGATAAATTTATACACCGATAAAAATGAATGCAACTTTTTACAAAAAAACTTTCGTAGCTACTTTTCTCGTAAAATACAAGAAAGTTTCTTACATTTTACGAAAATAAATTTAGTGCAGACTTTTAAAATTTTACGAAATCAACGAAATCTTTCGTAGCCACTTTTTTCGTAATACAGTAGTAACTCGATTCTTGCACATACTTGATACTTGCACTCCTCGATTCTTGCAACATAGGAATATTTTTCATTACGCACTCAGTACTTGCGACATCCGACACTCGATACTTGCAACATTTTTGTATTACTCTTGCGTGCTGCTTTGTTTACGTTTTCTTAGACTGAATACATTTCGGGAAATCCCCGTCGTTTTATGCTGCTGATGAAATGTTGTAATTTGAATCAGTTTTAAGCTGACTATTGAGAGGTGCGAATAAATTTACCAGAATGTTATAAGGCTTGCGAAGCTGAACTACGAAAAAAGCCTATTAAGTCACATTGTTCGTCTTGGAAAAACAATAGACGAGTCTTCGCGAAACATCACCTTAAAAGACGGAATATGTTTTTTAGCTAATGCGTGGAATGCCCTTAATGAGTCTTCAATTCGGTCATTATTTCAAAAACTGTTTAATAAATCATCCCACTGGGATAATGAAGATGTCATTCCTCTTTCAGAGTTACGTTTACAGCTAGCTGACGATGCATTTAATATTCAATCCATTGCAACTTTGCTTTAAGAAGTAGAACCATTGCAGCAAATATCATATTCTGAAATTAACCAATGGATTGTTGAACCTAATTTGGCTCTCACCGCACAAAATGAAGAGCAGTGTACCGATGATGACCTTACTGATGGTGAAGAAACCGGTGATGTGGTACTCAATACGAAGCAAGTTACATCGGAGGAGACTATATCAGCGTTCAATATTTGCTTAGAATGGGCGGAGCAAAACAATGCTTCATTAGACGATATTATGATGCTCCAGAGACTAAGAATCAGTGTAGTACTGAACAAGCCTTTGTACAAAACAATCAAAAATTTTAAATTTCTTTAATTCCACATAAAATATGTATCTACTGTTATACGAATGCGTTGAACTTAAGTGTTTTGAATTGAAATATTAAACATAGATTCTAAATAGATGTATGTATGTGCCTTTTATATTGTATGGGAAATTAATACTCGGTACTTGCGACAACCTCGAAACTTGCACCGAGCCCGGTTTTCATTACGTGCAAGAATCGAGTTTCTACTATATATAAAAAAGTTTCTTTTATTTTACAAAACAGAAATAGTAAAGGCTTCTGCAATTTTACGAAGCTAACGAAATAATTTCCTATCATATTTGTTCGTAAAGTATAAGAATTTTATTTTACGAAATGAATTTTTTATTAAAATATTTAAATATGTGCAACAGTTTTTGAGATTTACAAACGCATTCTTGGCTTATGATATGTTTTTTCGTCGATTTTTATGATTATTGCACCATTTTGAGCCTTTACGTTATTTCGTTAAACAGAAAATGTATTTCGTACATTATATGAAAAACTTTCGTGCAATGTACGTCGATTTTCGTATATATAACTCGTGGATTTGTTTAGGTGTAGATTTCTAACGTCGAACAAATTTTCTTTAATTTAAACTACAGTTTCTTTAAAGATTTTAACAAATATTTTGTTAACAGCTCTGTACTGTAATTGGAAATCACAGAAAAAAAAAATGTTGTTCATTGTGTAGTGTAGTTCGAATACAACAGAATTTCCTGTGATTTTTTTACAAATTTTATTCTATTTAAAAAGTTTTAGCCTCATTTTCACAATGTCCCCTTAGCTACTAACTGGGACTTTAATTGACACATTTGTTGTGGTTTTCCATATACACACAGAAAATAAAGTGCCAACCAAATTGAAAAGTGTATTTGAATGGTATCAACTTATAAATTCAGTTGATGCAAGGATATTTACATTGGATTTCTGAGTATTTTGGGTGTTTCAACTAAAATTCAGTTGAATTAACCGAACTTTGTTATAAGAACTAATGTTGAGTTGTACCAACCGACTGCAATTCGTAATTACCGAATTTGAGTGGTATTAACAGAATTTCAGTTGGCAAATAGCAAGATTTTTCTCTGTGTGTACATTTTCAATATAACTGTTTAATTTTCACTGGACATTCAGTAATCGGGACTTAGTGTGATAATTGAAAATAAAACATAAATCAAATATCTTTCAAATTTTATCGTAGTAGATCAATATTATGGTTTTTATAAAAAAATCCATAAATGTAAGTATTTTTTTTTTATAAAAAAAAAAAATCGCTGGTTATTGTAAATACATTATTTAATAATAAACATAAATGTAAATAATTCTATACATTATTACTCACTCCTAAAGACATTAATATAAAAATACTGCATATTAAACAAAACCAGCTAGAATTTTAAAACAAATTTTATTTATGCAAAAGATTAAATTTTCATGAAAAAAAAAATCCTTACATATTACACTTTTTTATTTAAATTCTTATAAAGAATTAAAGAAAATCATATTGTAATGTAAAAAAATAAAAACAAATTTTTTGTTTTTCGTTTTTAAATATTGAACTTAAAATTTATTTTTATTTTATTTTATCCTTTTTCCTTAATTCCTATTTTTATATTTACTTTTTTGCATAAATTAAAAAAAATTATTTAATTTGTTTTATTTATAAAAAAAAAAAAAAACAATGCAAACAAGTTCAGGCTCGAAAGTATTCCTATTGCAAAAATAAAAATATAATCATTTTTAGAAATAAATTTATATCTATTAATGAAAATATTATAAAATATATAACAATAACACACAAAAAGTATATATTAAACTGTATTTAATATATATTAGAAATTAATATATATTCATATTTACATATACATATATAATTATATTTATATATTGAAAAACTAAAACACAACCACTAGTAATCATTAGAGACTTACAAATATATAAGGGCAAAACTAATTTAATATAACGTTATGGCTTTTTAAATTAAAAGAAATAAAAAATTAGCTGTATAAGAAGATTTCGATATTATTTCGATTTTTAAATAATAATACACATACATAAAGTTTTTTAAATGCATTAATATTGGCTATGATATTTATTTTTTTTATTTTTAAATCTAATTTTGTTTGTGTTTAAAAACTAATTTCTTGTTTTGTAATTTAAATTTAATTAATATTCAATATCAAATAATAGTGTCCGACAATTTAAATAAATATCAGATACGATTTTAAGAGATTTCTTTAAATATCCCAGAGTAAAAAGAGTTATATATTAAGTTACATTATATAATACAATTATATCTCGTTATATATTGCTTTGTATAACACAATATGCAAAAATATATAGGCCTGGGTTCTATATTCCACTACGAAGTGAAAGTAAAATCGTTTTTAATTTCACATTATCAATTCCGCTGTGTTCTGAAAAACGAGTGAATTGTTTTTTTCACAACGATTTCATTTTCATTTTGTTCTTAGCAACAACATAAAAAAATGCGGGAAAAAACCAAATTATCACTTTAAAGTGAATGAAATTGCAATAAAGAAGAGTGCATTTTTTAACAAAAATAAAAATTAAACAAAAAAATACTTATTTTTAAAATAATATAAAATGAGTTTCGCAATTGTGATTTCTTAGTATTTAATTAAAAAAGAAAAACAAAGAACGGAAAATCTAAATAGAAAAAGGCTTCGTGGCTGTTCAAGTCCTTTGGAACTACCAGAAAAATCGTAAGACAATAATTAAAACTGAGTCGCAAGTGTTTAAAATTAATAAAAAAAAATAGTTTTATTGCGTATTTTAGATTAGATAAGTATGAATTTATGGTGGTTTTAGAAGAATTATCACCAATGGCTAAAAAGACAAGCATTCCAATTATTTTGCAATTGGGCACATCACTAATCAAAGAGGGAAATCATCGGAAATCAGCGGTTCCTTATTTTCTATATTTTCAGTACCTTTGTCATTTTTATTTAATTTTTATTTAATTTGTGGTTGTTTACCCTTCGCTAGTCGTCCCGAATGATTTAGTAGCTAGAACAGCTTCGACTGCTGTATAAAGGCCAGAAAGTTTGGCAACTGAATCTTCTTTGGATGATATGTGTTGGATATTATTGGGTCCTCCACCTGTTGCCGTTACCTCTGCTCTATTTTCGGCTAATTTTTTACGAATGGTAGCCTTCCAATCAGCCCAAGCCTTTTTCCAACCAGTTGGTTCGTTTTCTGGAGGTCCTAAGCTGTTTAATGTACTTGCTAAGTCCTTCCACAACTGGTCTTCAACTGTTTTGTCGCACCTCTAAAAACCTTTGCCCAAACCAGAATTTTTTTAGCATGAATGTTAAAAATGGGGCCTCTTGTTCCGGATTCATGTGTTTTCCCGTAAAAAATACAACACTTTTTCAGTTAAATAAACGTATATTAACAATATATCACATTTACTTACATTGTTTGATTTCTTTTTACGTTTAATATTCAAAATAATTTTATTTTCTAAAAAGTTTGGTTTTTCACTCAGTTAACTAATACCGTTTTACAATTACTTTGTTTTTGTAGTGAAATTGTTTTATAGAACACATCAAATCACTTTAAGTCCACTAGAAACAAAATGAAAATGAAATTTTTCTTTTCAAATCACTTATGTGGAATTGGGAACACAAATTGAGCGGAAGTTTCACTTTCACTTCATTTTCGGAATGTAGAACCCATGCGATAATTTTTGTTTTTCGAAAAAATTGTATATTTCCCCATATTTAAATGTATCTTTTTACTTATGTTACCACATTTGATCAGATCTACCACAAGGAATTTTAATTATAACATAAAATTTAATCCAGTTCCAGGCATAATTTTAAATTATATATTTACTCGAAATCAATAACATTCCATTTCTTAATTGGAAAATGTTGTTTGAAAATTTCTTAGGGCAAACGATTACACTGAAAGAATTATAATTAATGATATTAATGAAACAATTTAATAGAATTTGTTTCGTAGATGCAATGAAGAATTTCAATCTATCTACGATATTTTATTACCCAGCAAAATAAAGTGGAAGTAGTGCTTGAAAAACCTCTTTAACTTGACTTCCAAAGCATAAGCATACGCACATTTTTTACTTTAATAGAAGTTATTGTTAACAACTGCCAAAAATGTTAAATTAAAGTTATTTTAAATTATTTAGTTTTTATTTATGTTGTAACATTAAGAAGTTTTTCATAAACTTTTTTTCATTAAGTTGGAGTTTCATAAAAAAAAATTCATTCGATTTTAAATTTAATGAATATTTTCTTTAGAGCTATGAAATTATTTCAATGACTTAATTTTTTAATTTTTCATGACACTTCATAATTTTCTTCATTTTTATATATTTTCAACTTCAGTTTTAAAATTTAATTCACAAGTGTTAATGTTTTATTAATTTTGGACTTCAATGCAATTGTTTAAAAAATCGTATGAAGCGGTACATTGGCTTAGTTCCAGTGCATTTTTCAAGACATTCACGAAGATTTTAGTAATTCAAAGAAACAAACATCTTAATATTAAAACATTTTATGAAACTGTTTCATAAATTCTGTAACAGCTCTTCATTGTCTGAATGATTCATTAGTTTTATGAAGATATTCATTAATTCTACAAACATTTCATAAACAATGACTTCAATGAAACCTGTTGCATAGATTCTATGAAAATTTTCAATGGACGAGTTCCAGTGAAAATTTTCATTAAAGCTATGAAGAAATTCATTACTGAATTGACGATAATTCTCTCAGTGTATATACAACTTGTGTGTTGTGTTGCATTACATATAAAGTCCACTTTAATTTATTTAAAACAAGCGAAGAAAATATTCATTTACCGAATATCTGTCGCATATTTTTACTTCAAATAAATTTTTTTTTAATATCTTAATGAATTCAATTAAGAAATTCATGTTTTGTTTAAAATAATTGAAAGTATCTGGAAGTACCACAACCAAAATTTCATATAATTTAACACTTTTAATTTTTAACTTTTCAAAATTTTGCAACTTCTCCTCTCCCATAATATATTTTTAAATTTGGACAATTTTAAACCGAAAACACATACAATTTTTTATTAAATGTATCGCAAACATTTTTTTAAAGAGATCACATGACACCGGATTTTACAATTGTTCAAATAGTTATAAATTTAGGAATGTAGGAAACTATAAAAAAATTATTAAGATATTTTACCTCAGTTAATATGAACCACATAGTGTCAATTGAATTTTTCTTAAAAAAAACATTCGATACGATTTGAGAATTTGAAATAACCATTCGTGCATAATTTCATTATTCTTAATTTATTTCAAATCAAATGTGTTTAATGTTTAATTTTATTTAAAAATAAATAGTTTAAAAACTACATTTTATTTGAACTTTTCTCACTTTTGAAATGCAAATCTCACCGTCAATTCAAAATTCAATAATATTTTATGTAAAATTATTTAAAATTACAATTCATTCATAATTCTTTTAAATTTACATATTATATATAATAAAAGTACATATTGAAATTGGACCTAATTGTATTAAATTTTATGTATTATGATATTATTTAGTGCAATAATATCTGGTCAAATTTCGGATTCAATTGTATATAATTTGAAGAAATTTAATCCAATATTATCCACATAGATACAATTGTATATAACATTTTTTGGATGAAATTGTAACTGATTAGTTATTGGACCCTATCTAATTAGATAGTCATGTGGTAATTTTTACATGGGTTTTTGAAATTTAAATTTTCAATAAAAATTAAATTTAAAATATATATTTTTTTTTAAATTCAAGCGAATTTCAAAATTTAAAGCCGTTAAAAGTATAGAGTATCAAATATATAAAAACTATTGAGTAGTATCGAGTATTGAAAAGTAATTAAATTTACCAGCACTACCTGTGATTCAATGTTTCTACAAATTTAAATGCTTAGGCCGACTTTTTGAAATGTCAATTAAACTTGACTTTGTCTGCCATTTCCAAGCTTATTAAAATAAATTTGTCGGAATCACTTCATCTTGTTTGGAATTTTGGTCTTTATGCTAATAAAGCAAATTAAACCACATTTCAAAAGCAATATTCCAATTAAAAACTTAGTTAGTCAAAGTTTAAAGATAATCTACATCCTAAAAACTCGGCCTTAGACTAAAATAATCTACTTTAAACCAAGAAAATTTATAACCTTTTAATAAAGCCTCGTAAGGTATTTAACAAAACACGTGGCAAATCGCTTGTTTAGTCATTAAGGTGTGAATGCCATAAAGTACTAGCAAGTTATTTTTTTTTTTTTTTTTAATTTGCTATACCTTATACGGCAATCTCACTAGGTTTGCAATATTATAATATTTTGACATTACGCTTAAAATCGATTTCGTTAAACCCGTATAAATTTTACATTTGTTCACTTTAAAAGTTTGACGTCTTACATAGTGTCCACACTAGATATTAACTTTAATATTTTTCTGTCAGCAAACTTCAAATTCAATCTCAGATAGAATTATATTACTTGTGGGCCATACATTACTGTTACTGTTCATATCATATCTGGTGTCAAAATAGTGTTGTTATGATAAATCTCTAAACAACAATATTATAATATGAGCTGTCAAAATACACACACACACATACATAAAAGATTGTAAACAAAAAAATAAATAAAAGTTAAACGCCTAAGACTAAAAAAATACAAGAAGAAAAAGTGTATTAAAAATTGTTTAACTGTTATAAATCAATTTAAAGTTATTTTCTAATCGCATAGTTGAAAATCGAATGAATAAACGGACGTCTTTACTCAACGGGAGACAGAAAATTATGAGAAGACATGTATGAAGAAGACAAATATGAATACGTTTTCTCCACACTAAACATTAACATCTAATGTGGACACTATGTTATTGAAAATTTGTTGAATTTATAACTTCATTTAGATCGGTGTTATCAATTTATAGTGAATGTATAAACATAGCTAATCAAACTTATTACTGTTGTTGAATTCGACAGTAAGTCGAACTTGCTGAAAATTCCTTGGAAACATAACGTAATCAATTTTAGGGTTTAATTTCTTTATAATTTTCAATTTTAAGCAAATCCATTTTGTTTGTAATCAAGCCTTACTTCAAAAAGTAATTTTAACAGTTTACATTTTATTTCAATTTTAAAATTCAATTTTTTTGTAACATTTTAAAACTGTTTTTTTTTCAATTAAATATAAAAATTGTTACAAAATATTTTACTTCAAAATTTTATTTTTATATTTTTATTTTATTTTTTAACATTTGAGAACTGTTTTTTTTTCAATTAAATATAACAATTGTTACAAAATATTTTACTTTAAATTTTATTTGTTTCTTTTGAATTAAAAAAAAAAAAAAAATACAAATTGCCACTAAAATTAAAAAAAGACAGTTCTGAAAAAAGTGAGAGAAACGTGAGAAAATATCTTGGTTAAAAACAACTACCTACAACTAAACCACTAACTACTTAATAAAACATAATCCTAAAAAATTACACCAACATATTGCTTAAAAAAATAACTGTAAAAACAATACATTTTATGAAAAAATTAAATAAAATATATAAAATAAATAAAAATGAATTAGACTTCCAATACAAACAGTTTTGTAAGAAAAAAAAAAAAAAAAAAAAAGAATTTCCAAAACACCAGTCATTCTTCCCTTCCGCCTCAGTTTTGAACACCAACCACAAACACTTCTTAACATGCAACAAAATAAGCAACTGATTTCTATTTAATCATATTTTTTTATTATTTTTTAATAATTTGTATTTAGTATATAATTATATTTTTTTTTCATTAGATTTTTTTTTTTTAATTTTTAAAATTTACTTTTAAATACTTGAGTATTTTAAAACACACAATAAATATAAAAAAAAAAATTACGGAAAATATAAAAACAAAAATATTTTGTAATTTAAAATTTAGTTTTTATAATGTATTTTAACTTTAATTTTTTCTTTTCTATCTTAAAACTATGAATTTTTTTTAAATATCTACATAATAAAAAAATAAGAATACAAATACAATAAGAATTGAGTTTTTTTTTAGTTTTTTATAAATAATTATAATTTTGCAAAATATTTAAGCGTTGATTTTTTTCTTAATTTTTTTGCTTAGTGTATGTAAGAATTTAAACAAAGTAAAAAAACAAACTTTTTTAAATTAAAAAATACAATAATTATTAAATATTTAATAAATAATTATAAAAAATTACAAAAAAAAACACTTAGTAATTATGTTTTTAATTATTAATTATAAACAAAAATAAATATTAAAAATACAAATCAAATATACTGAACTTTCTAAAAAAAAAATGAAAAAAAATTACAATTGTGAAATTATTACATTTAATTAGTTTACTTTAATAAAAAAAATTTTAAAACAGAACAAAAAGTGTTGCATATTTTAGGGCATAACATAAGAAAAAGATAAACCGCATATTTTTAGGCCTAAATAATAGTTTAATTTGAAACAAAAATATTAAATATTAAAAAAAAAAAATTATACAAAAAATTAAGCAAACTCTAAAAAATCATAAAAAGTTTGTTAAAAAATATTGTAAAAACATTTTTTTTAGAAAGTATTTAATTATATACAAAACATAAGAAAGAAAAACAAAATCCTGTATTGAATAAATATATTTTCGTTTACCAACCCCTTCTCACTTATCATCTAAAGCATAGGAACTACATTTTTTTTCCAACTCTAAAACATAAAAAAGCAACATACATCCTGTTAAAAAAAAAAAACGTTTTTAAACTAGTTTTGAAAGAGAAATTTACAATTTTGACTTTCTAACAAAAAATTTATAACAGGTCTGTATAAAGAAATAACTTGTAATTATTAAAATTAAAAACAAAACAAAATTTTAGCATATAATTGACAAAAATATACATAAAAACAAAAAACTCCTCATATTTGAAACTATAATTATAAATATACTATATATAAAAAATGAATGCAATATACAACAACAAATTGTCATCATTCATATACCACATTTAAAAAATACAAAAAAACGTACATTTACCATAAATTATAGTGTTAAAAACAACAAAGTACAGTATATTGAATTAAAACAAAAAAAAAAAAATTATAATAAAATTTATAATGAAATCCTTAAAACATGAAAAAGTGTATGTTGGCAAATATTTAACATACAGTTCTTTACAGTAAATATACAGATATAAGTTTTGATGAAAAAAAAGTGACAAAACAAAAAAATAATAAAAAATAAAATTATTAAATAAAAAAATCCAAAAAAAAGTAATAAAACAAAAAAATACTGATCTTGTTTTTCTTTAAGTGATTTAGGAATAAAAATATTAATATATGGAGTCTTTACGATATCGAAATTGGTTCAAATTTAAAGATATACCTACTTTCCGAAGTATTTCTCCTATGCAATTTCTCAGTTTAAAGGAGGATTTACAATACTCAACGCTACAAAGTAGATTTCGTTCCTTTATCTTTTGCACTTAAATATTTTTTTGTATATTTCTATTCCGTTTTTTATTTTTTATCCAATCTATGGCGTGAATATAATTTTAAACAGAAAAAATAAATTTAACTGAAATGTCAAATTAAATAAAAAGAGCTTTAACAAAAATTTTCTTTCATAAGTTAACAACAACAATGCTATTGCTGGTAGTGTTTCTTCAAAAAATAAACATAAACTTGTTCAAAAATGCTCAAACTTTAAAAAATTATGTTCAGCAGAAAGGTCATTTCACCTTTGTGTAATTCTGTTTCGTCAAATTCTCTAAAAGTCTCTTATAGTCATAGTACTAATGGGAATCCTATTGTTGCTGCTGCTGTAAATGATAATCCTGTTGTTGTTGCTGCTGATGAAATAATAATGCTAATGTTGTAACTCAGTGTTGCAAAACGTGGCACAATAGGGCCATTTGTGGCACTTTTGACTGCTTGATGGCCCTGTGGTACTTTCTTATATATTTTGGCCCTTTCAGCTCAAAATTGAACTAACTACTTTAAACCGTTTAGTTCAGACTTTTATGAAATTTGCCTAATTTTTTTTATTTGATGAGAGCATATGCTAGTTCCTTAGAGATCGAAAAACGGGAAGTTGTTTAACTTTTTATAAAAATCGAATTCAAAATCATATAATTTCGTACCAGAGATCAGGTTTTAAAATTTTGTAATGCAGGACGATAATATTTTTAAAACTTTTTATATTTGTCCAAATTTTTAAAAGAAGTGCCCCAATTCATTTTTATATTTTTCCAAATTTTTAAAAGAAGTGCCCCAATTCATTTTTTATTCAAAAAAAAAATGTGTTTTTGGAGGCTTTTAAAAATGTTATGTTATCGCAAGAGCGGAAATAATTTATGAGAATTCATAAAATATGTCAAACTTTATTGTCAGAGGGGTTTGTCTTGCGTTTTTAAAAAAGCATTAAAATGACGAACTCAAATTAATATTATTTTTATTTTAGTAAAAATCTAATAATCGAATTTTTTAAAAAATATGGCCCTACATGGATGATAAATGAGATTTTCAAATAGTACCAACCAGCATAAAAAATAGTACTTTTTCGACCCTCATAGTACTAAATACAAGTTTTTATTATAAATTGACGTTTTTTAAATTTATTTGTATATAGAAACAAAATTAAGTTGATTTTACTTACAGAATTTATAAAATTATCAGACTATTTCTTAAATTCACCTTTTTTGCAAGGAAATTTATTTCATTACTCATTCGTTTTTAGAATCACAATGCAAATTTGAAGATGTTGGCAATGGCCTTTTTTCAATTGTACTTTTTTAAGATATTTAGTCATATACTTTTTATGAAATAACTGAATATATTCTTCTAACATTTTTATTTTTTATAATACGAAATTTTTTATTAAATTTTATAAGTCATTTAAATAATTTAATGCAAATTTTCATTCGATCCAACTACATTAAGCTATTAAAATATCTTAAAATATTTCACTGAACATGCGATAACTTTTCTAAAAAAGTCTTTAGTCTTGATTTTAAAAAAATCAAGAATCTAAAGTTTTTAAAATTGTAAGGCTTTATTGTAAAAGACAGTCCTCCTGGATATTAATAAAACCCGGATATGTTGAGGAAAATACAATTTTTAGAAAGACCTGTCATCCTGTGGGTTATCTCAGCAGTGATTCTTTTTTGGTATTTTGTTTAAAGGAGCTACATGGCAATATGGCATTTATGTATTGTTGGAAAGCGCCATTTGACATCTTTTTTTGTACTTTTTAACTTGTTGTAAAAAATATATAAATCTTAGGGTACTTTATGCAAAGATGCATACTGATATTAATTTCCTAATTGAATTTTTGCGAACATTTTTTATTTTTTTTAAATATTAGTGATAGATAGATCTGACTTAGAGCATGTAACTTTTCTAAAAATAGCCAGAGTTTAAATTTGACCAGAGATATTTCCATATAAATTTGACATTCATAACAATGGTTAAGCCCTAAACTTTGGTTATTTTGAGATAAGTTAGCAGGTCTGAGTCGGATTTAAAAATATTTGAGACTTTTTTAAAAAACTTGGAAATATTTTGCATAAACATTAGTGTAACGCATATTAAACTTCCTCCCTCCACTTTAATGTTGTGCAGTTTTTATTTTTAGTTTTGAGCATTTTTAGACATTCTCCCTAACAAAAAAAAAACTATAAAGTGCAGACTCTGTTTTTTTCTTGAAGTGTCCCAAAAAACGAGCCACGTTGAAATTCGATTTATTTTCCTTCCCAGCAAACAATCCGGTCCGTTTATGTGCCGTTTTCGGTACAGCATAGTCGGATCCGGAGTCCGTTTCCGTACCGTTTTCCGGATCAGTATACGGACCAGAAAACGGATTAAAAGGAACATCGAATACGGATTCGAATCCGTTGCAAGTCCGTCAATGACGGACCGTTTACGGACCGTTGGGTCGTGTTAAAAACTGACTCAAATCCGTATAAAGTCCGTCAAATACGGACCGTTTCCGGACCGTTTTGTCGTGCTGAAAACGGATGATTCCGTTTTTTACGGATATAAAACGGACAATAAACGGATCGTTGAAAATACTTATTTGGTCCGTATTCCAACCATTTTTTTACAAAAAACTCAATGGATTTTATTTTTTTTATACATTTATTAATTTATTAGAAAAAATATTAAAATATACTTCATTTAGCAGCATCACGGAACATTTGTGGTCGATAATATTCAAAATCTAAAAGGAAAAAAGAATTTATTATTTTAGTTTCAAGAGATAGTAAGAGTTGTCTTGGAATATATTTTTTTTATTTAAAAAAAAAAATTGATACTTACTTTTTCGATGCAGTTTTTTGTTTCCACCAAGAGCATCATTGTTAGTTTGTAGCCCATTATTGAATCAGATATCTACATGTAAAAAATATTAAGTGGGGTTTAAAAACGATGGATTCTATGAACAAATATATTTTTGTTTGCAATCTCATTTGAGCGTTTTAAATTATATAAATACTTACCATCTAACGTATGCAATGCATATTATGCATGCTATCTGAATTTATTTGGCGCCCGGATCTTTTATATTAAGTGTGTTCGATAACACAAAAATTTTTAAAAATTTGTAAAAGTTTTTACTGGAAGGTGTTCGTTAACACAAATACTCAGTAAGAAATAGTAAGAAGAGAGAGTAAAATGACAGGTTGTTGACAAAAAACTTACAAGTTTTTACTGGAGAAATTTTTGCCAGTAAGAATTTGTAAGAAGAAAAAAACATATGATTGAAAAAATATGCTTGTATTTTTAGTAAACAAAAAAAAATATTAAATTAAATTTTAATTATCTATGGATTCAAAGTGCAAAATATTAAAGAATTAACTATGGAAGAAATTCAAAAACATTCTAAATTATTTCTGGTCGACAATTTCAATTAACTTTTATCTTTTCCATAATGACCAGTTGATTTTTTTTAATATTTGTTATTTAAAATCAGCTGTTTTATATATTTTACCAATTGTTACAAATTTTCCGTTCGTTTACTTTTTTGTAAATTTGTCTTACTCTCTGTAATTTTGTTACTGAGTAATTTTTACTGGACTTTACTGGGAAAGTAATCGAACACACTTATTATTTACTTTTTTTTTTTTTTTTTTTTTTTTTTTAAAAAGAGAGGCAACACTCAGGAAATACTTCCTATATTTAGTGTGTTGCTTTCTTTGGAAAGGGATAGTATAGAGATGAAAGGTGGGGAAAGATGAAGGGCTTCAGACATGGCAACACTGTAATTGCGCGAGATGATAAGTCTTATAACAGTTGTTGCTCGCCACCTGATGGAGAGTTGGCGAACTTATTGAAGCTTTTTGGTTCATAGCCCTGATTCATTATTTTACTTCGGTGGGGTTAATTGCTATGGGAACACCGAAGGTGGACATTGCGATACGTATGAGGGATAGAAAAAACTCATACATATTATTTTGATGTTGCCGGCACCGGGGATCGAACCCGGGACCTTCTGTGTAAAAGTCCAACGCGCTAACCATTACATTAATTTTATTTTAATAAAACAAATTGAAAAAAATTGTTACCGATTGTGACTGACTTGAAACGGATGAAAATCGGTGAAGTCCGTATTAAACGGCACGAAAACTGATATCCCCAAACGGACTAAAAACGTGTTTTCGAAAATCCGATTAAACGGTCCGAAAACGTACCGTAAACCCCGGATTCAAGAATCCGTACATGCCGGAGAGTCCGTAAAAATGTTTCTTGGGTTATTTAGTAATTTCGTTGCAAACGTTTTTCTGTAGAATTAGGTTTTTTGTGTTTACATGAAGTTTTTTTTTGACTAAGTGAAAGTTTTTCTTTTAATTAGGTTTCCGAGATCGAAAAAAATCCCGAATACATTTTTATTACAATCTTTAAAAATGTTGTCAGATCGTGTGTGAAAAATATTTAACCCATGGGCTCATTATTTCGTTTACAACAAAAAGTAATACACTCAGAAAATGCTTCCAATAACTACATGTAAGTCATTTGTGCGGTAAACGCTGACCAGTAATTGTAGTCATTTTACTATGGGGAAATGTAAAATAAATATTTTTGACATTCATTAAAAAATATAACTAACCATAACTACCGCATTTTAGTAACAGTTGTTTAGCGTAGTTATTTTGGGAACTTCGCAAAAAGCTGCAAGTTTTAAATATTTTTATTGTTAAATTTATTTTTTTGATTCCAGAAAATAGTAAAAAAAATTAATTTTTATGACAAATGTAATCATCGCCTTTTTAATTGCCTTATGCTTAAATTAAAAATTAACCCCTTAAATCCCACCCACAAATATGATTGATGCATTAATCTGCTATAAAATCTTCCAAAGAAGAGATTGATACCATAATCTTGGATAAGCTCCTCCTACTTCCTGAGATATGTCCATCCCACACATTGTTACTTTTGCAAAATACGGCAAAAATAGCACTATTTTGAAATTAAAAATTAACCCCTTAAACCCAACCCACAAATATGATTGATGTATTAATCTGCTATAGAATCTTTCAAAGAAGAGATTGATACCATAATCTTGGATAAGCTCCTCCTATTTCCTGAGATATGTTCATCTCACACATTGTTACTTTTACAAAATACTGCAAAAATAGTACTATTTTGAAATTAAAAATTGGCCCCTTAAACCCCACCCACAAATATGATTGATGCATTAATCTGCTATAGAATCTTCCAAAGAAGAGATTAATACCATAATCTTGGATAAGCTCCTCCTACTTCCTGAGATATGTCCATCCCACACATTGTTACTTTTACAAAATACGGCAATTCTGGCATCTCTGGTGTACACTCACAACACCATAAAATTTACAAACTACACAGACACTAATCAGCTGATGAATCCAAAATGGTTTTAAGAAAATTAGTAAAATGAATGTTCCATAAAATTTGTATGGGGGATTATATTTCTGTCTTACTCCGCAAATCACTATAATGTAAACAAAACCATATGGTTCAATTTTAAAAGAAGTTACACTAAAAAAACTAATTACAAATTCATCAAAAATGGCATATACATACATATCTATTTTCTGTTCCAAATATCGCTTAAACCAAATGCAGTTTTGAAGTATAAGACTCTTAGATTGCTTAGATTTTGGGCAGAGTAGGTATATAAAAATTTCGGCCATTCTAGTGGTAAAGTAAATTAGCTCAAATTTTAAGGTTATTTAGTTTATAACTAATTTTTGTTTAGTTTTATATATTTTTAATTTTTTTTAATAAAAAGGCGTCGTCGTTTAAATTTTAGTTCTACTGATAGTTTTTTCCCAATCACTGTCGGCTAGAGATGTCACGAATAGTGCATTCGGCACTTTATCGAATAGGTCTTTCATACATTTTAAATACAACAATAACACTTATTAGGGTTTAAAAACCAATACAAACTGCAGTGCTTGACATTTTTAAGAAAAAGATTTTGTGAAAAACAAAAAATATAGATATTATGCAATTTTCTTCTAGCCGAATAATTTTGCAGAATAGTGCTACTATTCGATATTCGACCGAATAGAAAAAACATGCCGAATATAAACACGAATATTCGTTACATCTGTATTACATCGACTATTAATACAAAATCGATAACAAAGACTCTCGTAAAAAATGTCATCTCTAAAAACTGAGAACAGTTTGCTGTCAAAACGATCTATGACTGTTTTTGACAACTCAATTACTGAAAACGTAAATATTTTGATTTTTGTTTCATTTTAACCAGTTTATCACAAATTCAGCGTTTACATAAAATAAACTAAAAAAAGAACTGTAATTTAAATAACATTCCAGTATTAACAAATAAAATGTGTTAAAATCTACACCTTAATTCAATAAACATGAATCAGATTTCCTGCAGTAATAGTGAAAATAAACAATCACAACCAATACAACAATCATCTCCACCAGCAACATCATATTCTGCGGGTGCAAGTAATTCCTCATCAAATGATATCATTGAGTCAGCTACTGAATTAAGTACATTACAATGCAAACATTTATTAATGCAACAACAGCGTCAACAATTGGCACACCATAATCATCAACATTTGGGATTTGGAACACCAACGACAATACAACCACATCATCAGCAATGGATGGAAGTTGATACTGTTAGACGCGCAGGCGCTACTATCAGTTATGCAGAAATATGTTCCACAGCTATCTCAATTATAATGCGTGCAATCGCCGTATATATTAATGTTAAACTAGCAACCGACTATTGTCGCCAAGGACATCAAGATTACTTTATATGGACCGTTATATGCATAGTGACCCCCATGTGTGTAACAATACTAATACATGCTAATATGTAAGTTGAAAGTGATGTTTGTTCATTTTGTTTTTTGTTCTAATCTGTTGCTATGCATCTCTATTTGGACATTTTCGTTGTAGGTGCTATCAGGATGGTAAATTTAATCAAGGTTTTTGTCAAATTTTACAAACCCTTTGGATAGTTTTAATATCATCATTTTTATTTCGCTACTGGAAATCATTAACATATGCCATTAAATGTAAACGAGCGGAAATTGCTGGTGATAAGGAAGGACAGTTAAAGTAAGTACACATTTTGTTTAATATTAATATCCAAATGGATGGACCTTAAAACCAGATTTGTCTATTTTCCTTCATTAAATTCCTCGTTTTTTATGCAAATCCTTTGCAAATGGAAGAAATATATTTTTTTTTTTTGGAAAACGCGAAAACCCAAGCCGAATTTCGGACCAAAATGGTCAATTTTTGTAAAAAAAAGTGCCCAGCCAAGAATTATTATTAACAATTAAATATTTTGTATGAAAGAAATTGAGTTCATTGTGGAGGGTATAAAAAAAGTAAAGTCCATCTTTTATAATTTTTGAAATAAATAAACGATTTTAACGAAAAAAAAAACAGGATACAAATTTAAATTTGTTCAAAACTATTTTTGTTGTTAAATTAAAGGCATTTTTGCTTAAACCACATTAGAATTTAATCTGGAAAAAAATGAATTAAATTTATTTATTTATTTTGGTCGAAAATATTGGTGATTCTAAATTATAGCCCGTTTGTTACTATCTCTCACAGTTCTCGAACAAAAAACCACATTAATGATTTAAAATACAATTCATTTAGAAATATGAAGCCCTATTTGCTTATAGTTTTCGAAACTAAACACTTTTTAGATTTAATAAAAACCGCTTAACATTCATGTTGTTGTTTCCTAATTAAAGTCCTTTTTGCACTATCGCTTATAAAATACAATGATTTTGAATTCTATTTTAGAAATTATAAACTAAATATACGTGAAGAAAGTGATGTTGCATTTATAAGACTATTTGAATGTTTTTTGGAAGCAGCACCACAAAAAATCTTACAAATATCTATAGTTTTAGGTCATATAGATAAAATGACAAGTAAGTAAATTCACCATCAAAATGTCATTGCACTTAATATGATTAAAATTGTTTTTCCACTTTCTCAAAGATATACAAATTATCGCCATTACTTCGTATTTTGGTAGTATGGCTTGGTGTCTATCGGTATATCATCGTTACAATCGTTATTCACAAAGTGATAAGTACAATATAAGTTCAAATGGTGTAATATTACAATTATGTTGGCATTTTTGTATATCAGGTAATATTCATAATTTGAAACATACAATTTCATTTTTAAAATTAATGCCACTATTTCTTTTTTAAGTTTCTCGCACTTTATGCATATCATTTGTAGCCAGTGTATTCCCCCTGTGGTCACTAATAGCCTGCTTAGTACATGCTTTAATATTTGGTTTTGTTACCTTTATAGTAGATCGTCCTAAATTTGCCCGATCATCCATATGTAATTTCTTCTTTTGTTTGGTTCTAGGCGTAGTTTACATATTCACTTATATATCGGTACGTGATGCTCCTACACGTTATAAATATTTCGCATATTATATACTCTGCTCCATGGAGAATATAACATGTGTATCATTATTTATACTTTATGCTGGTAGTGATTTGCGTTCTTTAGCATTTCTATTTTATTCTTTATGTGTCATGGCTTTAGCCTTTTATTATATTGGTATTGTATTTATGATTATATATTATTTATATTTTCATCCACGGATTACAGCCAGAACATCGAAACGTATTATTAATAATAATTAAGTAAAATTCCAAAGTTATACTACAATTGAAATGTGTTAAAAAACAAATGAATTAATATCACAAATAAATTAAGTCGTTCTACATATTAGTTTTAAATTTATCATATTTTTATACGTATAATATTTTTGTATACTAATTTAAATAAATGCAATATTTTTTATTAAGGAAACTTCATACAGAATTGTAAAAAATAATAAAGACGATTGCTTGTATTTCAATAATTTGAAAAAATATTTTTTATTATTTTTTTTTTTTATCAAAAACTATTAAATCGTGTACAAAAAAAATTTTTCCATTAAAGAAATAATTTTTCGCGATTATTTTCATTGAATTTACTAGAATTGCAAAAGAGTCAAAATTGATCGGCATTTGATGGGAAAAAATAAAAGGGAAACAAATCAAAAAAAAGTTGGTGTGTTTTTATAAAAGACTTTCCTTGCAAAATTTACTTAGTGTTGAAATAACGGCGAAAATGCTTTGGTAATATGTTAAACTGCGTTTTTGTTAAATTTCACAAGCTGTTTTGGTAATTTATTTAAGTTTATGCTACGTAAAATTTACATTCATGATCTTTAATACAAAACATGCTATGTAAAATTTACATTGAAGAAATTTGGAAAATAAAATAAGCTAAAAGTATATTTTTCTAATAAAAAAGATAAATTACAAAACACACTTAGAATTTAGTTTGACATACCCAAATCAATGTGGCAATATTTATTAGATATGGCAATATCGAACATAAAAGCATAATGGAGGTGAAATTTCTTAAGCATTTTATTTATGATTATTTAAATAAAAAGAATGTAAAATTGGCTGTGAAAAACGAAAAATTATAAAGAATGTAAGTAATATCTTATATATAAATGGCAATCTAAATCTAAATGCTAACTGTATTGTTTTTTTCAGACAGTTAAAAATATATATTTTTTTATCACAAAATATTCGAAATGGGTTGGCAACATTCTGTTTTTTTTTTACAACAACGCATAATTTTTAATAAAATGAAACTTTTCAATAATACCGGTATGTAGCTGAATTGAAGTTTCGATACTGAAACAAACAAAAAATCTACACACTGAGGGAATTATCTGCATGTTATCAATGAATTTTTACATTAGATCTATGAATTGTCTCTGGAACTCGTCCATTGAAACTTTTTACTAAATTAATGCAGTTTTTCATAAAATTTTATGAAAAATTTCATTTTATTTATTAAAAATTTCACACGCCTAATGAAAGCTTCATTAGATTAGTGAAACAATTTCATTAAAACTCGTCCAATTAATTCTCTCTGTGTACCAATACAGTTATTCGTTTCAGTTACCAACTTTGATAAAAACGTAATAGTATGTTTTTTGGGATTGACTTTTAATTTTAATTCTGATTAAGTAAATGAAAATGTTTAATGTAATCAAACGAAAAAATTTCGTTTTTTATTGAAATGTAGCTTCTAAACACACAAAAAAACAAATTTTAAAGCAGAAGTTTTGAATAATTTGTTCAGTTGTTTAAAAATGTTTGTAGTTAAAATTAATCATTAATTTATACGACATTGTAAGTATTTTTTGCCGCATTTGTTGACTAAAAATAACTAAATTTTTAGTTACTTTGAAGGTAAATATTTTTGTCGCCTTTTATCCATTTACATTTATTTTAACTAACATGTTTAGTAGACAATCTTTTTGGAGAGCGATAACTCTAATGGCTTTTACTTCAACCCACATAACATGCAATATGTACACATTTTCAGCGTTTTGTGTCAGGTCAAGGGTGAAGAAGGTTAGGTTAGGTTAGGAAGGGCACATCTCCACTCGGAGACCAATACGGTCCATTGTGAATCCCTTCAGTGAAAAACAGTAAGAAAGAATAGAAATAGACAGCAAGATAGATTGAAAGATAGATATAAAGAAAGATAGAAAGGATATATACTCCCCAGAACCAGCTCCTATCGTCCCCTTGCTAGAAACAGCCGTCCTATCTCTCTGACAAATCTCAGCAAATCTACTGGATTGCATCCAGCGACACGCCCAAGTTCGTCGTGAAATCTATCTCCTAGCCATTTCTGTCTGAGACCCTGCAACCTAGGACAGTGGCACATTATATGCTCAACTGTCTCCAGTTCCTCAACGTCCTCGCACAACCTGCAAAAAGGGCGAAGAAAGTGATGTAAAAATTTACACAACAGGAAGGAAAATTCTAATAAATATTCAAGAGTTTGGCGGTTTTTTACTACATGTGTGCCTGTTTTGAGATTTCTGGAGATCAGGGAGAAATTTTTGAGCGCAAAACATACCTTCATAAACTAAAAAAAACTTTTACTTTAACTATTCTCAGTGCAACGATTATTCAAAATGTTTGCTTCTTAGGATATTATTAAGGTTCAAAGTTCGATATTTACACTACACGTGTGTCAATTTCTAACTTTTTTGGTCATAGTGCAAAACTTCTAAAACAGATGCTTCATCATTAGGACGCTTTAAACCCGGTATAATACCTAAACGAGTTTTTGCCGCTCATACAGACAAAAGATCGGGCTCCAATACATTCCGTGTCATGATGAATGCCAAAGGACCTCGAAGAAACATAAATAATATCAAATTAAAGAAATATCCTAAACAATGATCAAATATTATTAAAATTTTAACAATTTAGTTTTCTACACAATTGTATGTCAATTTTCAGTTTGACTAAACTGCTAATTGAAACACCAAATCTATAAAGAATTGTAGAAAATCAAAATAGCCACGTCCACAGTCCGAAAATGAAAAATCCGGCTAGGATCTATTTTGTGAAATTTCCTATAACTATTCGAATTTTTAGCTTTCTATGTCGTCAAGTGGCTTCAGAAAGCTCTGGAAAGAATAACACACAGACAAACAAAAGGAAATTATATATATCATTAATTCCATAAGAAATCACCACAAATCTGGCCAAGGCTGTTCAGATATTCTTAAAATTGTGAACAGAAAGACTCTATGGAGCCATTAAGTCAATCCCGCTTTTAGACTTTTTAAATTTGAAAAATTCGCGATTTTATTCACGTTTTTCATTTTTCAAAAACTTTTAAAAATTTTAAAAGTTGTGAACTTTGAAGAAAAAGATTAACCCACAAAAACATTAAAAAAAATTGTTCTAAGTAAAACAACTGCAATTGCAGTTAAAAGAACTACAAATGCATTACTGCGCAAATAACTGTCATGTAGTAACTGTAGAACTTTTCTATAGTCTTCAATTTTTTTCATAGTTTGTACAACAAAAATTAAAATCCTAAAAAAACTTGTTGGGTTTTTATTTTTAAAAAAATCATTACATCTAGTTAGCTTTCTTGTCCCAAAAAACCTAAGTTTTATTTTTTATAAAAAAATAAGTATTTTCCAAAAACGTAAATAGCAGGGCGGAAAGTGATAAATGCATTCAAAAATTGCATTAGCAGTTAAATTTTATTTTTAGAAAGTGGTTATTTTTTGATTACAGATCGTAAAAGTAGACAAGTGCAATTTTCAGATACTTTTTGAAATATGCCATCTACTTAACAAACTATGGTTCTTCAAAGTTTACGACTTTTATAATTTTTAAAAGTTTTTAAAAAATGAAAAATGAAAAAAGTGAATAAAATCCAGAGTTTTTTAAATTTCAAATATCTAAAAGCGGAGTGCATTTAGTAACGGCCGATTGTCAATTTTACTGTCGCTTGATTTATGTAGAGCTTTTGATAAAATTCCGCATTCGATACTTATTGCAAAGTTGGCAAATTATTTCAAATTTTCAGCTAGTGCTTGCAGACTGATATCCTCTTATCTGAAAGATCGCTTTCAATATGTTTCGATTGGTAGTAGTTCTAGTAGGACTCTACCAGTAGTCTCTGGAGTTCCGCAAGGTTCGGTTTTAGGGCCACTTTTGTTTGTAATGTTTCTTAATGACCTTTTTTATATATGTATAGGATAACAGTATGTGTACTTCCTTCGCATTTGCTGATGACTTGCAGCTGATGATATCGGGTGATAAGGAATTTTTAGATGTTTTTCAGTCAAACATTAACTATTATGTTAATGAGACAGTTGATTGGATGAATCGAAATGGTTTGGTAATCAATGCAAATAAGAACAAGACTTTGTTTTCTGGAAAGCCCTCGTATAGGGATAATATATCAATTTTTGTTGGACCTACGGAAATTGAGGTTGTCTTGTTTGGGTGTGGTTATTGATAGCGAACTAAAGTTTGTTTACCAAATTAATTCGATATCATCTAGAGTTTTAAGGAAGCTGTATTGCACTAATTTATATATTTCATTAGCAGTTAGGAGAAGAATTGCCCATGCTATGGTTATGCCTATCTTTACTTATGGTATTGAGGTATATGGTACCAGTATGGTTTTAATTTGAAAAAATTATCGTTACTTTTCAACCGTGTTGTTAGATATGTTTATTCACTAAGAAACCGTGATCATATATCTTCTTATGTGCAAGACTTTCTGGGATGTAGTTTTAATAGTTTTATTAAGATTCGTAATCTTCTTCTCTTTTACAGAATATTTAAGAACGGTTATCCTTCCGGCTTTATAGATCGATTTAGAAGATCTAATAGGAATAAACAGATTTTGTTACCAAAGCTAACTACGATATTAGATCGTGCATATTTTGTAAGAGTGGCTAAATTATATAACGCTCTGCCTAGAGCGCTTAAATCATTTTCTAATTCATATGCTTTACACAAGCGCCGTCTTATTGCTCATGAACAAGCACAAATCACAGATTCATAATTTCTCAATACTTTTTATAATTAAAACATCGACTTGTAAATATTGTCTATTTAAATAGAGCACGAGGATCCTATACTTCAGATATTAACAGAGTTTCTAATAGGAAGTAAATACTTTTATTCATTGATAAAATAACTATCGCTGAGTGGGTTTCTTATATTCTTATATTTTTATGTAGTTTTAATATATTATTATTATTATTATGCACATTAGCTAGTAAGTTGTTTTTGTAACTTTGCTAAATTTTCCCCATGGGCTTTAAAATTACAATAAAATGAATTAAATAAATAAAAAAATTGTCTATATTGGTCCATCCTGTTCAGAATAAAAAAAAAAAAATCATATGACATCAAGTCAAAAAATACCAATTTTGTATTGCTGTTTAATGATATAGATTTTAAAACTTCTCGTTTAGTTTATATTTGTTATTATAAATGAGCTCATAGTTGGCAAATAATAATTAGAAAATTTACATTTTGGAATTATGATTTTGCGTTTTAAGTAAGATGTAGGAAATAAAATTTTTTATTCTAATTGAATGAAAAGCATTTTTTTTATTAAAATTAATTTTAAAATAACGAAAAATTAACTGTCACAAAAAACAGTAGTTTCTACCAATTTTTACTGTTGTTTAAACATTTTTAAGTAAACAATTGTCAGTTGTTTTAACGACATTGTTAGGTTGTTTTAACTATCATTTTCAGTAGAATCTACAGCAAACCTCTTTTGGGTGTAAGAATTAATAAAAATCAAATTGATTCTTTGAATAAGCTTTTGATTAAATAAAGTAGAAAGTAGTAATTATTGTAATTAATCACTAAAGTTACAACTTTCCAAACAAAACAACAAGCAAATTTAAAATTGACTGCACAATTAGGTTTGCAAAATCATATAAAGAAACTAGATGTAGTGCAATTTGTAATCTTCAAGGCTTTAATAAATTTTTAACGGTTTTCAAGCTATTCGCGTTTTTTTTGTGATATTGAGAAGAAAAAATGTGTTACTTCTAAAATATTTATTTTAAGAGCCACTGTGCACGAAAAAATTGAACATTCAATATATTAATTTAATTATCCTCCCAAATACTTAACATAAAAACGAATGTCATACCCATTGCAGGAAGGATAACTTCATCCTGGGGACCTTTCATGAGCTATTTTAATGGACCAATTTTTTAATTTAAATACGTTTTCGAAAATGGATTTTATATAGATAACGGTTTTTTGGCAGAGTAGAAATTCTACAGAGCAAAAGTTTTATAATATAAGACGCCATACTGCACAAATTTCAAAAAAAAACAATAACCCGCGAAAACCGCTATTTTATTTAAAAATTTGACTTCATAATTGTAATCGCCAAAATATTTTATAAATTTGATGTATCGTGTTCTATGGTATCAAATTTAATATCAATCATTTTAAAAATTTTAAATTTTCATTTATTTTTTATTGCTATTTAGCGACCATAAAACTATAATAACCGACATTTTTTATACCTGATCTGCCCTAAACTAGTCAAAATAACTGGTGATTTTTAAAATTTCGTCAGAAATAATTTTTCATCCGATGATTGTGGTTTTAGCAGCAGTGTAATCTAGAAGTCTAGCACTTCAAAACTACATTTAAAGCATTTCGAAGTCTTGTGTTGTTTAAGCGATATTTGGAGCATCAATAAGTGCTTATTTATCTATTACAGTAACTCCAGCTGTACATAAGAAAGTAAAATGCCTGGAAAAATTTAAAAACTTGTCAAAAATCTGTTTTTTTAATTAGATTATAGAGATGTATATATCAACTTATTCAGAAATTTTAAATGTTATATGGTTTTATAAAAAAAAAAATTATTTTGGAGTTTTTGGGTTCAAAAGTAAATTTCATATAAAAAACAGTGGGTATAAGTTAAAATTACTCTAGCATCAGCTATTATTTCAAATGTATTTTATTAACTGTTGCAGATAAATAAAAACCAATTGATATCATTTTGTAACTTTGGAATTTTAGATTCAGAACATATACATTAATTAAAAAATCGTACAATTTTAGAAGAAGTTACACTAACAAAACTAAAAATTTTTTAAAAATAGCACATATCTACTTTATTTTCCAAATATCGCTTAAACAGCACAACATTTCGAAATGCTTTAAATTTAGCAGTTTTATTAGTTTTTTTGTTTTTATATACATCGAGATTATTTTTATGTTATTTTTAATTTAAAACGAGCTTCCAACCTCCGTATATTTGCAAAAATAAAGCATATGAAACATATTAGCTAGGTTGATACTAGTATTTCGATCTGGCTAAAGATCTCATCAGAACCCGAAGTTTTAGAAAAGCTGGAGCCTCCAGAATAGGCAGGGCTTTAACAAAAAACCTATTAATCATCAACTTCGCTCCATTCTTGTTTTGAAGTGCTCGACTTCAAGATAACATTGCAGCTGATGATCGAATGAAAAATGTATTTTTGACGAAATTTTAAAAAACACCAGGTATAAAAAATTTTTTCTCGGAAACTAAGTGAAATTCAAAAATATTTTGTGGAATTATTACAAAAACAAACACTTTGCAGTTTTTAATCAAAGATTCAAAACTAGTCAAAATGACTGGTCCGGTCATTCTAGTGTTAAGATGAAAACTTTTGCTCATCGATTTTTAGTTATTTACACTTTTAATATTTAGTCACATTGATAAGGCGTTCGAGAGGTGGAAAATTCCGACTTCTAGAATTTTGAAGTTCCCTACTGCACAATGTAGGATATAAAAATACAATTAAAACCAATTTTTTTTTATTGTTTACACAATATATTTTAATGTTTATTTATATATTTTTTGTTTAATCTTTCTTAAAAAAAATAAACTAAAATACTTAAACTAAAAACTACAAAAATTTTCAACATGTTGGTGAACAATTATAAAATTTAAAAAGGAAACATGTAATGACATTACCCAGGAAGAAAAATACAATCGCCACAGTGATGGCAAAGCGTCGGCGACGGTCGGTCATGTGTTGGCAGAACATGGGATTAACAATCTTGACAGTATTGTTCTGTTACCCAATTGATAACACTGGCTAATGCTTGGCTTAAGCAAAATTGCCACCGTTGGCATAATGTTGGTAACTCAAAATATTTGATACTTTTGAAATATCTTAAATTTAATTAATTTTGAAAAATATGTATGTATAATAAAACAAATTTAAAAATCACTATTAGAGTTCGGTCTTAGTATTTTACATCATATTTAAAGGTGTGAAATAAGAAAAAAATATTAAAAACAAGATAATGCTTCTAATTGTACAGGTAGAAATTGCTAACCGTATCAAAAAAATAGTACTGCTAAACCACTACTATTTTTGTAAACCCCAACGTATTAAAAATTAACAAAAGTACAACTAATATTGTACTAGGAAAACACTATTTTGTTTGCAAAGCATGTGTTTTGTCAGTACCACTCGCAAAATTCGTTGCCAATATTGTTTTTACCAATATAGAAGTAGTATTTTTTTTTTTTTTAATATTTTATTATATTTCAAACATTCAAATACGACATATAATGCTAAAACCGAACTGTATTGCTGCTATTTAAATGTGTGTTTATTATACATATTTCTCGAAATTAATTTAATTTGAGCTATTTTAAAAGCACCAAATTTTTTGAATTACAAACGTTGTACCAACGGTGACAAGTTTGCTTAAACCTACGGTTGGCCAATGTTATCAATCGGGTAACAGGACAATACTGTCAAGATATGTTAATCCCACGTTCTGCTAACGCATAACCGACCGTTGCCAAAGCTTTTCCAACACTGTGCCGACTGTACTTTTCTGCTTGGGTAGTTGTAATATACATGATTTGCATTTTGGTTTGTTTTTCTAGTACAATATTAGTTGTACCTTTAGTAATTTTTAAGACAGTAGGTTTTGCAAAAATTTGCCAGTACTATTTTTTTTTTGTTGGCAATTTATACCTGGGTATTCATAATAGACTAACAACAAACTTTTTCTTTATATACTTTTGGTATGGGAGAAATATTAACTTGTTAATTATTGATTAGACAATTTTATTAGAATAATGCCGTAAGTTTTCGCTAATGCATAAAAAAAACACTAAAATAATAATGAGGGAATTATGATAAGACATAATCAATGAATTATAATAAGGACTTTTAGAATTCTAAGTTTAAATAAACTCAACTACAAACGGTTTTCCTGTTTTTTATAAAGCTACAATAACTGCACCATATTCAATTGTTTTTTAGAAATTATCAATTGCATTTCAGAAATTATCAATTGAACAGTTCATGCGAACAAGGACGAATATACCACTTTTTCGCAAACACGTTTTTTTGCATAAATGCATTTTATTAGCAGAGCCCTACAATCCTATGCAGAAATTTTGGGGAAATTTTGACTTTTAAGGCAAAAAAAAATGACTTTGAAAGTGCAATAATTCGTATATTTTTATATTTTTGTTTAAATTGGGAGTGAACTAACGCACAATTTTGATTAAATACAACACAAAAACATACAAAAATTTTACTTTCGGTAACAATGTGTTAAAAGAACATTACGAGGAACAAACTACACTTATTTTATTGGCAAAAAATTTTACCGTTCTTGAGTTATAAGACTTTAAAGTGTGGAAAGCAAAAAGGGGGAATTTCCATCCTTAACAAAATATTATATAAAAATTTTTTTGCATGTCCTTGCAATCCTTAAAAAGTGTATCCGTGAAGTCCTTAAAGTGTTACAAACAAATACCAACCATAGTTCGTCAAGTTTTGCAAGTCTCATGAAAATGTAGTCAAAATCTGCTGCAAAATAACACATTTTTATTCAAATTTCAATACATTTTTTTTGATATTCGCCCTTTTTTCCATTTAAGCAAAAATTGAAGTCCAATTTTTGGCAAGTTCTCTTTCGAATACCTTACTAAAATTTTGTATATAGGTAGATGTGACTTAAATCTTTAAGCTAATACCAAAAAGTTGACAAAAATATTATTTTTTAACCGTTTCCTGCGTTTTTATTGTCCCCTGTAAAATTCTACAAATGGTCTATTCGTCTTTATTCGCATGAACTGTTCAATTGTATTTTAGAAATTATCAATTGAATTTCAAATTTATCAATTGGATTTCAGAAACTATCCATTGTATTTTAGATTTATTAATTGTTTTCCAGAACTTATTTAATTGTATGTATTTCAGTTTTATTAATTGTATTTCAGAAATTATCAGTTGAATTTCAGATTTTACAATTGTATTTCAGAAATTATCAATTATTATATTTTAAATATTATCAATTGTTTTTCAGAAATTATTAATTGTATTTCAGAAATTGTTAATTGTATTTCAGAATTTGCTAATTGTGTTTCAGAAATCGTTAAATGTATATACTCGTATTTCAAAAATGATCAATTGTATTTAAGAAATTATCAAAAGTATTTCAGAAATGATTAATTGTATTTCAGAAATTATAAATTGTATTTCAGAAATAATAATGAAACACTTTTGATAGTTTCTGAAATACAATTGATCATTTCTGAAATACAATTAATAATTTCTGATATAATTTGATAATTTCAATCAAATATTAATTTAAGAAATTTTCAAATGTATACCTCGCTCGAACAAGGGTATAAAATCCAAAAACCAAAGTGTTCAGGAGAGGTCAAAAAATTGAGTTTTGATAAAATTTTTGTGTGCTTTTCTACAAATATGGGGGCACAAACACCGCCCCTATTATCTCTCCTATTAACAGAGATAATAAAAAAGTTTAAATGAAACTTTGTTCAGTTTTTGATCATGTTTTATACCTACAAGTTTAAGGAATTTACTATACAGTATCTAGGTATCTAGGTACATGTAATAAGTGTTTACGCAAGACTTTTAGTAAAAATTAACCATGGTTCTCTATAAAACAGCGAAAATAAAAAAAAAAAACAATAAATGTGGCATATCAAGTTCTTACAATAAGCATTTCAATGGATAATTTCTGAAATATAATTGATAACTTCTTTAATACAATTGAAAATGGTGTATTAAGAGAATTTAAAAAATTACTTAAGAACAATTCGCTCTGCTTTATAAACAGAGGCAATAATTTATAAACTATAGTAAAATATTAAAAATAAAACTAAACATGCTAAAAAGTTTAGTTTGATAAAAACTATTAAATTAGTTTAACAATATTTTTTTTTTGTTGTTATTTATGTATGTAAGAGTTAATGTATTGCAGAGGCATTTTTATATTTATTTGTATTATTAAAACAATATTGTTTTTTCATTGTTTTTGTTATTGTTTTTTTCATTTTTTTTTTGCAACAGTACAGAGCTTCGAAGGGATTTATGAAAAAATACTTCAGTCGATTTTAATCCCAAAGTTAAACAATAAGATTTATAATCAATCAAATTTAATTTAATATTAAATTTTTATTTTAGGAATTTATTTCAAAAATTTAACAAATTTAGTAATGCATTTATTTTCGTTTGCATCGTTTCGCATTCGTGCATTCGTTTCGGTAGCAAAACATATTTTATTGCTTGAATTTAAGTTTAGAATGCTTTTTTAGTTTTTATTGAGTAGTAATTCAAACATTTTTACAATCATCAAAAAAAAAATAAAACAGATCTTGTTTAAAATTTCCTTTAGTGGGAATTCAAAAAATATTTAAAGGTTTTCTCAATTGAAATATAGAAAAAATTCTCAAAATTTTTCTATAGAAAAAATTTCTCAGAATCTGAAAAAATGTCTTAAAATTTTTGTAGAAATATTGTTTCAAAATGTAAGAATTGTCCAATAAAATTTTTTTTTGTAATTTTTTATAGAAAAATGGTTAATAATTTGTCTATAGAAAAAATGTCTCAGAATTTTTCTATAGACAAAATATTTCAAAATTTTAGCAAATTACTAGAAAAAAATTAATCGTTTTTCTGTAGAAAAATGTCTTACAAGGGGAGTCTGCCTATGGGTTCCGATATGTGGTAAAGAAAAAAATAAGGTTCACGTATTTCTTTTAGCGGCAAAATCTCACGTTTGAGAAATGTTAAAAGGTGGGGCCAAAGTTAATACATTTTTGTATGGACGATCGGTTATGCCTTGGCAGAACGTGGGAAAAACAATCTTGACAGTATTGTCCTGTTGCCCGATTGATAACAATGCCCAAGCGTTGATTTGAACGAACTTGCCACCGTTGGCATAACGTTGGTAATTCAATAAAAATGTTGTGCTTTTAAAATAGCTTAAATTAAATTAATTTTATGAAATATGTATAATAGAACACATTTATCATATTTAAATATGTGGAATATAATAAAATATTTTAAAAATACTTCTAATTAGTTGTAATATTGGAAAAAAAAAACAATATTGACGAAGACTTTTGCTGGGGGGTTTTACAAAAATAGCAGTGGTTTGCCAGTACAATATTTTTAGCACGGTTGGCAGTTTCTATCTGGGTACATTCCAAAAATTAACCTTCTTGTGCTTTTAGTAAAGCAGAAAACGCACATTTACATCAACGTATATTGATTAAACTATAAAATCTTTCTGCCGAATTTCATAAAAATCCGTTTTCAATTTAAGACGATGTCCTTTACAGGTTTTCTTTTCTAATCCTGTTCGTCCTTATACCAAAATTAAATATTTTTTTAAAGTTTAATCTTCAATCTTACTTTGTGTTTAGTATCAATGGTTTCCCGTCATTTCAAAATATTTACGTTTTGAAATTTTACGAAATTTTAACTTCAACGCTTTAAGTTCTATAAAATCTGAAATATTTTTTTATAGAAAAATGTATCTGAATTTAAGAATTTTTCTATTGAAAAATTCCTTAGAATTGAGAAATTTTTGTATAAATAGGCTTAGAATCTGGGTTTTTTTTTTATAAAAAAATGTTATGTTTTTTATAGAAACATGTCTCAGAATTTTAGAATTTTTCTATAGAAAAAACGTTTCAGAAATTGTTAATTTTTTTAGAAAAAATATCCCAAAGTTTAAGTATTTTTGTAGAAGTCTTGGGATCTATTTTTTTTTTAACAGAAAAATTAGGATTTTTATAGAAAAAATGTATCAGAATTTGAGAATTTTTCTATAGAAAAAGTTTCTCTAGATCTAAACAATTTTCTGTAGTAAAAATCTCCTAGAACCTAAGTAATTTTCTATAAAACATTTTTTTTTCAGAGTCTAAAGAATATTCTATAGACAAAATTATTTAAAATCTGAAAATGTCACAAAATTTAATGTTTTTTCTTAAAAAAAAAAAATCTGTAAATTTAGCAGCGCTTAACATAACTAATTCGTTGCTTTAGTTTAATAACAAATTGAGTGAATTAAAAATTAAATTTTAATGCAATCCGTAGTATTCGAAGATTGTGTTTTCAAAATAGTATTATGTATTGGTTGTGTGATTTATAAATTAAGTTGAATTATGGCCTTTATTTTGCATATTATAGGAAGGAGACGACTATAATGTCTACAAATTTTAAAACATCAGTGTAATGTTGCCGATGTAGATGGATCTATAGTTGTGGTGGTTGTTATAATGGTATTGGTGTTGGTATTAGGACCATTTAGCAAATCTGTGGATGATTGCTCTTGTTCGATTTGTTGCTGTTGTTGTTCTTGTTGTAATTGCAATTTAAGCCTTTTCTTAGCTTGTATATCGGCTAAAGTTTGTTCTATTGATCTGATATCCTTTTTATTTTTACTGGGTACAAAACCATAACTAACATTAGTTTCTGTCTTACGAGCAGCTTCTAAAGCAGCATCCTGACCAATTAAATGAGCATATTTATCTTTATAATTAAATGTGGGCTTAATCTCAGTTTCAGTATAATTCGATGAAGAATTTTGCTTATTATTATTTGCATTTGTTGTATGGGCGGCTTGAGAGGATGCAATGGCGGAAGCACGAGCCAGTCTTTTTTGTTCCAATTCCAGTTCTTTTTGTTTGATACGCCTTTCGGCATATTCTTTGGCGATTTCTTCATTCCAACCATCACCATTACGCCTAGCGGCTATTTCGTCTTCTGTGGGTGCATTTTCTTTCTTATAGACCACGGAATAGCGATCAATGTCTTCACAACCAAAACTCATGCATATGAAACCACCATATTCAGCTACTTCATGTATTATGGCACGATGTACCATATCTAATGGTTGAAATTCTATATGATGACGATCATCTTTGGCGAAACGTTCTATTCTTTCTTCTACGTATTTACGAAATCTCAATAATTCTTCTTTTTGTTTGTTTTTTAAACGTTCTGCCATTTCTTTTTGTCTTTTGATCAATTTCTTTTGTTCCTCATTGGCTGTTGGAGGTTTATCCATGGCATTTAGTATAGAACCCAATAAATCCATTACGTTTGCTGTGATGTGTGGTTAGGATGTACGGTAGATGTTTGATAACACTGGTAGTTTTATATTTTTAAAATTCCTTAGGATATTTTTTTGAGTTTGTCTATTTTTTCTTTTTCGTATGCTGGTTATGTTGGTAACTTGCGGCGAATACGTTTTTTTTTTATTCTATGGTGACAGCTGTTTTTTTTTTCTCTTATTTATTTGAGATGATAGTAAAATGTCAAAAAAATTGTTTAAGCTATCGATTATTTTATATAAACGAATGTGTGATTCCATCTTTTGGTGATAGTTATCGACAAAGTAAAACAACGCGTTATTAAAAATATTAAAAAATAAAACGAAAAAAAGTGATTGAAACTTTTATTACTTAAAACAAAGGAATTTGGCTAAACTCTATTTTACGGGCATAATTTGGATTAATTTCAAATTTTCACGATCAATAGAACTTTTAATACTGATCACAAATATATCTTTTTTGTCGGTGACCCCCGGTTCCCGAGTTATGGACCTCCAAAGTGGGGATTTACAATTTTTTGTATCTTCGACATTTATAATTGGATCGAAACCAAACTTTTTAGAAAAACACTCCATTTTTCTCGATATTTGAGTTACATGTCTTGAGCAAAATATTTGTTTTGGTGAAGAAAATGTATCGGAAAACATGTACAAAACATGTTTTATTCAAACGTAGTACAGTAGAATATCAGAAATTAGAACCACTTTGAACATCGGGCAGTTCTAATTTCTGAAAAGTTCTAATTTCTGGACATTTTTTTTTTACAGAAAATTATTATAAAACTAGTTATGTAAGTTTTATTTTAACACAAAACAATTTTTAATTAATAATATTTAATTAATTGAACATATTAAATTCATAGAAAAACTTTAATTTTTTTTTTATTTTATTATTAGGTATTTAATTTTATACAAGCATATCAAATTTCACATGCAAATGACCGAATTTTACTCACCACGAATAACTCGGGGATTCCCCGTTTTATTTTTACTTCAATGAGCAAAAAAAAATAATAAATATAAAAATACAAAACAAAATAAAACTTCCAGAAATTAGAACCACAGGTTAGAATTTCAGAGCGTACAATACATTGGAATGGCCGGTTCTAATTTCTGGACGTTTCTAATTTGTGAGAGTTCTAATTTGTGAGATTCTACTGTATAAGACTTTAAACTTTAATTTAAGATATTATATTCAACTTAACCCTTCTAAAACCGCAGTTATATTAACAGTTATATTCGATATTTAATTTTCTTTATTTTTGCACTTTTGTTATATCTACATATATATAAATAAATAACTTAATTAAATTGCAAATTTTGAAAACAAATGGATTAATTAACCCACTGCAAACCATTATTGCAAGTGCACCGAATATCAGCCATATTTGGAAAGAAAAAAATAATAAATCGCGCTTTGTACATAATGAAGTAGAAACCAGCATTCTTGATAATTGAACAAGTGTCATCATCATCAAAATTCGTGATGGCTAATCCTCTTATTCAAATGATCTTGAAAAGGGGCGTGGACGAAAAAATGGACTTGGCTTATTAATTTGATGGACAAAGTTTGATCGCGATCTAAGCCATTTCGTTAAAATTTATTAAAGCCTCAGAATCAAGGTTTATAAAATATTTGAAAGTAGTATCTACCGTTTCCTAGATTCAACAATTTTTTTAAAGCTGAAATATATTAAAATTATTTTACCTCTTAAGAATATTGACCTATAATATTTTTTGTCTTGTTATTTGAGATTTACACTGACATAAAAATCATCAAGCTAGAATAAAAGCTAATTCTTTAAGATTTTAAACTGAAATTGAAACTATAGTCTAAATTTTGCCTGTATATATTTTTAAGAAAACCGGAAATTTAACTACAATTCGAAGGTTTGAAAATTAACTATTTTCAAACCTTCGAATTGTAGTGAAATTCAAGTTAAAAAACATTGTATTAAAGCCATTTTCAAGGTTAAATCAAGCCCGTTTAAACACGATAAACATGATATTTGCAACACATTATTTGCATTAATTTATTTTGCCACATATTCTCATTTGTAATAATCGTTTTACATATCTTATCTTGAGCGGAGGAGTCATTTTTTGATATATATTATTATATAGATGTTATATATTAGAATATAGTTTAGACCACAACAAATTTTTCATGTTTACTTATTTATTATTGCAAAATGGAAAAAAAAGAAATACAAATTATTTCAATTTGTATGAACTGGATTTTTGCTTGAAAAAAATACGTAAAATAAAGTTTAATTAAAGCATTATTAAGTATCAAATAGATTTTCAATAAAATTTATAAATTTTTGGTTGTTTACAAATTAATTTAAAGATTGTACTCTACATTGAAAGTTAAACAATTATATTAAAAAATTCAAAATGATTTGGATTTTTTTTTTTTTTTTTATTTATTTTCATCGGGATAAACATTAATTGCATTAATTAATACAAATTGTAACACATTAATACATAAATACATTAATTGTAATTAAATGTGCTAAAGTCCCAAAACTTATTTAACAAATTGTGAAAAACAATCTGCTGTAGGCTTGTCCCTATTCGGATTTCATTCGTGCCCAAGGAAATCTTCAGGGGACTTTGTTATTAGAATTTCTAGAGATATTTGTTATGTTAAATCACAAACTCAATGAGAATTTCTTGTCCTCGTCTAGGAGCGTGATTCAAAATTTAAAATATCAAAGAAGAAAACAAAAACAACAACAAAATATTATCACAATTGACTGTGTCATCTTCCAAATTTGGATTTGGATTTTTGTTTTTCAAATACATATTATTCATTTTCAAGTTTTGGGGCAATACAATACAAGGTAAAGGAATTAGATAGAAATAGTGTTTTTTATTTAACTTTATATGGTTTTCTGTTTACTTTTTTTATGTATTTTTGTCATTTTGTATTTGAAAACGAGAGAACATTTGTCTTATAAGTCTACCAAGTATGGTTTTGCCATGTATTTTATTTCTTATTTGGATACGCTCCATGTATTTGAAGAAATTGAGTATATTTTTAGAATAAGTTCTTTAATTTCTAGTGCAAACACAAGAATTTGTAATAAATTCGTTATATATTTTATTATAAATAACAAAATTTTTTTTAAAAGACAACATTAAAATAATTGAACTCATTACTATATAATTTAGCTTTTTTGAGATTTATTCATGTTTAAATATTTTTTGTTTTACTTTAAACAAATTTCATTATCAAAATTAACCGAAATTTTCGTTTAATACTATGTTTCCACTTACGCGTTTTGAGCAAAACATGTGTTTGGGAGATATTGTATGGGAAAACAGGCACAAAACACGTTTTGTTTCAAAAGTGGAAACGTAGCCTTATTCAAATTAAAAAGTAAATTTAAAAGAACCTTGAAAATCTGGCCAAAGTTCGGCTTCGGCCAAAAAAAATAGTTTGGTCGGACACTAGAAATGTGTGTGCAAAGATAAATAAAATGTAAATCAATTACATAGACCGTCTGTGATCGGCTTTGGGAGTTAAGTTTAATATATTGAAAGTTATTTCTGTTAAATAAAATAAAAAATTTATTTAGTTATAATTATTTGGTTGTACTTCATAATATTTAATTTTTTTAAAATGCATAATTAAGTGCAATTCTAAAAACATAATTATAATATAATTACCTAAATATAAATAGCACAAGCATTTTCACATACTCTATTACAAAATAGTCAACAAATTATTATAAAGAAATTTATATAAAGAAAATCTTTATGTTAATTTCTACGTAAATATGGAAAATCTTTAGCTTTTTCCATAAAACGACTTGGACGTATAAATTCCAAAAATCTTAATATTAAATGCAATAAAGAAACGGCCAACAGCATAGACCAAACATCAGCATTTAAATAGGAATGTAAGATTTCACCAAAGCTACGTGTTGGTTCTTTCATCACCTGTTCATAAACTTTCTCAGTACGTTCTGTAACATTATCCCAATTGTAAAGAGAAGCTACAATTTCATTACACTTATATGGACATAGTACAGCTTTTGCATTCATATCTGAATCATTACTGTCTAGGATGGAAGTTTGTGATAAATTGTTTTTCTGATCTTTTTTGGAATTATTTTGTTTTTGCCTTTTACGTGGATATTTTCCATTTTTTATATTGCTATCTCCGGCTGCTGCTGTATTACCACCGGCAAGATTATTATTATGATTTACTTTATTTGTGTCACATTTTTGTCGATATACTGTTAAACGTTTTATGGCTTTCATAACACCTTCATAAATTGAATCATTTTCTGGTTCAGTGAGTATAATAAGACTTTCCGGTAATACTTCTGGTATACCACCAACACGTGTAGAAACAACTTGTAGGCCACATGAAGCCGCCTCCACGATTGCCATACAATACGCCTCTGTTAATGATGTATTTACAAATATATGACCTTTTACTAGATAATCACGCACTTGTGAATGATCTACAGCGCCAATCATTTCAACGCGATCTTGCATATTAGCCTTTTCTCGTATTTCCTCTAAAAGTTCTCGTTTAAGACCATCTCCCACAATAATAAATTTGATGTGTGGCATATTTTTAAAGCGTGGTATTATATTGGCTAAAAGATCAATACCTTTACGATAAACTAAACGGGAAGCAACAACGATATTAACTGGAAGGACACAAGTTTAAGAGCGATATGCAATACATAAAAACTATTAATATTAACATTTACTCACTTGTACCATCTTTGGGTCTTTGGCTAGGATCTGGTGTAAAGAGAGCAGTGTCAACAGCATTTGGTATCACAGAAACTTTTTCTTTTGGAACACGGGCTCTTAAGACTGTATTTTCTTTGCCTTCATGAAAAATTACAAAAATTGTTAATAATTTTATTATAACTTATATAAATAAATTAATTACCTATATGAGAAACACAAATGCAATGATTAACACAAGTTAAATCAATTTCCAACATTTTGTTGGTAAAAACAGCAGATAAATCGGCAAAACCAAATAAGCTGTGATCGGTAAAAACCGTCTGTTAAGGAAATAAATAAAAGCCAATTAATTATAAGCATTACACAGTTCGTTAAAAGCTATTTTACTTATAAAACTTGTGGAATTTGTGGAATTTCATTATACTCACTTTTAAACCCATTAAGGAAGCTGTAGTCATTGCTTCATGACCCAAGGCACTAAATGCTGAATGACCATGAACTACTTCAATATTTTCACGTAGTAAAACACTTCGTATTAATGGAGCATTACAAATCATCGTTGGCAATATCGATTGAGCATAGAAAACTTTAATGGGTAAATAATATACCTTAAGACCATTGGTCAAATAACGTATACCATTACAATCTCCATAACAGTGGGTTAATATTATTACCTAAAAAATAAAACTTATTTGAAATAATGTTAAAAATAAACAATTTCTTACCTTATGACCCCTTTTCAATAGAATTTGTGTTAAATTAAAGATATGTTCTTCTACTCCTCCAATGCTGGGGTAGAAAAAATCTGAGGCCATGCTGCAATAGAAAACATATTAATTAAAAAACGCATTTAATTAATATTAAATTATTTTTTAATTTTTACCATATTCGCATCGCTTATGTTCTATAAAAAAAATCTTTGTTTACTATTAATTTTTACTGTCAAACGATCAGCTGTTTATATATGTAAAATTTTTAATCGATACCAATCCATAGGGATGTGTAACATTTTGATTAATTACAAATAATACAGTGGTACGAAGAGCCATCAATTAGCTGCGAAATTTTTATTGGAGTATAAACAGAATAAAAGCACAAAGAGAGGGCGATGAATTATCATTGCGCTACGTCATAGATTAAGTTTAGCAAAGTGACTTCAGAATTGATGGAAGTCGGTCCATCGGTCAACATATCCACGCTGAATATGTTTAAGGATTTTTTTTTTGTGCACGCTCACCTTTTGAAGGACATTACACCACTTTTCACTTGTTGTTCAGAAAATCACACATTAATTTCATAAAATACCAATTGTATTTTCAAAATTGAATTTTATTTTCAGAAAATACCAAAAGTAATTCAGACACACCAATAGTAATTTCAAAATTACATTTGTTATTTGAAAAAATTCCATGTTATTCCGAAAATAACATATGTTATTAAAAAAATACATTTGTTTTTTCAAAAAATCGCATTTGTTTTCAGAAAGTTCCAAATGTTATTCAGAAAAAAAATACCATTTGAAATTCAAAAAAATTCCAAATGTAATTAAAAAAAATACCAATTGAAATTCATAATATACCAAATGTAATCCAAAAAATACCAAATGTAATTAAAAAATAGCAACTGTAATTAAATTAATACCGAATGAAATTCACAAAAAAAAACCAAATGCAACTCAGAGAATACTAAATGTAATTTAGAAAACACCAAATGTTATTCAAAAACTACCAAATGTAATTCAGAAAATAACTGTATCTTTAAAAATGCAACCATTAAAAAATTCCTATGGCTTTATTTTGAGCTCAATTAAAATTAAAACTTCATTAACTTGTTAGGAAACCTTATATTTTCATTAATAAAATACATTTTTAAATAAATATTTAAAATTGCGACTTTACTTAATCATGAAATTTTAAATAAATTTAAATATGTGAATTTAATTAAAAACTAAAAGAAAAGGAATTTTTATGATATCGAAAAAGATGCAAAAATTATTTCAGAAAGTTAAAATAAAATGTAAGCTTTTAAATTTAATATTTTCTCTGTCTTTATGTCTCTTCATTTTTGTGTAATTGGTCCGCAGTTTTGTTTATTTAGCTTTTACATCATAAATACACTTTTGCATTAAAATGGAAGCTGTTGAGCACTTAAGGGTTAAAAACCATAACGACACAATACCGTTATCCAATTAAACTAGCCGTATGAATATGTTACCAACTCTGCTCAAATTTAATTTATAATAATAATTAACACACCTATTATTTAATTCTATAAAGCTTTACCCATAATTGACTACCTTTTTGTTAATTTGGTTCAAAATTTGTATTAATTTTTTTCTAATTTCAGAACGACCATAATTAACTTATTAGAATTTATAATTTTCCACCAGATTTGCGAATTAATTCTGTTTTTTTTGTTTTTATTAAATTTTTTTTATCCAAAAATGTCTTAATTTTTGTATTAAAAATTGTTTTTTCGGACTTTCCATATCATATTAGGTTTTTGGACGTGAGGTAGAACAATATTTTATCTAAATTTTTTTTTTTATTATTTTTCAATTTTTTTTTGTTTGCTTGAATTGTTTTTAATTTCATTAAGTTGGGTACGATGAGGTTCGATTACAAATTAACCAAATTAATAGAGAAGGGACTTTACAAAAATTAACTACAGCTAAATATGGGTGCTTCAATCAGGATTTATTTTAATGTAATCACAACCTTTGCCTAGAATCGCAAAACATATTTTTGCTAAGCTGCACTTTATCGGGCGTTCCTAAAACAAAAAGCAGATGGTTCTCTCTAGGCCCCTGGTGCCCTCTTGGGTCCAAAAACCAGTATGCGTAGAAGAAGTGGATACTCCAATGAAAGCAAATTTCCTCAGGATTTTAAAAATGAATTTTTATTTATGGCATGTGGCGCCCTCTAGACCTATTCAAACACCCTAGGTGTATATAATAACTAGTTCATCAACGAACTATTAAATGTGAGTACTCAAAGAAACTCAAATTTAGTCACGATGACAAGTACGCACTTTGTTGTAAAATGCAGGAATAAGGTGCAAATTTTCAAAAATAAAATAAAAATTCGTTTGAAAAAATCTCGCGCTTTTTTTTTAATTTTCTGCAGCTCAAACTTCAAAATCAACCACATTTATATTTTTTGTTAAATGAAAATCGAGAATTTTCGTTTGTTAAAGGCAAGAAAGTCGCGTTAAAAGAGTCATCTGATGGAATATAATTATGCACCAACACCTCTACGCAGTGTTCTCTGAGTATTGCCAAGAAACATAGTTTTAATCGATTTTATTAGCGCTTATTATAATAAAATCGTGAATTTTACAGTAACATTGTTAAAAAATTAACAAAAAAAGCTTAAACATTTTCCAACTTCTTTCCCATTTTTGTAACTAACATATACCTAAAATCGCTTTAGAGAGTGCAACGTCATAAAAAAAAATCATTTTTAAAACCTTAGGAAATTTTATTTCATTTGAGTGTCCACACATATATTAATACGCGTACTTGTTTTAACGTCCTGCAGGTCCCCAAGAGTCCGGCACATTAACCCAAGATAGAAAAAAAATTGTCCAGTGGCTCATACTTTTTTTAGGAACATTTTTAGGTTTGCCTAAAATTTTAAACTTCAAACCACTTTCCTACCGAAAGGAGAAGAAAGCACAGGAATAAATTCTTACAGCAAACGATTTTTAATTATTAATCGCTACTTTAGCCACATCAAAATAGTCTTATAAGAATAACCATCCCAATTTTTTTAATATATAAACAATTAAAGTTATCGGTACGCTTTGTCATCTCTAGTTTGTCTGTCAACTTTTTTCACAAAACAGACAAAATGCAGAATCCAAAGGCAAAAATGGACGAATTTAAGACAAAATTTATGGATTTATTGCACAAACAGGTAAATTATAATATTAATTTTATTAATAAAACAATCTAAATTCGTTCATTATCTATAATAGACAAATCGCCAATTAAAAATACCAGCAATGGGATTCTCTGACTACTTTATACAAACTGTCACTGCAGCAGAGCCACAAAAAGATTCATCAATGAAAACAACAGATAAGCCAGATGGTAGTAACGATACAACTCAAAATCAGATCAGGAAATATTAGAAAGTATTGAAGGAATATATTTTCAACCCGAAAGTAATGCACAAATGTATGAACTGCAGGTTAGTTTCACTACTTGAGTGGGTGTATTAGTTAAGGGGAAAGTTGGTAGCGTGACGTAGGCAGAATAGCTTTGAGAAAGCATTGAATCGATTAAAACGTGCTTTAAGATGCAATTTGTTTTTCTTTGTTTCTATTTTGTTCATTTACAGAAAGTTTTAAGTAATGGTGTTGACTATGAGCTAATTGAAACGACCATGGTACAATTACGTACACAACATAAAGTTTTATCAAAGCAGGTACTACAAAATATTTTGGAACAACGTAGTGCCTGTAATATTGAATTTGCCGCTATTAATGAAACTCAAAAAGAATTGGAAGAATCCTTATGGACCTGTCGTAAAGCACGTTCGTACTTAAATTATGCTAAACAAAATCTAACTACCACTAGTTTGGAAATATTGGCTTCCTATCGTAAACGTGAAATACTCAAGGAACTCTTAAACACTTTACAAGCCATTAAGAAATTGGTAAGAAATATGTTTAAATATGAGAAATATTCTTCAAATATAATAATTTTTATTGAATAATTTTCAAAATCTGCTACATTTTTCTGGAAAAAAAAGAATCTGTGACACATTTTCTATAAAGTTTTCAGAATTTAATATTTAAAAAAAAAAAAAATTGTAAAATCTTATCAATTTCTTCTAAAGAATAATTCTAATACATTTTTTTAAATATCTTCAAAATCTAAAACATTTTTCATATAGAAAAATTCTTGGAATCTGAGATAATTTTTTACAAAAAAATTCTCAGAATTTAAAAGTTTTTTACACATATTTTTTGTAAAACTTCTCAGAATTTTAAAATTTTTCATATAGAAAAGTTTTTAGAATTTGGGGCATTTTCAAATCTAAGATATTTCTTCTATAAAAAATTCTCAGAATCAGAAACATTTCTTATATAAAAAATTCCCAGATTCTGAGAAAATTTTTCTATAGAATTTTTTCAGAACCAAACATTTTTCACGACAAAATGTAAGACTAAAAAAATCGCAAACTTAAAGAAATTTTTTTTATGGAAAAAGTATCAGACTTTAAAATTAAATTTCTTTATCTCCGACATGTTAATTCAAAAATAAAAAGTCACATATCCCTTTTTAAATATTTTAATTATCTCTTATTTTAGAAATCTACAGATGTTGAGGTGCAAAAATTATTAAGCGAATGTAATTATTCTGGAGCTATTTCTCTATTACTAACTTGTAAAGATTCTGCATCCGAATTTATGCAATATAATTGTGTACAATCATTAAACAAAAAATTACAGGAGACTTTATTGTTAACCGAATTCCAGTTAGATACTGTTTTAAATGAGGTACATTAAGAAGTGTAAAAGCTAAAATCAATGTTATTAACAATATTGTTTTATTTTATAGATGATTCTAAATTTTGATATGCGTAAATATGCTAAATTGCAGGAGGCCTATAAGCTGCTAAATAAATCCTTAATTGCCATGGATCAGGTAAGTTCAATCAATTTCTTAGTTTTTCAGCTAAATAAGCAGCAACTAATTTTTATACTCAATAAAGAAATTGTGCAATATTAAAATAATGCCTATATAAACAGATATCAATACTAGAATTATGTTGTAAATATTAATCTATGTTAATCTAAAATTATAATTTTTATGTTTTAATGCTAAGTCCTTACTACTGGTTCATATTGTTTGTTCTTTTCAGCTCCATATTAATTTTATTTCTGCCATACATTCCTCTGTCAACTCTGTATTACGTGGCTATAATGATCCAAACATTGATGAAAATATGAAGTTTCTATACGAACAATTATGTGAACAAGTTGATGCCGATAAATATATACCATGTTTAATAAGTTTATGCAAAACTTTCTGGACTATACTCGCATCTTACTATCAAATAGTTATTTGGCATCAAAACTATAAACTATATCCCTTGGATATGAAGGAATCTCCGGATGTTTATATACAAGAAAAATTGAAAAAAGGTCAATCACGTATATGGAATGATATTTTAACAAAAATTTGTATTTTTCTACAAAGTTCTAAATTGAAAATGATAAAATATGATCAATTTATACAAGTATTATCTATAATACAAAGACTTAAAAAAGTTGGTTTGGAATTTTGTGGAGAACATTCCGAAAAATTAATTGAAACTATGCAAATACAAAGTGAGGAGTTCTTTCAACGTTACCATAGTTCGTGTTTGGAAGAAATATGTTTGTTTTTGGATAATGAATCCTGGACTATTGTGGAATCTTTTTCTAATATATTACAATTGCCGGTAGGTTTTATTTTATTCAATTACATTTTTTTTTTCGAAATTTTATATATTTTTTCTATAAAATCTCAGAAACTGAAGTTAAATTTCCAGAATAATAGTTTTTTTTTATAGAAAATCGAATCTTATATATTTTTTCTATAAAAAAATTTCTTAGAATAGCAAATATTTTTTCTGCAGAAAATTCTCACGATCTGAGATTTTTTGGAATCTAAGATATTTTTTTTATAGAAAATATGATAATTTTTTTTTGTTGTAAAATCCCACATTCTGAAACACTTTTCGTAACGAAAAGTATAAAAATGGTACAAAATTGATTGACTTTTTTGTACGTAAACTTTTTGACATTTTTTGGTTGTTTTTGTAAAAGTAACTGAAAATTTCATTATTTCGTATCGTCTTTTAGGCTAAACGGATAATAGAAAACAAAATCTTTTTCAATTCTAGAGGGGGGAACATACTTATTTTGTTTGTTTTGTCTAGTGCCCGGAAAAGTAAACTTCTACCGAAAATTCTTAGAATTTGAGATATTTTTTGTATAGATATTCTGGAACTGAGATTTTTTTTTCAAAAGAAAAAACGTAAAATTCTAACTTTTATGGAATCATATATTTTTGTATATAGAAAATTTCTTAATTTTATTAATATAGATTTGCAGTAATTAAAAATAAATTTTTCAATAATTTTTCCAGGAATTTCGTTCTATACGTCATACATTAAGACGCCATAAGTCACCTCCTGTTGCCTTGTTGGTCACATCTTCCAACTCGATCAATAATTCTCCTACTAGTAATAATAATTGTGATGAATTGGTGTCCGTTCATTCACAAGATGGTGGCAGTTCCATTTATGGTTCCTATGGTTATTTTTTACGTTTCAGTGAGAAAAGTTCTCCTTTCGATGGTGGTCTCGATGTGGCAATGCTGGAAGAAGATATTCTATCGGGTATAGTTGATGAAGCTTCTTGTTATTTTAGTGAAGAAGAAAGTGACGATGATCATAAGAGTTTACAAAGTAAAGATTATGATGATAACACAAATCATCAGTTGTTAGTTAATAATACCACGCTAAATGTATTTCGTTGTATTGGTCGATATTTGCAAATGTGTAAACTATTACATTGTATATCACCAAAAATTGTGTCTAGTATGTTGGAGCTAATGGATTTTTATGCTTTTGCTGTTCATGAAATATTTGCTAAAGATGCGGTAAGTCTTTGGGTAAGCAATTACAATTTACCTTAATTAAAATTGCATTTATTTTCTAGCCCGTACAAATGGACAATTTTTATAACCATAAATTAGATAAAAAATTGGAATATGTTAGTCAAAATGTTATACCAAATATAAAAATATGGCCATTGAACTTTTCTTCCTTGGTAAGAATTATTACAATCCTTAACTATTTAATTTTAATCTTTTACAACTTTGTTTTCTTTAGATTAATAATGAACTTGCTAATCCCGATACTTTATATGGTCTTTCCCAACGTATTGTTGCAGTAGAAAGTGGTCACTGCATGACACAACAATTTCAAATATTACACAATTATTTGAATCATTTGTTACCTGTTCAGGAAAGATCCATCCTTAGATCTTATTTGGATTATATTGATTTTATGTCTGATGTAGCTCGACCTGTTTATACCTGTGTTACTTCCAGAGTCATTGATTTACCAGCTATTTTGGCAATGATGTCAAAAGTTAAATGGGATGTTAATAATGTTAGTTTTCAACATAACGGTTATATTGATATAATGAATAGGGTAAGAATGTTTTAAAATATATTAAAGGCAAAGCAATATTTATTGTATCTATTATTTTAATTCGTTTTAGAATATTCAAAACTTTGCCATGCGTTTGGAGGAAATTGCCAAAGAAATTGCAATACCAGCTGAACAAGTATGGCATTCAATGGCCCATGTTGCTACACATTTATTAGTCGAGGGGTAAGTTTATTTTTTTGTTTTTTTTTTATACACATTCTTTTATATTCTTTCATAAACGAATTCTCATCACGAATTTTATACAGATCTCATATTTTCATCTATTATTTTCCTCACATCTTAGAGACAAGATTAAGATATTCCAACATTTTTTTAGTTTGGTTTTATTTATTTCCGGTCCATAGTCATCAGCATATTGCATTTTTGTCGTTTACTCCAATTCAGACTTCGTACCAAAATAACGTATATTTTTCTAAATTATAGTCTATTTACATTGCGTTTATTATCTACGAGAATCTAATAGTTTTTTATAATATTGATCCTTTATAGCCCAGAAAAAAGGGAAGTCAACTCATTACCAGACTATTTGCTAGCAATATTAAGTTTGTTTGCGATGTCTCAAAAATAATTGGCACCCATTACCCCATCGTTTACAAAAAAGGCACAAAATAATGGATACACATTACCCTCTCGCTTACAAATAAACGCAAAATAATAGGTACCTATTAGTTTTGGGACATCGAGAACCAAATGTCATGTTGCGAGTAAATAGTCTGGTAATGAATTGAAGCCTTGTGTTTACTGGGAGGTTATGAGCCGATAGTTTTAAATACCGGATTATCAGGCATTTTTTAACAACAACCACACAGAAATCTATACGAAAACGAGCATATTTAGAAAAAAAAAAAATATTTTTCTTATAATAACTTTGTGTAACCTCTTGTAGTGGATGTTTAAGGTTTTGCATAGGTCATTAAACTGTTTAGCTTTTTATCTTTTAAACCCTATTGATACCAAGATTTAATCAGAAATCCAGAAAATATATCTAAGTAAACGAAAACTTAAAAAACACCTATTTTAATTTTCAGACTTTTAGCCCAAGGGGTTTGAGCAGGACGTTAAGGGGACGTCATTTGGTCCCTCGCCATTAAAATTTTCAAAATCCCTCTCTTAACTGATGCCTACATTCCAGCGGTTTTTGATAGGTGATTATCCCTTTTAACCACGTTTTATAGGTGTTTCCAAAATTACCTCTTCAATGGACCAAGGAACATATATCCAAATTTCAATTTTCTAACTTCAACGGTTTAAGCAGGCCAATAAGAGAAGATTTTTTTTTTCAAACCTCTATTTTTACTATGTTCCTGGTGATTTTAAAAAATACCTTATCTCTTAATTAACAAATACACATATTTTTTTAGAGAAACCGGTATATGACGAACTTCAAAAATTCTTGACACAGGTATAATATTGTAAAGTTTTTTTTTTTTTGATGACGAATAACCTTTGGTGTATATGTTAGCCGATGCTAAATCCATTCGCGTTAATCATTTATCTTTAACGGCTCAAAAATTATGTTGTTCTTAAGTTTCAAGCAAATTAAAAATATTAAAATTACTTTTTTGCTTGCATTTAATTATAGATTCAATAATTTTGGTTGCTCCATAAAATTTAAAATCCTTAAAATTTGATTTGATGCCTTTTCGATTTTAGTATAAAGATTATTAAAATCATGTATTTGATGTACGTTTTAGAGGAATTCATACAGCGCTTTAGTTGTCACAAAGCGAAATGTGTTTGGAAAAACTGCCGCTGTACTCGCTTTTAACTGAAAAAAATAAATTTTTTTACACTTTATCAGTTATGTCTGTTGTTAATATTCTCTCTTGATACCTAAATATGTTCTCAAGCCATGTTTTTTATAAAAAAATTCAAAAAAAAAATTTTTTTTAAAAGTTTATAACATTTTTGCGTTTAGAAATTTTTATGTACCTTTTTGACTCGGAGGTGCAGTATAGTAAGATAAAATATAATTATAAATGTCAGACGCAAAAAATATACTTTTCAAAAAATTTACGCGAATTCTTTTTAAGTTTGTGATGTTCGTATCCCGTTACTGGCGCGCTGACATCAACTTGGTATACTTCAAACTGTTTAAAATAACACCATTTTTTAAATACTGTTAACAAAATTCAATTTCATTAAACTGCGCAAAACCCCTATGGAAAAAACTGCAAAAGTTTAAAATTCGGAAAATGTAAACCACCATATAACTTTTCACCAAACAGCTATATGGAAAATTATTTTTTAGCGACTAATGACTAGTGACTCTATTTTGTATTGGTTTGGATCTGCAAGTTAAAAACTATAAGAAAAAAAAAATAAAATGAATGAAAAAATTCTTGTATGTTTCAAGTAATTTTTTTCATTTTTCGACTTTTAAATGGCTATCAATTATTTAGGTGAAGACTCTTCAACGTGAAACTTTGCATGTCATATCTTTTAAGTATAATCTTCCGAACCATGTTCAATGTTTCTCTCAATTCAAAAAATAAGAGCAATTTTTGAAGTAGCCCATATGCAGGCCGTCAAGGGTTCCTCCCCTTTTTGTTCCTCTACGCTAATATATACTTGAGAAGAGGAACACCATACTTAAAATCCCATCTTATTGGAGACTTTTCCTCTTTTTCAACCACGTTCCTGGAGAAAATTCGAAAAAGTTCCATATCAGTGCAAAAGGTAATCTTTGAAGGAATATATATTTAAAAGTTTATATTTCTAAACAAATGCCTTTGGGCAGGCGGAAATCCAAAAGGAATCATATCAGTGGGCAAAATTCCATTAATTATCATATCAGTTAGGTCTTATTAGAAGGAACACATTCAAAATTTCAGCTTTCTAGCCAAAGGGGCTTAGGCAGGCCGACAAAGCGGTGACTTTTCCCCTTTCTGTCCCTGTCAGTAAGTTCCTCCTTTCGTAGACATCCGCGTAGAGGAACAAAAAGGGTAGAAGACGTGTAGGCCAAAGGAGGAACTTCTATATCAAATTTCAAGATCCTAGCTTCAGCGGTATGGGCAATGTTGAGTGAATCAGTCACGTTATTCTAAGACATTGGCCAAAATAGTTTTTGTTAACAGTTGTAAACCTTACCCTTTTAGAGACCCGTACGAACTAGTTTCAAATTTTTCTAAAAAAAAAATCTAGACTAATTTAAAAGTTTAATTGATAGACATCTAAGGCCAACAGAAATCTGCAATTTATTGAAATTTACTACCAATATAAAAGTAGTATTAACAAAATTTTACATTAATTTTATCTGCTATTAATGGATATCAGAAATTTATAGAAATTAGCGATTGATATATTGGAATCTTATATTATATTATTCTGTATTTTTCGAATTTTGGTTTTCCAGCTGATATATTTTCTACTCTAGCTGATGTAAATAAATAAATAAATAGTACAAGGGCTATATACGAATACATAATTGTTCAGGACAGCCTAAAACCAGTTTAATTAACTTTGTTTTTGTAAATATTTTACTAAATATATCTGCTAAAATTTATGAAAATATAAAATTCTTATCCAATGCTATTTGAGAATGCTTAACATAAAATAAGCGATTTTTATAAATAATAATATCGATTTTTAAAATCTTATTACATTTACGATGTGGATTTGCGAACGTTACTGCGATAACCTAAAAATAGAAAAAGTGTTTCAGTACATAAAATCATGTTTAATATGTTGCAAAATCTCGCAGGAGCCCCTAAAGTTACCAAATAATTGTGTCACATTGATTTACGATTACAAAAAGATTCAAAATCATTCACGGCCATTATTTTTATATTCACTAATGCATTGTTCACCTTAATTTATGTAATTTAAAAAATCTTAAATATATATATATTTTTTTTTTTTTTTTATTAATTAATAATCATATAATTACAAATTATATACTATTACCCTAACCGAGCACTAGCTACTATGGCCTTCGGCGCGTTGTAGCGAAAACAGACCAGTGCATCTGGTTTGAATCGAACCCACTACCCCCGCACAGATAAACCAGCACGCTACCAACTAGCCTACCGGGGCGCACTTATATTTTTTTTTTATTTATTAATTTTATGCGTGAATAATCTAGCGGTTGTCAATAAACAATAATCCACTTTTATTATATAGACCAAACGGATAAATTAAACCACTTCGGGTAGTATGCAAAAAGGCACAATTGTTGTAAAAATTTAGCGGTCGCGAATCTTTAAAAAAAAAAACAATAGCAATGATGAATACATTGGTAGTAAATAACCCTTGTAGATCTGGTTAAGCATTTTGCAATAATAAATTTGTGATTTTTCCTTTTTCTGTAAATTTTGGCATTTTTCTCAAATTAAAATAATTTTTGATACATATGTGACAAAAATCAGCTGATTTATAAATTTACCCTACATTAAAAAAGACACTCACGCTTTGTTGTAAACAAATCTTAGTAAATAAAACACCAAGAATGAAAACCGCTACTGTGAAAAAAACAATCATTTTATTTTCCCGTTAAAAAATGATTATACATATATTTTTGATTTTACTTTTGTTTTTTATTTATACACTTATGAAACGTTACATTTGACGAAAATCTATGTTACATTGTCATATGAAGTTTTCATAAATAAAAAAAAATCTTTATGAAATATTTTTCAAACATTCTTCATTTTTCATAAATTGTTAATTTTTTTATGATAATTGTCCATATCTCGAAAACCTAAAGAGATAGGCAAAACGGATAAATTGTTTAGTCTAGAGAACTACTGACACACTTCGGTATAAAAATTGAGCCAGATCCGAGTGGAATTCCGAAACGCATCACCTCAGCAATATTTTTATTAAACAGATCCATAAATATTTAAAAAACAGTTACATAGGACGAAAAACAATGAATCTTTCATCATATTTATATAGGTTTTCATAAATATGATGAAGCTGTTCCCTTGAGTGTACTAAGAATTTATACCGAGAGTTAAATTATTGATAGATTTATATGGTTAAATTTTCCTTGGAATAAATATTTAGTATTGATTAGTTACCCATGAGATAAGTAAATAAGCCCGAATAAATGTGATAAACAGATATTTCCATTTGAAAGTAACTACTGTTATTAGAAAACTGCAACTGATAGAAATCTATAATCGCTGGAAATCCACAATTAATAAGAATTTGTATTGTCACACATATAGTACGTTAGCTTAATAAGTTTATACTTTTTTGACTCATCGCATCTCATCTGATCATTCATATCATCATTTCGCTTATAATTATGCCTAATGTTTCTCTAACATTCTCTTTTTATTCTCCTTATTTCTCTTCCTAAATACAAACAAATAAAGTTTCTCTAATGTCAAAAAGTGTTCCGCTGGTGGCCGAGCCCTTATGCAACTTGATTTTACCAATTTTATGTCGATACTTGAATTGATATCAAATCAAAAATATATCGAATATAGATCCTACGTTGATATATTTATTAAGGCATACTATTTCTCTAACGAACAATTTGAAGAATGGATTATTGAACAAAAAAATTTGGAAACGCAACAATATTCGAATAAACAATTAATGAATCTCATACAGTGTGTATGTGTTAGCGATAAAAGAATACGACAAAAATTACTCAATCTATTGGGTACAAATAGTGGTGGACAAAATTTTAATATAAGTCTAACTGCCACATAGCTGAGCACAAATGATTTAGATGTAGTAAAAGAGTTAAGAGTTGTAAGTATTTGAATATTTAGTATGTACGTTAATTTAAATAGTTTCCCCAACAACAAGGTTAAGGTGTATTAAATCTTTTCAATTTGATTTTTAATATTATCAGCAGTTAAAATGAGAAGATTAGAGTTATTAAAATGTTTTAAACACCGTTCAATGTTGTATAAATCTGGTGAATAGAATAAGTCTTAATTATGATTTCCAAAATGATCAACAGTATAAATGTGAAAGATACACTGATAGAAAAAAATTAGTAAATATTTTTGCTAAACTGCTAAATATTAGTTAAAAATTACGTAGCACAAAAACTGCTAAAATTAGCTGTTTTTTTTCTTTTCTTCTAAATAACAAAAATAGAGACGGAGGAGATTAGAAAAATAAACAAAAAATCTAAAAATAGAATATCTGTGTTGTTAATGCAGTCACTTTTGAGTATAATGTACAATAACAGAAAAAGCTAATAGGAAAGAAAACTGCAATTTAGCTGCATTAGATTCGAGGCCATACTTGGGTGTGATCGCTAAACGGTCATGACTTGGTATTGTTACGTTTGTAATGCAAGATGAGCGCAGGTTTGATTCTTACAGCCGCAGGTTGTTGAAAAATTTATCATATAGAGACAATCTGACAATTATAAGACACAAATAATAATACAATTTAAATGGAAAATCACTGATGAGCCTGTCCTGTCAAAGGCAGAAACTAGTCTAGTCTGATTTAAAAATTAAAAGTGTTTATAATTTTTAGAGAAAAACGTTTATTCTTCTTCTTAACCTCAACATTAATAAAATAAAAAAAAAAAACAAAAATAAATCTCTTGAAGATCCAAATATTTAGTTATATTTGAGCTAACTTTTACTTAATTGAAAGTAACAAATTAACCTGCTAAAATCCGCAAAACATTTGCTAAATAATTAGTAGACAAAAAAAATCTTAAAAATGTGAAATTAATAAAAAAATGTTATTGCTAATAAAAAACTGCTCTTCTGAAACAACAATTAACAATTTTTTAGCAAAAATTTCTGTTATTTTTAGCAAAATATGCTGTTGTTTGCATTCTACAAAATTTAACGTAAATATAGCAAAAATTTTCTTTTTAGTCTACAAATATTTATTAAAGGTTTTAGTTAATTTAACCCTCTAACCGTCAAGTCCGCCTCCAGGCGGGAATTGATTTTGGGATAAAATTTTGCAAATTTTCAAAAATAAATATTGTAAAATGAAGACAATTTTCAAAAATCTTAAAAATATATTTTAAAAATTCTTTAATTTTGGTCAAATTACATACAGGATTCTCATAAGGACATCGTCTTAACTTGAAAACGTATGGACGGAATTTTATGAAATTTGACAGAAAGATTATATTTAGCAGTAGTAGTAAAACCTTTAAATTTGATAAATATATTGAACATAAGGTGGTTTTTTGCTCAATTTCGGGTTTTTCGAAAAACGAAAATCGCCATATCATCTTAAATAAAAGCATAAAAAGTGTAATTTTTGGACTGTATTTATATCTTTGGGAAAGGAGTAATTTACGCCTTTACTTATTCATGTTTATGGATTAGTTTTTGAGGTTCGTTCTAAACTAGGAAAAAGAAATAGGAAACGAAAACTAATTTGTTAAAAGAACATATTTGTCTCTGTTCTGGAATAAGTGGGGAATCGAAAACGTAAATTTTTTTAAATTCGTAAAATTGAAAAAACGGTGTTCTTGAATTCGTACCTTTTGGTGATTTCCGAGTTTTTGTTAAAAAAAAATATTTTAGCTGTCAAAGCCTCTAGATTTTTTGCACATTCAAAATTTAAGTCGTCTAATTGCAAATATAGATGTGAGTTTAATAAAATTTTGTGAATTGGTAGAAATATTTTTATTAAAGATAGAATTAAAGCAAAATAAATGCAACGTATGTCAAGAAAAATTAAACATAACCAAATAAAAGTATATTTTTTAACCACCAGAGAGGTTATTATTTGAAAAAGGGGCAGAAATTTATGTGTAATTTCCAAAAGAAATATATATTTTAGATGTTTTCTAAAACACCTTTTTTTATTGTTGAAAAATGTTAAAACTTTAAATATTTTCTTGAAATCAATAAAAATAGTTCTAAATTGAATTGAACCAAGTGTTTTTTTCTTCAAACTTTATATATTTAATAATAAAAAAAGTACATACTAATTACTTTCGCCCCCTAACACTTTGGCGAATTCAATTCCCGTAAAAAATAGTGAAAGTGAATTCAAGAACATCAATACATTTGAATTAGTTTTTTTTTTGCCGAATGGGATTCCAGAACAGAGAAGATTGTTTATTTTTCGTACCGAACACATGGTATAAATTGCAAAAAAGCTTAGGCCGCTTTGAGGGTTAGAGAGATTAAATTGTTATTTTCAATTAACTAAAATTCAAATCGAATGTAACTAAAATTTAGTAAAATTAACAGTCTTATTTTTTGCTGTTCTTATTTAATTAATATTTAATATTTTTTATGCAACGTCATTTTTAACTAACTTTTTGTAGCTTTTTCTACTATTTTTACAGGTTTATTTCAATGTCTTTAAAAACGTTTAATATTTTATGGTTTTATAATTTAATACATTTTTCTAAATTAATAAATCTTATTAAGTCATGGTTCACACACGGCAATTATAATTGCCCAATTCTTCTTCAATTCTTCTTTGAAATTGCTTTTGTGTTCACACAGGAAAAGTTTGTTTCAGCAATTTTCGTATATCAACCTGCAGTGTTGAAAATTGCGGATGACAAAACAAAACGGAATTGGAGTACGGGCAAGTCTGTACCCCCTTCCATTCTCTTTTCCTCCCTCTTCTATAAACTCAAGAATTGCGCAAGTATAATTGCCGTGTGTGAACCTAGTCTAAGAAAATTCTTTATGTAAGTTTATTTTACTGTACATTTTTTTAGTTTAAATTATTTGTATATTAGGGGCGATTCACACGCTATCCATCTATTTCTACTATTTCCCATTATTTGTGATACAAATTGTCAAAGTTGTGTAACTTTTCTAAAAAAAAGTGACAAATACTTTGAAATAGTAGATATGGGTGGATATGGATGGATAGCGGGTGAATCAAGCATTAAGTTTCGATATTATTGAGAGATATTTTAAAAATTAACCAATCAGAATAAGGAATTTTAAAATAAAATGCTTTGATTGGTAGGTCAATAATATTTTAAAATTTTTATGATTGTCATAAAATCAAAAAAAAACTTCATATATCTTTATATAAAAAAAATTAAGATCTAAAGGTTCCGCCATCTAACGTTTTTTTTTTTTCAACTAGTGCTTATTTCGTGAATGGTAACACTTAGCTCATGTCTGATTTGACAGATAATTAGTTTTATCCTTCCGCTGAAATTCCGCTTCCGCTTAAAAATTGGACCGATCGTGTAGGCTACTGCATGGCCAGCCGAGGCAGCCATTTTAATGAAATTATTTTCCATTATTAACCGGAAGGATTGTACTTTCAAATAAAAAAAGAAATTTGAGAAAATATTCAGTAGTTTTTTTTTTATAGCATATTCAAAAAAAAAAAGTTATTTGGCGGACCCTTTATATTTTGTAGTGTCCGACCGAACAGTTCGACCAGAAAATGCATTTGGTCTGTATTCGTTATTTTAAAGCATTATGGACAAATTTGGCGGATGGAAAAATGTTTATTGGGCGGATTAGATGCTATTTTGAGTGTCAAATTTGAAGAAAAGTCTGTAGTTAAGCAATGAATTCACAGTTCGGCCTCACAAAGTTCGGCCAAATTGAAAATAGTTTGGCGGTCGAACTTTTAACTTTATAGCTTAACTTCGGCTTTTCTCTTAAATTTTATACACAAAATCGAATTAAATCGGCTCAACAAACATGTTTCCAATACCAAAATTTGTCATCATTGCCTCTAGATATCAAAAAACCGACAAAATATAGGTTTTTGGCCGAACTGTTCCGTCGGACACTAATATTTTGCAAAGCACTTTGGTTACAATTAGTAACAATTTTCACAGAAAGTTCACTTCACAATAGGGGGTAAATTTTATGATAGTCAAGAAAATGTATCGAGCTATATGATTATACAAGTAATTGGTTACCTGTTGCAATTTAGCATTCCATTTTATTTTTATATTTTTATTTAATCTTATTGTGATTTATGTATATTTATCTTTATCTTATTCAAAACAAGGATCTCTTTTCTTGTAATCTCCAACATATTTTCCCAATTAAGTACTTCGTCTTACCTATTTATAATATAACTATTATTGGAAACTCTTTGTCTCTCTAAAATATTTTATTTTTATGCTATTATACAAAATTCTACTTAATTTATTTATAAAAAAAATCGCTTATTAGTTTTATACGATTTATATATATTTTTATATGTCTTCATGTACCTTATTAATATTTTAAATTATTATTTTCGAATAAAAGAAAACGGACAAATAATCTTAACAATTGATAAGTTATATTTTAAACAAATTACTAATTTAATTATTTAGTGCCGGCTAACTTATCTTTAAGTAAAGTCAATTTACCACTATCCAGAGTTATTTCAATTCAAATGTTTTTTACTTCACCGTGAGTAAAATTAACATGAAAATAACTCTGGATAGTTTTAAATTGAGCATACTTTTAGATAAGTTAGCAGACCTAAATAATAAAAAAAAACTACCGAACAAAATAATTACACAATGTATGTATTAAGAAAAAACTGCAAAAGACATAACACTACATGTAATGAAAATAATTTATAAAAAATCTCATAAGTATATATTTTACATAAAAAAAAAATAATAAAAATGCTTGTATTTTAGGTCAAAAACCTTAAATGAACAATAGTTTTATTTTATGGAAAGCTAAGTTTTCAATAAATTAGCCACAATGCAAACATTTTTAACTGGAGTATGCCACTGGAGCACAATCCCAAAAAATTAAGTTTGCGTGACACGGCGTTTTGATGTGCCTTAAAATTTTACTTACAGTGTAATTGCACGCTCTTCCTGCGTGTTTAAAGATTGCCATCAAAAAGTCTTGTCTCGTTTGTTCAAATAGGGTGCCAACCGAATTGCAAAGTGTATTTTGGTGATAACAACCAATAAATTCGGTTAGCACAACCATATTGGAATTTGCTTTCTCAATATTTTGGATGTTGCAACTAGAATTCAGTTTTTTTTTTTTTTAACCGAACTTTGTCGTAAAAAGCAATGTTCAGTTGGACCAACCGATTTCTAGTAGTAGTAAATTAATTTAAGTCGTAGTAACCGAATTTTAGTTGGGAAATGGCAAAACTTTTCTCTTTGTGTATACTCAAAAAAATAGGTTAGGTTAGGTTAGGTTAGGAAGGGTTATGTACCCAAGGGCACAACTCCACTCGGAGACCAATACGGTCCATTGTGAATCCCTTCAGAGAAAAAACGGTGAGAAAGAGTAGAAATAGACAGAAAACATAGCTCGAAAGATAAAAATAAAGAAAGGTAGAAAATATATATTTACTCCCCAAAAACCGGATCCTAACGTCCCCTTACTAGAAACAGCCGTCCTATCTCTCTGACAAATCTCAGCAAATCAACTGGATTGTATCCAGCGACACACCCGAGTTCGTCGTGAAATCTATCTCCTAGCCATTTCTGTCTGAGACCCTGTAACCTAGGACAGTGGCACATTATATGCTCAACCGTCTCCAGTTCCTCAACGTCCTCGCACAGCCTGCAAAAATCCGGTATGTCCCTGTCCCATCTGCTTGTGAAAGCCCTGACAGCACAATGACCGGTCAGGAACCCCGTAAGGGTCCTGAGACCTTCCCTGTCCAGTCCCAGAAGAACCTTGGTTGCCCCTGCGTCCAAAGCGGGCCATAACGCCCTAGACACCCTGCAGTCCATTCTGTTCCTCCATGATTGGTTAACGGTTTCGCGGAATCCCTTCCGTATAACCTCAAAATCCCTTCCGTATAAACTCAAAAAAATAAGTTAGTACAAAAGTTAGTAAAACGTCTTGTAAATCAGGTATACTATTTTTTTTTATTGCTAAAATCGTGTTTTCAGCTAAAATTTTTGTTATACTTATTCAGCACTTAACTGTTTTATACTAATGCTTTACTAATATACTAATGTTTTACTAATTAATTTTGCTAAAAAAAATTGTGCTGATAAGCACATTAATAGTGTGGACGACAACCAGATTGAAAGATATACGCAGAATGAAGTAGATGTCGCGGCATGTCAAGATGTAGTAGAGAAGAGGAAAATGATACTAAAAAGTACAACTCTAATAAGACATATAAAAAAATCAACCATGGCAGACTTTTGTATCTGTTTTTCATACATAAAACAAAATTGAGGATTAAAACAACTTAAATTGTTTTGTTGTGAAAATAATTGTCTATTAATGAAATAAAAGACAAAAGAAAATATTTAAATTTAATATGTATTTCTATAATAAATGTTAATAGATTAATAATCTAGTGTGGTCAAATTGCAAACAAACATATACAGACATGTAGACAGAGTAAAGCGAAAGACAAAGACACACATCTTAGGTAGACGTTTATGGTTCCTTTTTCTTATTGCAAAAAAAAGGGTTGTTTTTTTCGTTTCGTTTGTTTTTGTTTATTTTTTCGTTTCTATAATTATCTTCGGCAGTTGCGTCCTTAAAAGATTGCATCATTTAGACAACCATTGATGTAAGTAGTTGAAAGAAAATTTTTGTTATATATATTTATTTCTATATATATTTTCAGATATTAAATTACTTCATGACATCAATGTGGGAAAATGAAAATTTTTATATTTCGTAATTATTGTAAATTATTTTTAAAAGAATCACAAAAATATGTTTTATGATTTTCAGCAAATATATTAACTAAATTACAATTTTTTTTACAATTTTTTTGCGTTTTTTTCAGTCTACTAAAATTCAGCCAAAAATATATTAATTTTTACCAACGCTTTTTTATTTCTAATCTACTAAGTGTTAGCAAAACTTTTGCTGAATCTACTAATTTTGTTCCTAAAAATCAGCTCGCTGATTTTCAGCAAAAGATTTTGCTGACATTAGCAACTTTTTTGCTAGCACCCTCCTGACTAAAACTTTGCTGACTCAGCAAAATTTTTTGCTGACTTTACAAAGTTTTTTTTTTTGAGTGTAGAGATGGTTTTGTTGCTTATCTTAATTTCTGGCAACTAAACTGGTGTGACGTCAAGGAAATTTTCAAAAATCGAATCTAAAGATCAGTATATTTGTGCGGAGGCTAAATTAGTCAAAATCTTAGCAGACATTGGGAGATTATAATTTATTGTCAGTAGGAAATAAAGGGAAAAAAAACTTGTGGGGCTATTTTGTAAGCTGATTCAAAAATTTTTATTCAAATTCGGAAATTTTAAAATCCAGCTTTTTTACTTTTAGCATTTGCTGGACCATTACTTACGTTTTCAACATTATTACAAATAAAGTGCTTTTTGCTAGCCAGTGATCATAAAAAAGTGAAAAGTCATAAAAAAGTTGTTGAACCTACTGAAATCATAGCAATAAGAGGGTGTTTGTCTTTACAGGTGAAGCCTCTTTCTGAGTGTTCTTTTATGACTCAAAAAAGACTGTTATTTTGGAGTATTTCATGGGGGAATTTCCCTCTTTTTTTGGAGCATTTTCTGAGTAGTAAGAGAGTGCACAGAAAAGGGACTACTTTTCGACTCCGAAAAGAGTCAGAAAATAGTCCATTGGGCTCAATGAGATACTTTGGAAGTTTTTTGGAACCACAAATCTCTTGATTTGTCTGACTCTTATTTTGTAAAAATCTATATATATAAAAAGAAGTGTACATTTTGATTGTCACTCCATAACTCGAGAACGGCTGCATAAAATAAAAAATGGCTGAATACGTTTTGTAGAACATGCAATGAGGATGGTTTTTTAAAAAAAAATTGTTTAAAAATAGCAGTCCAACTATCATTCTTCTTCGAAATATCAATCCACCACGACTTTGTAACGGAACCAGACTTTCAATGAAAATAAAATTTGAAGGCAAAACAACGTTTGTAGGGTCAGCTAGTATATATTAAAACAAAGATGAATCGAATCAATAATTTTATTAAAAAAAACGAAAAATGCATACTTTACAATAAATTATTCACTAGTAATACATTTTAAAAAATACACAAAAATAAACGTTTATGTCCCAATGCGCTTCAATCCGATAACAGTGTAAGTAAGATTTCCACTTTTGAAATGACACACCAAAACCCCGGGACACGTAAACTTAATTTTGGGTTGTAGAATCCAGTGGTATACTCCGTTTTAATAGGTTATGTCAAAATAAGCGATTTTTTGAGTGTATTTTAAGTAAAAGACATCGAAACTAAAAGCTAACAAAGGTGGACGTCCATTTTGGGACGATATATAAAGTCTTTTAAAAAGATTTTTGTCCTTTTCTTAAAATACACTCAAAAAATAGCTTGAGTCAATCCAAACTTAAAATTGAAATAGCTTTTTATTTTTTATTCTGACCTAACCTATTAAAACGGAGTACACCACTGGATTATACGCCCCAGAATTAAGTTTACGTGTCCCGGGGTTTTGGTGTGTCATATTGTCATATTTAATGTGTAATCAAGGGAACGAAATATCTATATATTATGTCCTGTGGTTCCTATTGGGAACAAAGGGCCACAACGAATTTATTCCATTCGGACCGGTTGGATGATATTCTCTTCACTTCTCGCCAGCTTTGATCAGTAGATATGACTTCTATATTTAGTTGACGGCGCCATGTGTGAGACGGTCTGCCTACTCTTCTCGTCCTACCCTGTGGGTTCCACTCAATGGCGATTTTGGCAACGTCATCTGGAGGTCTGCGCAGCGTGTGACCAATCCAACGCCATTTGCGATTCATTATTTCTATATGGATTGCCCGCTGGTTTGTTTGTCTCCAAAGTTCTCCATTGGATATGGTGTTAGGCCAAAAAACTTTTAGGATTCTTCGGAGACATCGATTAACAAACACTTGTAAGGAGTTTATCTCGTGTTCTGTTGTGTTCCACGTCTCGCATGCATAAAGCAGCACAGATTTGACACAGGAGTTAAAGATGCTTATCTTAGTGTACCTGGATAATGCAGAAGATTTCCATATCGACCGGAGGGTACCGAATGCTTGGTTGGCTTTAGATATCCGATACGCAACATCCTTGCTGGAACCACCTGTATTTGTTAAAATGCTACCCAGGTAGCAAAATGACGTGACCTCTTCCAATTCAATATTTCCTATGCGAAATTTGTTATTGTTCACGGTACTGCAGCGCATTACTTTATTCTTGCCAATGTTTATCTATATACAGTACAAATTCCTTCCAACCATTAAACTCAAAAACACGAAACGGTACACTCAAAAAAAAAGTAAGTAAAGTCAGCAATCAATTTTGATGAGTCAACAAAATTTTAATCGGGAGGGTGCTTGCAAAAAAATTGCTAATGTCAGCAAAATCTTTTGCTGAAAATCAACGAGTAGATTCAGCTAAAGTTTTGCTAACACTTAAGCCTAGTTTTTAGGATGTAGATTAAATATGTTTGTTAGTTAAGCGTTAGTAAAACTTATAACTTCGTTTTTCAGATGTGGTTCATTTGGGTTTTAATTAAGGTTTAACCCATCCTCGTAGGAAAGTTAAACTAAAGTATAAATTTGTCAACAAAGGGCAGCTGTTAAATAATAATTTATTTTTGTGATGCCACATTTTAACGTATTTACAAAGAAAATTGTCACGATGTAAACTAGTAGGCCCAGTTAAACTAGTAGGCCCAGTTAAATTCAGTTTAATTTTGTTTTAAGATTAACTTAACAGGTCAATAAACTAAGTTTAATTGACATCCCAAAAACTAGGCATTAGTTGTGTTAAAAGTTAATAAAATTTTGCTGAATATTAATAGACTGAAAAAACCTAAAAAAAATTGTAGAAAAATTATACTTTAGTTAATTTATTTGCTGAAAATCATAGACATATTTTTGTGATTATTTTACAAGTAATTTACAATACGTAACAAACTATTAAAATCCCAGCAAAACCACTCATTACCAAATAATGGGTAAAGTAAAGTTTCGCCACAGGTCCCCACGCATTACAATACACCTTATTTCACTGAAGAATTTTGCAGTCAATGAGCCAAAAATTAATGGGTGGGCTCATTACCTAGTAGGGGGTAAAGTAACTGGTTAATTATATGGTTACCGGGTTGGGATGTGTCTATAAATGAAGGTAAGGATGTGTCTATAAATAAAGGTAAGGAGTATGCATTACAGAGTAATGCATTCTGAAACCCATTATTGGTAACGCATTACTTCTTGTTGGAAAATAATGATTCAGGTAAGAAGTATACATTACAAGGTAATGCAATATTATCTTTCAACTACTTACATCAATGGTAGTGTAAATAATGGTATCTTTTAAAGAAACTCAAATGGCGCAGATAATTCTAGAAACGAAACGATAAGGATAGGGAAACATAAAAATCTACCTAAGATGTGTGTCCTCGTCTTTCGCTTTAGTCTGTGAACCTGTCTGTATATTTGTTTGCAATTTGACCACACTAGAATATTAATCTCTTGAAACATTTAGTTTACAAATACACATTTAATCTTTATTAAATTTAAATATTTTATTTTGTCTTTTATTTAGTTAATAGACAATTACTTTCACCAGCCGGTGACAACGCAAAATTTAAGTTGTTTTAATTCACAATTTTGTTTTATGTCTGAAAAACAGATACTTATGACTTCTGGCATATGACCGCCACGGGTGGCTCGGACGTAGTCTAATCTGTAGGTCCAATTTTCGATGAATTTTTCCAACATTTGTGGCCGTATATTGGCAATAACGTGGCGAATGGTGTCCTTCAAGTGATCAATCGTTTCCGGCTTATCGGCGTAGACTAGCGACTTCACATATCCCCACAGAAAATAGTCCAGCGGCATTAAATCGGACGATCTTGGAGGCAAATTCAAGGGTCCGAAACGGGAAACTATGCGGTTACCAAACGTTTCCTTCAATAAATCAATTGTGGCACGAGCTGTGTGACATGTTGCGACGTCTTGTTGAAACCACAGCTCCTGCACATCATGGTTGTTCAATTGATGAACGAAAAAGTCAGTAATAATGGCTCTATAGCGGTCACCATTGACGGATAGACTGATTGGGGTCTTCCGCTACGCAACGCTCTACAGCAGCAATGAATTCTTCTGTACTCACTGTACGTCGTCTCTGTGGATGCATATTATCATTTAGAGTAAACGTGGTGCGAATACGTTCCATAGTTAACCGAATTAATTGCTCTGATGGACGATTATGTTGACCGTAAACGTACGTATTTCGTTCGGAACCAAAATAAATTTCCACAATTTGGAAGCGTTGTTCAGGCGTCAGTCTATTCATCTTGAAATGACAAACCAAACTAAACATAAATCACATGACAGCTGACAAAATGGCCGCCAGTTAAAAAAGTTTTGCCAACTTAAAGTTCTATACCTGTATAAAAAACACCCTTTACATCTTGATATGCCGCGACATCTAATTAATTCTGCGTCTATCTTTTAATCTGGCTCAAAATCCTTAACATTTATTAGCCATATTGGAGTGTTCAAATAAAATATTTTTTTGACATACAATTTGGACTCTTTTTATGAATAAAATATTTGAGCATTAAAAAATATTCAAAAATAAGTGGAATTTTTGACTCAGAAAGAAGCGTTTTATCAGAGTTTAGTTTGTTAAAGGCTCATAAAAAATAATCCAATACGAAACAATTATGAATAAAATCAGAAATCGTTCATATTTTGAACTCCAAGAAGAGTTATAATTTATGAGCGCTCCGAAAATTGTTGGCTGGGTACTTTATTTTCAATGTGACATTTCATTTCGAAATCGTTTTCGTTTCGAATCGATTTACATAAAACCCAATTGATTTATCTACAAACTTTCCCCCCAAAGAATACATAGATCTCAAACTCTTTGACATTAGCTGTCGGTGCACATTACCTCTGAGAATGTGCTGGACATGCATACACTGAGGAGCATAAGTGTACCACAAACCAACAACTATAACTTTAACAACCTATAATTTCTATAAATTTTACTCAAATGCAATCAAATTTTTCATATTATGTTTGTACAAGTGTCTTCTCTCTTTCAAAAAGGTTTTATTAAGATCTGATCACAACAACAAATACACGAAGGCATAATGCAAATAAATCAAAATGATATAGTTTTGCACTCACTATTTATTTTTACATTTTTAAAACAATAATATATTTTTAATAACTGGTCCAGTAACCCTTTGCCTTCTTAAGTTCTTGGATGCTATTAGGTAGACTTTGTGTGTACCTCTGCACAAATTCTGGAGGAATCGCCTCCCACACTTCCTTCGTCCGCTCCCACAACTCGTTAACGCCTTTTGGAGGACTGGCATATTTTGCAAGCTGTGATTTGACGTGACTCCACAAATTCTCGATCGGATTCATATCCGGAGATTGTGGAGGCCACGTCAATACACCAAATTTTTGCTTTTTGAGCCAGTCTTTCACTACATGTGCGGTATGTTTGGGGTCATTGTCTTGCTGAAAAATTACTTTTTCAGCAGCAAGACCCATTTTTTCCACTACATCAGGAAGATTTTGTTGCAGAAATTACAAATATTGTTCCTTCCATCATTCCATCGATGCGCACCAATGGTCCCACTCCATATTTTTGTTGCAGCACACGAGCACTGGACTGTCGCTGATTGGGATACGGTATGTTATTAAACATATGTGTGTATTACTGCTTATACTAACAAATATTAAATAATTTAAAGGTTATTTGGGCTGATGAGGCTAAAATTAATCGGTTTCAATCCGATGGGAGTGCATGGTATTGGACTTAGGACCCTGATACAATCCAACCAAATAAGGTACGCCAAACCGTTAAACACGGTGGTGGCTGTATCATGGTTTGGTGTTGTAAATCCAAAGATGGAGTGGGATACGTGGTGAGCATCGATGGAATTATGCGCAAGGAACAATATTAGTCCATCCTGCAACAAAATCTTATTGATGTAGTGGAAAAAATGGGTCTTTCTCCTCAAAAAGAACAACGTCGGACTTAAGGCTTAATTAGTTTAGAAGCAGAAGTAAAAAAGTAACGTAGTAAAAAGAGTATACAAATAGTTTAATTGTCTTTTTCTTCTCCATTGAGTTAAATGTCAAGTATAGAAGTAGAAAATTTCAATCTGGTTGTCGTCCACACTATTAATATGCTTATCAGCATAGTTTTTTTTAGCAAAATAAATTACTAAAACATTAGTAAAATAGTAGTAAAACATTAGTTCAAAACATTTAAAAGCTGAATACGTATAACTAAAATTTTAGCTGAAAACATAATTTTATCGAAAAATTTAGCTGAAAAATAGTATACCTGATTTACGAGACATTTTTCTACTAACTTATTTTTCTGAGTGTACCAGTGGCTGTGTAAACATCTTACACCGACGCCTAGAAGGGATTGGTTACCTGCTACAATATTATAGGAATTTAAACCGGCAGTACTTGGATAAAAGACAAAAAAAGCCTTCTTTTCTACGATTAACTCGTCAGTATGGGAAATTAAGACAAACTGCCACCATACCGATCAGTTTATATGGAACGTAGCTGTCACTTTTACATAGCGTAGTTATAAAAGGGGGAAATTAGCCCCTTGTGACATGTCACAGGTCTAATTACCCTGATAAGCAGAAATAACTTTAGTACGAAGACGTTATTAGCAAAGAAACTATTTAGGATTTTTTTTTTTTACATTTGACCAACACAGGGGATGCCCCCTACTAATGCAGTGCATTGTGTTGATATTAGGAAGATAGGTTATGTTAAGGAGGAAAGAGGGAGTAGTGTTGGTGAATATTTAATTTGAATTTCTTTACATTGTAAGTGACGGGGAAGATCTATGTGGGCAGGTTATTCCACATACAGCTAGTACGACGGGTGAACGAATTGTTGTTCCGCCAATTATTGAACTCCTCTCTGGATCTCTGCGTTTCTGCAAGTCTGGTTAAACCAATAGTTATGTTTTGGTTAAGCCGGAATTTACTTCGAAGGAGTAAACGCTTTCATTCCAAGCAATATAACATGTTCAACCATTTTCAAAGAGGTTAAAGTGTTCTTACTTCATACTTGTGCGTATGTGAAGAAAGGTAAAGGTCATTTAACGCACGTAAAGTTTGTTGGTTCGTTTACCAATTGCAAACAGCTCAACGTAAAGGCCCTCGGGAGTTGTATGGCCAAGTGGATATTAAAATGGCCAACAGCACCGACTTTACTACTCGGTCAGTTTTCCAATATTGCAGAGATGGAATCAGAAAGGACATCAAAGCTATTAAGGGTATTCGTCCTCTCCATGTTTTTGCTCATGTATAAAAACCCGAAATGCAATATCTGTGACCTGATTTTAAATTTAAACCAAAGTAAGTTAAATACCACATCTTGATAGTTCAAATGTTGCTGATACAGAACGACATTACGAATATGCATTGCAAGTTCCCGATGGAAAATAAAATGGGAGAGGAGGTGATAACCATGTATGTACATATATAGAAATATTGTGGATCAGCATTCAAACATTCCTGGGTCTCACGTAAGGTGTAAACATCTGGCCGATTAAAACAAATGTGTGATGTGGTCTAAAAAACAGCACCGTTTACCAGATTAAGTAAATCTTCAAGCGTTTCATATCAATTGTATCGGTCAGACTTGTCCTATGACATTTGACAGTTATATTCATAAAAGCTTTTAATAAAAACTTAATTGTTTTGTATCTCAAAAAGGTGTTGTTTTATTTGCTCATTCTTAAAAGTATACATATTTTAAATTTAGAAGTACATGCAAATTACGTTGCACTTTTTGTTATTTTGTAAAAAAAAATCGCTTAAAATCTAATCAAAAAAACGTAATTTACATTTTCTTTTATTATAAATAATTTGATTATATCATTTTTGATTTTTTTTGGTTTATAACACTAAATTCTGTATTTTTTCAAGATATTAAATATGATACGTACTGTATAGTATAAGAAGAAATTGTTTTCAAAATATTGAAAATAATTGTTAAAAAATTATTTTTACAAAATACCAATTACTGTGCGTAGCATTTGATAAAAATTACAAAAAACTATAGGAGGACATAAAATGAAATCTTAAAATAATAATTATTTAAAAACTAAAGTCACCAGTCATTATTTAATAAACACACCCACTAGGCTATTAAATAATAAGAGTGACTTTAAAGAAAAATCTTAAATTATGATGATTTAACTTGACTAGTAAATTAAATTAACAAAAAAAAAATGTTTGTCAATTTAAAACAAAAAAAAAAAAAATGTGCCAAAATAATAATGAGAACGGAATTAGATTTTGTCCGTTAAAAATAGGTCTCTTTGTGTTGCATTTCGTTTTCGTTTTTTTTTTCTCCAAATTTTGGTTAAAATCGACTTCGTTTTCGTTTGCGTATGTTAGGCGTTAGCTATTTTTTAATATAGATGTATGGGGTTTCTTCAAGTCTTTTAATTGCTCTTTTTAACATCTTTGCCATCACCTTCCTTAGCTTGGCCACGACCCAAAATTTTAGCCAAACTATCCCAAATGCCACCGAAGAAGATAGCACAGCATAAGTTTTCAAATGGCAAGAAGGGATCATGAATGCCCAATAAAATAGAGGACAGTTTAAAGTAGACCATGAAAATGACAATGCCAAAGTAAACCAAGGCATGAGGTGCAGAAATCCAATCTGTTTTCTTGTCCAAAACAAAGATAATCGAAGCCAACAACGAAGCCTTGGTGTAGCTAAAAATAAAAGAAATCAAAAATTGTGTTAGAAACTACATACTTTCAAAAATTCATAAATAAATTTCGCATTTTGATACATCATTGAAAGCATTGAAATTCTTAGAAAATTAAAAGATATCTCAGGAGTCTAAATCATTTTTTTTTTTTAATAAAATATCTTTCAAAGCTGAATGTACTCAGTACTGCGATTCTCTAACTTTGTTAACGATTTTATCGATTTCGTTAACTAACGATAAATGTCGGTTGAATTGCTGAAAATGTTATTGTGGACTTTTTTATTATTTGACAAGCGTTGTTAATTTGAAAAAAAGTTGTTAATTTGACAAAAGTTGTTAATTTGACAAAAGTTGTTAATTTGACAAAAGTTGTTAATTTGACAAAAGTTTTTAATTTGACAAAAGTTGTTAATTTGACAAAAGTTGTTAATTTGAATTTTATATGCTTTGCAATTTTACGAAGTTACAACTAAAATCGTTAATTTGAACTTTTGTTGATAAGTCAACCATTTTTTTAACAACAAGTCTTAACAAATTTTGTTGTTAATTATAGAATTTTGACAATGTAATTACCGAATTTTGTCGATAATAAGTACAAATTTAAAAATATCATAAAACACAATTATTAACTTTAGCCTTTTAAAACATTTTTAAAAAAAATCTGTACATTTTTAAAATGTTTAATACTAAAAATTATTTTGTGAACTCGCAATGAAATAAATAAACACTGCACGGTTTTTTGTTTAACAAAAAACAAATGATCTCGAACTTGAATCAATCTTGCTTGTAAATACTTGTAGTTTTTGTTAAAGGAACATATCTCCTAATCTTACTTTAAGGGATCATTGTATTTTTAACTAAGTTTTGAAAGACATTTTTATGCAGGAAGTTTTACAGGAAAACTAATTTCGTCAGAACGGAAAGAAATAAAGTTCTCAAAATCTCTACATTAAAACATTTCGTCACCTAATATGTAAATTTGTGATTATATGGACGAAATTCAAAAGGTCATAACAACAAGTGAATGAATTCCAATAGCAAAAAGGCGTAACAACGCACTTGTATGAAAAAAGTAACTTTTTTTTTTCAAACAACTAAGTTGACTTTGATTTTTATTGTCAATTTTTGTTTGGAAAAATAGTAATATCCCAAAAAAAAATCACAATTTTGAGCTTTCCCATCATTCCCCAACTGCACCGGAGTCGTCCCTAGAGGGATAAAATCTAAGACCTACCCCCATTCATTTTCCCCCATATCTCCACTTCATGAGGGAACTCCCATACAAAAATGAAATTTTTATAAAATTTGCTCCCACCGCTCTAACTGTCCCATAGGTGCCTCTAGCGGAGTCAAATGTATGACCGACCCATAATATTTTTTCAAACACAACATTTTTTCAGAACATACCTACCCCCTATCTCCATCCCTAAGGGGGCTCCAATACAAAATGACATTTTGGAAAATTTGCTCCCCACCGCTCTGTCTCAAGGGTGCCCCTAGTGGAGCGAAAAGTATCGCCGACCCCTTATATTTTTTTAACCCCAAAATTTTCTTAGAACATACCTACTCCCCCTATCTTCACTCCCTTCGCTCTTATACAAAAAGACATTTTGTATTACAAATCAAAAAGCTCACAATCAGAGTTATCGATTTCATAAAAAATAAAAAAATTGTATGGATACCGCCTTAAGGAATGAAAATAGAGGGTAGATATGTTGAGCAAAAATGTTGCGGTTGGAAAAATATTGAGGTCGGTCATACATCTGACTCCTCTATGGGCACCATTGGGACAGTTAGAGCGGTTGGGGTAAATTTTAGAAAAATTTAATTTTTGGATAACATCCCTTTTAGGGAGTGGACCAATGATGGGCGTACTGTGCACATCCAAAAATGTGTATTCTTTAAAAATATGTTAAAAAATATTCTAAATAAAACCACAAAATTTGATATAAAGGTGTATTAAGAAACCGCTTATGTAACCGAAAAAAATATCATTAACAGGACACATTTTAAATTGTGGAAAATCATTACTGCGAAACGGCTTGAGAATATTAGAAAAACATTTTAATTCGAATTTAAGAAACGTCATGACGATTGCACTAAAAAAATCTTAACCATTTGCATTGGATAATGAAAAACTTATTGACAAAAAGCCAACAAAAAAAAAAGTCAAGGTAAAAATGAAGATTTTAAAATTCAAAGTTTTATATTTTTTAAACTACAAGCACTACTATAGCACTTAAAGCATGTTTTACCTCGTAAGCTAGATTACAAAAAGTCTAAAATCAGCTAAATCTGTCCACATTTGTAAACGTTATAAGCGCATACAACTTTAATATACCCGAGCTGGTCAACTTTGACACCCTGTTGTAGCACTACAGAAACAATTTTCTGAAAGCCTAGCTCCCCCTTTTAAATTTTTGTGATTTTTTTCCGTATTGGACCAGTACACTCACAAGAACTTTTCAATAAAAGTTCAACAGTTATTTAAAAATTTAATCGGTAAAGTTGTTCCAATGGAATATGCAGTTAAATTACCAAAGAAATATATTTGTTAACTATCTGTCTGTTATTTAATAAACAAAATAAACGGAATTTCGGTAATAGTTAAAATATTCAGTTAAAATTTTCTATTTAAAGCAAAAAGTTTTTGTATTATATTGAGTATTGAAATAAACCAAAACAATCTATTGTTTTTATCGATTTTGTCAACTAATTTTTCAACAGTTGAAAATAAACTATAAAATACAATTGTTTGAAACGAAAAGTAAGTAGTCCTTTTTTTTGACTGATTTTTAGTTAATGTAATGTGTATATTCAGTAGTATTTACGGAAGAATATTTTGAGTGTAGTTTAGAAGATTCATAATTATTACCATTTTTTTGTGTTTGGAACCACTGTGTGTTGTTACGTCTATTTGTTTTACAAAAATGTAATGGAAAAAAGGTATAACAATCATAACTTGAAGAATATTAATAAAAAATTAAAAAAATCCTTCAGAAATACGAGTATGTCTGCCAATTTTCCTTTGAAAATATAAAGGGTCCGCCATCTAACGTTTTTTTTTTCAACTAGTGCTTATTTCGTGAATTTTAACACTTAGCTCATGTCTGATTTGACAGATAATTAGTTTTATCCTTCCGCTGAACGAATATGGTTGTGTATATGTATGAATATGGTTGAACAACGCTGGGAAATATTGCGACATTACTTTGAAAATCATGGTGATGTTAATTGTAATGGCCGTTACAGTCAATGGCGATCGTTATCGGGCCATGTTGAATGAATTTTTGTTCACAAAATTGAAGAGGAGGATATTGGCAACATCCACACAGCCGATGTTTTGCGCCCTGTTTTTGAAGATCGCATTATCAGCCGCAGAGCTGATGTCGTTTGGCCACCTCGGAGCTGCGATTTGACACCGTTGGACTATTATTTGTGGGGTGCCGTCAAAGATAAGTGTTACGCCAACAAGCCAGAGACAATTGACACTTTAAAGGACAATATTCGTGAAGCCATTGGTGAAATACATCTGCACACAATCGATAATGTGCTTAAAAATTGGACCGATCGTGTAGGCTACTGCATGGCCAGCCGAGGCAGCCATTTGAATGAAATTATTTTAAATTATTAACCGGAAGGATTGTACTTTCAAATAAAAAAAAAAATTGAGAAAATATTCAGTAGTTTTTTTTTTATAGCATTTTCAAAAAAAAAGTTATTTGGCGGACCCTTTACTAATATCCTAAAAAAATCACAACTTCGAGCTACATCCCATTTCTCATATTTATTGTTGTTACGCCTTTTTGTTTCAGAAAATCCATGCCAAACAGGCATACCAATCATAACTCGAAGAATATAAACAATAAATAAAAAAAATCCTTCAGAAATAAGCCTATAGTCGTGTTTAAAGCAAGAGAAGAAAATATGTCCTTTAAATCTAAAATATCTTTAATTCTATAAGGTTTTTTGCTTCTCCTGTTAAAAAATAAAAAGTGTTGTTACGTCCTTTTGCATTTTAGGTGACGATTTGTATAGTTTAATGAGGTTAACAATTAGCAGAGTTTGGCATTATAGTTCACAGCTCATTTAGTTCACTTTCATAATTGAACTAGTTCGTTCTTTTAGTTCATTCGCCAAACTTTTTTATTTGTTTAAAATATTGTATTGGTAAATGGTTTTATTGACATTTCTGAACATAAAGGACGCAAATTAGAAAAGGTCATTTAGAATTAAACTAGTTCATGAACGAAATGAACTAGAATGCCCAACTCTAAAAATAGGACGATTTGTATAAGAAAGTAATCAGAATTATATAATAAAACATTTAAAAATCAAAGATGTACAGTACACCAAATTCGATTTATGACCGAACATTAAAAATTCCCGTGGAAAAATGTATCCGATTCTTTTTTTTTTTTTGTTATTTTACTAAAAACTTACAATGATGGTTGCATAAATTCCATAGCTGTTGGAGTCCAAGCACCACGTATTAAACGCTCAAATAATTTTGTAAAACCAGCACCGTTACCCTTCAGAGTACCAATAATAATCATAATAACCCAAGCATTAGGATACAATTTAGCGGCATGTGAAACACCATCATAGACTTTCTTAGCACGATAAATTTCCTTCATAGCACTGGCCACCAGTTTTATAGGTAAAAATTTACCAATTTTATAGCCAATATCAAAGGGAGTATAAAAGACCAAATACCTTTTGGAAATAAAAAAATAAAAATTAATTGTTGTTCTCAATACATTAAGATAAATTGACAAACTTACCATACCACTGTTCCTACCATTAATTGTGGTGTATTTTTTAAAGGCGACAATATGGGTTCACCCAATAGAGCGTTAGCTACCATGGCGCCAGAAAATATAACCAACATAGTGGATAACCAACAGGCCATAGGGTGTTTTCGGGAGAAGGCTTGAGCATTAGCACCTAAATCTTCACGTACTGCTAGGGCGGCTAATAAACTGTGTGCTATATCAAAATATGGGAACATTTTTAATTTTATGACCTGATTGGCCATATCTAAAAATGCTTCGGGATCCATGTTTTAGGCTGTTACTTTTCTCTTACTGTAATTGTGCGTTCGTATCTAAAAAAGATAAATTGTCTGTTAAATGAGAAGTATTTACTAACATAAATGTTTGTTTAATGTTTGTTTAATTGTTAATATGTTTATTTAATTGTTAATATGTTGCTTTAACATTGTTGATACAGTTGTTTTATCTTAAACATTAAGGGCACTCACAATTGTGGTTTGCACACGATGCAAATATGCACAGTTTGCTCAAGGCTGAGAGAATGTATATTTGTGTGCATATTTGCATCGTGTGCAAATGTTATCGTGAATACCCTCATTATCGCACGTTTTTTTATTAACACATTCCTATGTCTTGTAATGATTTTTCTTTAGAACTTTTTGGCTTAATGCCTAATATGTTAATACAGGGTGTCTTGTGGCAAATTTATATTTTTAAATACGATTTTTTCAAAAAGTAATAAACGGTGCGGAGGGAGGGTGGCGCCGTTGAAATTATCGATTGTGTGGATTTGTCAGTCACGATGTCGCAGTGGTCGAGTGAGCATCGCGCGTTCGCTGTGAAGGCATTTTTAAGAGTAATGATTCTTACGTAATTGCTCGTCGACAATTTTGTTCAAAGTTCGGTGTTCGGCGAATACGTGATGGACCGAGTGGATCCCATGGCTTTTTTTTATGGGGCTACCTCAAAGAGAGGGTTTATAATGACAATCCCCAATCTATTGTGGCGTTAAAGGAAAATATTCGTCGAGAAATCAGATCAATTGAACCAAGTTTACTGCAGCGTGTGGAGCAGAACACAAGGCTCCGTTTTGAACAGTGTGTTCAATTCGATGGAAGACATCTGGATGACATACTCTTTAATAAATAAAATCCGCATTTCCATTCTATCGTTCAATGCTCTTAATAAAACTTTGTGTCAATTATTACGTTTTTTATTTAAGTTTGAAAATATAAATCTGCTATCAGACACCCTGTAGAAGCATTTCCTAATCAGCGCCATGCAATAACATTTTTGGAAATAACAAATTTATTATACCCTGTACCTAGGGTTATCAGACGGCCTTGATTTACAAGAATTTTTAATGATTGTCAAGAATAAAGAAAAAATAAGTTTTGTCAAGATTTGTGAAAGCCGATTCAAAAAACACATTAAAAAAAAGATTTTAAAAAATTTTCAAAGTTTTGTAAAAAGGAAATAAACATTAAATTTGAGTATTATGGTAATTGTTTGAAAATTTATCAACACTTATACTTCCTTCTTATATTCAACACTAATAATTTGACAACATTGAACAGAAACCCGTATCAACTAAAGAGAAGCTTGAATGTCTTGCAAGACATTCGCAAGACATTTTTTTTTGCTCTAATGGTATTAAATCTGCAAAATTATAAAAACATGGACACAATGAAAGTATTCCATGGAAAACAAAAAATAAAACAAATTTTAAGTAAAATAGTCTATTTTTTGCCATTTTAAGTATAAAAATCGTTAAAACTGGCATCACAACACACAAGATAATGTTTTGCAAAACATTCATGCACATTTTTCCTTTAGTATTTACACATTTTTCCCTAATATACTCAGCACTCCAGAAATATCATCCTTTTGCAGAACCTCTCTTCGAAATATATATTTTTTCTTTGATACGCTGAATTCAAATCTGTCAAAAAATGTTTTTTTTCATTTGCAGTTTTTGAAATTTAATTGCTGTATTGGCGTAGGGAACTTCTAAGTTATCCATGTAGATTGGTAAACATTGTATATTTTTATTTGTAAAAACAATGTGAACTGATTTAGCGTTGTTAAGTTTGACTCTCCATGTTTCTGTCCAAGTCATGATAGAGTTTACTGCAGTTTGTAGTTTATTTCTTGCTAATTCTTCCGTGTCAGAAACCGATAAAATAGCAGTATCATCTGCAAAAGTTGCTATTGTAGAATGTTCTGGTTGAGGAATATCAGATGTGTACAATAAATACAATGTTGGGCCAAGGATGCTTCCTTGAGGAACTCCTGTTTTAATTTGTTTTAAGGTAGAGTATGAATCTACTTGTTTGACACGAAAATACCGATCTTGTAAAAAAGATTCAAATAAATTAGAGTATCTGATGGGTAACATTTGTCGTAGATTAAAGATGAGACCAGCATGCCAGACTTTGTCAAATGCCTGTGACACATCTAAAAATACTGCAGAACATACTCTTTTTTCCTCCAGTGCTCTTTCAATAACGTTGGAGATACGATGAACTTGGTCAATGGTGGAATGGGCTGTACGGAAACCGAATTGGTGTTGTGGAATAAGGTTCTGTCGGATAAATATTGGCTTTAGACGTTTCAAAAAAAGTTTTTCAAACAATTGATATTACGGGTGGGAGGGAAATAGGTCTGTATGAAGATATTTCCGTTGGTGATTTTCCAGGTTTTGGGATAAGTATAACTTCAGATACTTTCCAAAAGCTAGGTACATATTGAAGTTCAAATGCTGCGTTAAATAATTGTGTCAATTTCTGTATACAATTTAAAGGCAGTTGCTTTAGTACTTCAGCAGTCCAAATCTTTTTAGAAAAACGAATCTCATTAGGTATAAAAGTATGATAATTTGTTCCCTTCATAATCATAGAAGTCCAACCTTTTGGCCCCACTATATCTCCTGCAATCTCAAATTGTATAGCAGAACGTCATTGGCTCACTTTTGCACCAAGACCCCGAAAATTTAAAAATGCACTTTTATTATAAATAAGAAATGTTTTTCTATTTAATAATTATATGGGGCAATTAGGCTAATTTTCAGTAGAGAAATTAACTAAATTATGCATTTCAACTGGTCCGAAAAAATTTTTATAAAGTTTTTCCTTAAAATGCGTTTTTAGACAAAAATTTTTCAAAATTTATTTACATAAAAGTTAATAATACTTTTTTATTATAAATTTAATCAAAACTACTGAAAACATAACAGTTTTTCAGTAAAATAGTTTAAATTTATTTATTTTAAATAAGTCATGTTTTGTTCCTCATACTTAACATGGATGTAAAAAAAACGATTTTCAACAGTTTATATTTGAATACAAAAAAAAACATATGGGAACTCTACATTTTATCCCCCATATACAGCAAAACTTAGAATAATTATTTTTGAATTTCTTTTACCAAAACAATATTTTTTATATAAATATGTGTGTTTTAAGACAATTTTTAATTCAAATTGGATATTTTCAAACTTGAAACGTGATATCCCCAAAATGCAAAAGGTAAGGTGTCACTTAATCAAACTTTTCTATAAAAAAAAAGTTTTCGCATCGATTTTGCATGTTAATTAAATTTTTTCTAAAATAAGGGATCTTAGATCAACTATGCATTCAATAATCCTTAGTCCATTGATGTATTTTTCGTAAACTCAATAGCCAAATGCTGAAAATCGTCCCAAAGGAAAATTATGTGTTTTACTAAAAATAACTAAATATTATGTTTCTTATTAAAAAAAACTTGTATGTTTTCTATAGTTTTTATTGAATTAACAATAATAAAAACTTCTTAAAATAATTTCCCTCTTATTTTAAGAAGTTTTGGACATTTTGGTCTAAAAACGCAATATAAGGATATCATTTATAACTATTTTACTGGTCAGTTTAAATGTGAAATTTAACTACGTTGCTGACTGAAAATGTTAATAGTTAGTATAAAAACAATTTAGTTTAAAAGTCTGTTAAACGTGTTCGAATTCAGTTGAACTATCGTAACAAACAGTTAAACTGAAAATTTATATGGGAAACAACCACAAATGTGTCCGTTAAAGGTAGTAGCTAATGGGACATTGTGAAAATTATGCTGAATTAGTTATCTCATTTTACCTCAAAAACAAATTTCATCCATATTTGAACTAATTTTTCGACCTAAAATTTTGTAATTCGCGTTTCTCAAATTTATCAATTTTGCCAGTTAATTAAACCACAATTGTTTTTCAAACCATTATTTTTTGTGTATCCGCTATTAGTCTTGTAGATGGCGTTATTTTCTCATATTTTTCATTTTGTAATCATAGGCTATATCTCGAAAACTAAGCTAGATGGAGCGAAATTAACCAAAAATTCGTTACTCCGTACACATTAAGCAGTCTTTATTAATTACCTATACCGGGAGTAATATACAGGGGCGGACAAAAGTATTCACACAGCAGCAAACTTTATTTCAAATCTTTTATATTTTTAAAATGAAATCTATTAGCCGTATAAGGTATTCAACAAAATTGTTTATTAATAATTTAAACACAACAAAAAACTAACACTAAGCATGTTGTATTTAAAAAAAAATTAAAAAATATTGGAGCTGATGTTACGAAGAAATTGGTCCATTCTATGCCAAGAAGATTAAAAGAAGTCATAGCAAAGAAAGGCTACTCCACAAAGTATTAAATCATGTGAAATTTTATTTTTTGTACAAACATTTGAAGCTGTGATAATACTTTTGTCCGCCTAAAATAATACTTTGAATTACATATTTAGTTTTTTCTTATAATATAACATACTAATAATAAGTTCTTTGTTGTATTTTAATAATTTATAAGTTAATAAACAATTTTGTTGAATACCATATCCGGCTAGTGGGTTTCATTTTAAAAATATAAAATATTAAAAATAAAGTTTACTGCTGTGTGAATATGGACCGCCACTGTATATGGACCTGCCTCTGGTCAGTTCCGGAAAAACATTTTTTAAAAAATATTTTCTGTTAATTCAGCTTAAAAATTCTATTGATTTAGCTAAATTCTAAGTTAATTTAACAACAACTGTCAGCTCAAATTTAGTTCTTCTAAAATTTAGGTCACCTAAATTTAACAGACTGGGATTTTCAACTTCATTTAAAATTCTGCTGCACTGGGAGATTTATCTGAACTTCGGTAATGAATTTATTCATAGCTTTAATGAAAATTGTCACTGGAACTCGTCCATTGAAACTTTTCATATAATCTATGAAACAGGTTTTGTTGAAGTAAATGTTCATTAATGAAAATGTAGAATTAATGAAAATCTTATTAAATGAAGCGTTTGTGAAATTTATGAAACAGTTTTATAAAATTTTTTAATATTAAAAAGTTTCCTTGAATTAATAAAACTCTTCATGAATGTCTTAATAATGCATCGGAACTAAGCCAATGAACCGCTTAATATGATTTTTTGAACAATTTAATTGAAGTCCAAAATTAATAAAAGACTACATTGAAAGAATTTATAAAATATGTTGAACACTTGAGAATTAATATTAAAACTAAAGTTTGAAATATATGCAAATGAAGGAAATGATAAAATTTTATGAAAAAAATAAAAAAATTAAGTCTTTGAAATAATTTCATAGCTCTAAATAATTTTTTTATTAAATTTATGAAGGGATAAGTTATGAAATCGAATGAATTTGTTTTATAAAATTTTATGAAAAAAAATTTCTTAATATAATAAAATTTATTGGATATAATGAAATTCTAACTTGAATGTACGAACAAAATTTTATGAAATTGTTTCATTTTTACATAAAGGATTATTCTTTCAGTATGGCGCAAATGCAGGTAATATTTTCTATTGTCGCAGCTGAATTTTAAACTATTTTTACGGAATTTTTTTTTTTAGTAGTGTATATGATTATTATATAATTAAAAAAAGTCAATAATTCTGTGACAAAAGTGCAGTTTTTTGTTTATCTTGGTATTGGCGCAAAAGTGAGCCAATCGCCTTCTTCTATATAATTTGAGATTATAGGGGTCCAAAAGGTTGTACCTCTATGATTATGAAGAGGACATATTAGCATACCTGTATACCTACTTTAATTCGTTTTTCCAAAAAGATTTGTAGAATAAATACGTCATGAGCTTTAATTTTGAAACATTGCTTCACTTTTGCTCCACAGTGTACATGTACATTTAAATATTTTTAAAATTATCAATCACATCAATATTTTCGTTATTTCTTTGCAAATATTATATAATCTCTCTGAGAAAATATACCTAAAACATAAGATTTCGTAAAATATATATTTTTTGTTTTTTCTTTAATTTACACAATATTTTCAAAAATAAACGGTTTTTATGCATATGATGCATTAGTTGTAGCGGCATTTCGCAAATTTTGTTTTTCTCGTATTTTTTTAATCTATTTGCATGCATTTTTCATTTGTTTGTAACAATTGGAGATAAAAATGAATCAAGAGAATTAGAAAAAAAAAATAACAGAAGAAAAATATAACGAGAAAACCCCGCACGGTCTAGGAGCTCCAAAAATAAACACAAAACTGTAGCAAGACGTAAAAAAAACAGAACGACGAAGAAAATAAGATGAAAATTAAAAAGCATGTACTACATACATATATCTATATTGAATATTTGAAAATTATTTTTTTAAATCGTATCTTCAATAATTTGTTCTTTATTTAAAAAAAAATTACACTTTACTGTTTTGTTTTATATTGCATTTTATTTAATTTTTAATCAATTTGATAAACCGTTATATAGGGTTGAGTAATAAAACTGACCCCCTGTCAAATTTTTAACTCTTTGCTTTAATTGTTAATTTTTTTTTAATTGCACTCGAACATTATGTTATCAATATTTTTGGTTTATAATTTAAATTAATTGTATTTATTTAAAATAATTACTTTTTTTTTAATTCTTAAATAATATTTATATTATTAGCCAACCGCAGCGCAGCAGCTCTAAAAAATTGGTTAAATGAAAAAATTATTTGGCAACGAATTAAACGCAAACACACGTCCGACCACGAGAGCAAAATCTACAACACAGAGTTTTACGATGAAGAAAAATGTTGCCTGTAAAGAAATTTTTTGTATTTTTATATTTAGAATCAGCCATCGCTAGCGGCATAATTTCAACATATGTATTGCTCGCAAGTTTAAATAATAGGGCGGTAATTATATAGGGTTTAAATACTTTATAGGGTTCAAAATACTCTTTTATGCCTAATGTTTAGGAAATGCAAAATCCCTCACTTTTTCATTTCCCGCTCGGAAAATAAATTAAAAATAATTCATATCAAATCATATTTTTTGTATGCAAAATGTCTTACACGAACTCAGATTTTTTTATGAAAATACGTCTCCATCAGTGCTGCCAACCAATTTGTTAAAAAATCGTCAATGTTTGTGGAAAAAATCGTCATTTTTAGAATGAAAAATCGTCATTCTCAAAACTTCTTATATTTCACAAAAAAAGGGAACGTTTACGCAAAGATTTCTTTTAATCATTTTATACATATGTACACTAGGGTGGTCTTTCGTTGTATGGGCGAAAAATAAAAACGAGATTTTGACTGTACCCCCCTCTTAAAATATTTGTTTGGGTACAAAAATTCACCATGCAAAAAATTAGAGTTCTAGCATAACGGGAAGATGTCCCGCATCGCCCTTGAAAATCAGGCCCTTTGGAAAAATGGGCATAATTTAAAAAAAAATTACAAATTTTTTTTCTTCAAAATTTAAAAAATATAAAATAATTTTTGTGTTGGGTTTAATTGAGGAAACATTTTTCGGTTTCAGCACAACATCGGCTACAGCGTGGTGATAGGGCCTTATACTGTCCATACTCATTACACACAAAAAAAATAAAAACTCATTTCAGTCACGAAAACAGTCGATTCAATTATTTTTATTGCTGAAATATTTGATCATTGAAATTAGTTTTTTTCTTTCTATTGAAACGCAGGGACTATGCAAAAACAATTTTTTTTTTTTTTTATTTTTTAAGTTCGTTTGCATAATTACCCCCTTTTGTTGAAATCAGAGTTTTAAAAAAATTATTTTATTTTGAGCATTTTTCTGTTTAAAAAAATTTCTACATTTTATTAAACAAAATTTAACTTAAAAATTACATTATCAATTTAATGATAATGTTCTAGAATAAATAAATATTCAGATTTAAACTACAAATATTAAATTATTTAACTTAATAAACTAATAAAGCAAATGAGAATTTATAAAAAAAAATTTAAGATGATTTTATAATATGTATTAATTACTAATACATAACCGTTTATAAAAAATAACTACATACATAAATATTACAAAAAGCAACAACTATATGTTGGTGTTACAGTAGTTTTCCGATTTAACGAACCATCGGTTTAACGAATTCGGGATTTAACGAACTCATAAAAATTTTGAATTGAGTACCTTATATTACGAACACCGTAACTTTGTACCGTAACTTTGTACTCGATATAACGAACAAATACAAAATTAATGTCTTAAGTATAGAATGAGATGCAAATACAAAGATTTCCGCAAACAAAAGCAATAGACATATAGAGAAAGGGGATTCCCCAACAATGTTCTGGTTGCGTTTTCTGTGTTTACTTTTGGAGTTTTTAGCATTCTTGTTCGATCGTTTGTGGTGAAAACATTAGAAAACATGGGAAATAAATAAATAAATAGTACTCGGTTTAACGAATTTTTCAATTTAACGAACAGGGCTGACATTATATAGTTCGTTAAATCGAAAAACAACTGTATTTTGTTTTTTATCAAATGCTTTGAAGGAATAAAATAAAAAATGTCAAGCAAGTTGCGAATTTGAGTAATTATTTAATTGATTCAATTAATTTTTAAAAGACAGCTTTTAAAATTAAAAAAAAAAAAAAACAATTTAATTGAAAATTTTCTGTGTATGCTGAATGTAGTTTGAAAATCACCAACCTATTTTAAAATTTGTAAAATTCCATGACAAAATGTTAATTTTTTTTATTATTTTTTCAATATTTGGTTTTACAAAATTTTGACATACAAATAATTGCCTTCCAGAAAAATATTGATTTAGCTAAAATCAAGAACGTGGAAAAATACTCTTTTATCAGTGATTTTAAAGCTAGGTGATTTAAATCAATAAAAAAAAAAATAATTAACATTTTTGGATTGAACTTGCTATCCTAAAATACATAAAAAACCCCTTTCGGTTAAGGTTATTTTTTAAATAAGATTAAAATGAGTCTTTCAAAATGATGAAGTTTATATGTAGTAAATCTTTAAATCGATAAATAAATAAATACTTTTTGATCGATTTGAGATCATTTTATCACATTTTATTAAGTTGTTTTAAATGAAAAGGAACTTCATAAAATGTTTGTCAGTAAAATATAGAGAAAAACCATTGAAAAATTCGATAAAATTTGTAAATTTTTAAAATTGCCATTTCTCATAAAATGAATTTAGTAAAATCTTCATTTTATCATAGTTCACCTCAAAAATCGTCAAAATAGAGACAAATTGTTAAAGTTGGCAGCGCTGGTCTCCATTATAAATTTGTGGTTTTTCTCAGAATTTTCAGTTTTTCATACGTCTGAGAAAAATAAATTATAGTGCTATCCTTTAAATCTTAAAGCTTGATTAAAAAAGTTTCAGTAAAAAAAATTGTAAGTCCTGGTTCACACACGGCAATTATAATTGCGCAATTTTTCTTCAATTCTCCTTTGAAATTGCTTTTGTGTTCACACAGGAAAAGTTTGTTTCAGCAATTTTCGTATATAAACCTGCAGTGTTGAAAATTGCGGATTACAAAACAAAACGGAATTGGAGTACGGGCAAGTCTGTACCCCCTATCATTCTCTTTCCCTCCCTTTTCTATAAACTCAAGAATTGCGCAAGTAAAATTGCCGTGTGTGAACCAGGTCTAAGTTTAAAATAATAAAAAATGGTAAAACTAAAAAAATTATAAATTCTGATATCGGCGAAAAACTGCATTTGGACAATATTTGGTAATTGAAAGTTTTGTGGACTTTTTTACTAACAGCAAAATTTTTAAGAGCGATCAAAAGTGACTTTGATTGTCTAAATTAAATGCCGCTGCTTGAAAGCAAAACTTACTTTTAATGCCCCATAATTTTGGATATGATTGGGATATAATGACGCAGTAAAAAGCATATGATAAAAGGAGGTCTTAAGTATGCAACTAATTTAAAAAAAAATTAAAACTATTGTTCCAGGGTTGCCATTTAATTAATTAAAAGATAGAATTTTTGATATTTTATTATATCACTTTTTTGAAAAACTATTAATCTATAGAAAGCAGAACGGTGTTACGGACGGATGGGAAAATTTTTTGAAAAGAGAAAAAATTGTTGTTCAGTGTGTACTTTTTATATAACATTATTAAAATTACTTCAATTTACTTTTAATGTAAAAAATTTGCTATTTTCTTCCAACAAATAAAGAAATTTTAAAAATTGATTCCCCAGTGTTGTTATATTACAATTTTGAAAAATTGTCTAAAAACACATATATTTTTCGAAAACTTTCAAAAATCGAGAAAATACAATAATAATTGAACCTGGTACTCCCCATGGTTTAATTATACAAGGTTTGCTACATGAATGTTTTTTCGGTTTCCCTAGTCCATTTTGACAAAATACAAAACAATCATGTTGGCGAATTTACAAAACGTAATAAGAAAATAACATTCGGCAAAAACGACACATTTCCACACTGCAATATTTTTATTTGAAAAATGTATAAGAGTTTTGATTTGCATTTCAATTTAAAAGCTTATGTATATGTAATCTCTAATGAAATTCTAAGGTCACTTGGTAAGACTAAGGGAATCAAATGGAGTACTGAATATTAAGGTCTATCATGTCCAAATTTCTCTATTTTGAAATGTTATTGTTTTGGGTATGTCACAATTAACAGGCCTTGTTAATTGGTCTACCCCGTTTGCCTACAAACAATAATTGCACGCAACATTGCATGCAAAAATTGCCTCGTTTAAATAGCCTCTAAGTGTCTTTAAAAAACCAATTTTTTAAAGTTTAAAAATGCTAAAAAAAAAATTTAAATTATTCTGAAAAATCTTGTAACGAATACAATAAAAAAATTGCAAAATTTTATCATAAAAAAACTAAACATTTTAAGAAATCATAACCCGTTTGGGACCGACAGCATGTTAAAGTTTTGCCCCAAAGTTTGGTCGAAAAATGACCGAACAATTTTCGGACCTAATGTTTATTTAAACAGATTATTTACTTAACGAAGCGCGCTGTTGGAAATACTACAGAGAAAAAATTCGCAATACAGACTTAAGGCCGACTACGCAGAAAGACGGGTTTTTAGCTACAGCGCCGTTAAAAAAACCTACCATGATTTTAGAGGTACATGACCACAATTATGGTTATTATTTTTATATTTTCCTGGGCGTTATGTCTAACAAATATTCGGTCATAACAACCACTTTAATTATGGGGGTAATGGTCGAAAAAATATAGGGCTTGATCCCCTAACTCGAAATAGGGTAACGCCAGTGGGGCATCATCAATGAAATCATAGATGATTTCATTGACAATGACATTAAGTCATCGTAAATTTTGGGTCTTTCGCGGTGCCATACTTTCATCGTCGGTCAAAGATTTTGCAGGTATTCAAAAGATAAGTTTACAACAGGTAAATAACCGAAACTACTTCGAAATTATTAAAAGGAATGATACACTTTGGCATTTATTGACCCAGGAATTGATTTTGAATCAGTTCCCAACTTTATCTTTTCTTGAACTGACTCCACTAGAACCGATTCCAGGGAACTAGTTCCAGTGCCCATATCAAGGAATTTAAATGTAAGAACTAAAATTGGAGAACTATTTCTAGAAATGGCTCTAAGAGAAACCGAATTTAAATTCTTTATTTTCCCATTTATATAAGAGCCAACATAATGAATAATCTGAAAATTAAATTTTGTTATTCTCTTTAGTAGATAAGAGTCGAATTAGTGGGAAGTATAACAAAAAGTACATTTATTTAGTGTAGTGTAGTTTCGAGTACAAAATTTATCTCAACATTTAAATTGAAGCGCATGTTTACTTTTATTTATGGTAGTAGTAGTGAGTAGAGTGAGTGCTAGTTGTTTGTGGTTAAACATTTATTGGAACCAAAAATGTATCACGTGTACCAACCGTTTATTGCAAAAATAAAGATTAATATAACTGAGAATAGAGAGTGTCGCACTAAACAAAAATTGTGTATTTTTCGTGAGGTTCAAGTTGTCAAAGTACGCTACAATTGGTTAATAACGTTGTAAGTACTTTAAATTGATACACGATTGGTACACTTAGAGAATTAAGAAGGTAGAAATGGCAGTTAAAATGACTACAAATTAAATTAAAAAGGCAAATTAAAAGGCTTTTTAAGTATATCTTCTTTTTATCAGCTGGAAGAAATGTTAGCGATTTTATGTCATTTATGAATAGCCAATAAAATATATTTCGATCTTCCGGAAATGGAACAAATAATAATAATTTATTTTAGTTATTGCTCTAAAGAAATTGAATAAAAAATCGTCATATTCTTTCTTGTAGCAATGGGTCAAACCGTTTAGTCTTTACAGAGGAGAACAAGCAACCTCCAAATGGCATAGCTCAATATAGAAATACTGGTGGTAAAGTCCAAATTTGTAATGGTAGTGGGTAATTTAATATATTTTATATTTTTCCATTTATCTTTTAACAAAATAAAACGTAAAATTTAGTTAGTATAAAAAAAATTTTTGGTTTAAGCCCTTGGCTGATAATAGGCCAATATCTTCTTATTAACTTCAAAGTGATATTTTGGCAACATCGCGAATTTGTCTTCCCGGCGATAAGTTGGTGATAAAAAACGTATTAAAGTATCGCCGATTTATCTTCCCGGCGATAGTTTGGCTATAAAAAAAATGTCATAAAATATCGCCAATTTATATTCCCAGCAATAATTTGGCGATAATAAAATATCACCGATTTATCTTCCTGGGGAATTGCTTTCATATTGTATCTCTTTCGGTAACAGTTACTCCAGACGGAAGAAACTTCTGCAATACGAAAATGATTATTGCAAGCAATATATGTTTTCTTGCAGCACGCAAAGAAAAAACATGTTTGAGGGAACCATATTCGGAGATCATCATACATTTTTGGATTTATGATTGCTACAACCATGTTACTATGGTTGTGTCAATCATACTCTTATCTGTTTCTGTATCATAATATGATAATTAGATTACAATATTATTGTTCCATTTGTTAGATTACCTTATTAATTAGATTACCATATTATTGTTCATATTGTGTCTGATTTTTCCAATTATCATTTGTTTGCGCTGTACTAGCTATTAATATTCCACAATCGTTTTCAATCGCAATAGTACAAATGATACCATGAACATATCTGAGTCCGAAATATTTTCACATACGACTTGTTTGTATTGTATTTGTCCAAAAGAACCATTACATCCCCACTTATTTCCTTTTATTGATTGTATCAATAAAAGGAAAAATCACCGAATTTGGGGTGATTACAATAGTGTCCTTTGATGTCAAACTGTCCATTTTAGCAGTGGTTTTGTGCTAATATTCTGGATACAGATTTGAGCCGTAAATATATTGCTATTTTGTTAATTTCAAATCCAGAAATAATGCAAATGCCTCCTCATTTGTGAACTATTTTGCCTCGTTCGGAGTTGGTATACTTTTAAGAAACCGGTTTGTTCTCATTGGACTAGATTTAATAACTTTTTCAATAATATCTATTCACTTTTGTCAAATATTTCTGTGATCGCAATTGATGTGGGAAAGATTTTTTAATATTTGTACATCCAATTTAATCGTTGACATCATTAAGTTTCCGCCTCTTAAATCTATCGCTGCAGTTGTCCAATGATTTTTGTGGTCTTCCAGTCCTATTTTGGTTTGTAGTTTCTGAAGCAACAGTAAGTTGGCCTTCTAACCAGTTTGCACTACGTGTATGAAAATTTTGTTTACTGTAGCTCACTTCTTTGTAGTACTTTGACGAAATTAGATAATTGCTCTTGTATTTCGGTGCTACACGAATTTAAGTTTAATTTTATTTTGATGTAACTCAGAACTTCTTCCTGGTCTTTCTAAAATACTCTTCGGCCAATTGTAATAAATATTTCTGAATAAATATTTTTATTTGCGACTGTTATTGCTAAAATATATTATAGCAATTGAGTTTGTATTCAAATGCCACTTTCTTATAAGCCTTTTCATACACTTGAAAAAAAGTTAGTAAAGTCAGCAAAAAATGTTGCTGAGTCAGCAAAATTTTAGTCAGGAGGGTGCTTGCAAAAAATTGCTAATGTCAGCAAAATCTTTTGCTAACAAAAAAAATTAGCATATTCAGCAATAGTTTTATGTATGAAAAGCAGATACAAAAATCTTCCATGGTTGATTTTTTTGTCTTACAAGAGTTATACTTTTTAGTGTCATTTTCCTCGTTACTACGACATATTGACATGCCGCGACATCTACTTCATTCTGCGTATATCTTTCAATCTGGTTGTTTTCCATACTATTAATATGCTTATCAGCAACATTTTTTTTTTAGCAAAATAATTTGGTAAAGCATTAGTAAAATGTTAGTGAAATATTAGTAAAACATTAGTTAAAAACAGTTAAGTGCTGAATAAGTATAACTAAAATTTCAGCTGAAAACATAGTTTAAAAAAAATTTCTGAAAAATAGTATACCTGATTCACAAGACTATTTACTAACTTTTCTAATTATTAATTAAAATGCATCATGTTTTATTTTTTGGAAACCAAATCAAAATATTATTTTTAACGATTGAATCGCTTAAACTGAAGCTCAATAAGGGAGGGATATTCCACTTGAGTCTCTGTTAAAAAATAAGTTGTTAATAGCTGAGAAATTTTTTCGGTGTAATCACCGTTAAAATAACAACTAACAAATATAGTAAAAACATCTAACAATGTCGTTAAAATAACTGCCGTAATTTTGTAATTATTTTTTAAATTACTAACAAAAACTTAACTGTTTACTACAGAAATACTGTGTTGGTAGTTGTTTGTTAAAATACTAAAATAACGGCTTCTAACAACTGTTACAAAAATATAGTATTTTTCTGTAGTTGTTTTTTAAAATAACTGTCATAATGATTAAAGTCAATCCGTCAATTTTCCTCGTTTACATATGCATTTTTTGCAGTTAAAAGTTTAACCTGAAAAGTTTAATCTGAACTCCCTACAATCCATTGTTTAATCTTTTTGATTACAAGTTAATTCAACTTTTCATCTGCTTACTATTTCTAAACTACTAATTGTCTGCAAATCTGTGTTTTAATATAATTTCGTTTGGCAACGCTAAAAAGTATGCATACAAAGTCAGATAAAAATGAACGTTAAGACGCTGCCACAAAAAATTTTAGCGCTGTAGAAAAGATTTTTTGCTAAGGCCTAGATTTTCTTTGTTGCCATTATGCGGGTCGCTATCCACGTCACCTTGTTATTTTAAACTGACAAAGTTATTCCTTTATACTATGTTTCCACTTACGTGTTTTGAGCAAAACATGTGTTTTTGGTGAAAAAAATATAGGGGAGTACATGTACAAAACACGTTCAGTGGAAACGTAGTATTAGTATTCAGTAGTGTCCGTAGGGTTGCCATTCGTACTGTTTTAAACAGTACATGTACTGTTTTTTAAAAAATGTACTGTTTTATTCACAACACCTAAAACAGTACGCAAAAGTACTGTTTTTTTGGAGTTGTACTGTTTTTGTACTGTTTTTTTTGTATATTTTACATATTTTTATATAAACAAGTTTTTTTTGCGTGTACAAAGAATATATATTTTTTTAACCATGTTTTTTTCGTGTGTACAATAGTTTCTTATATAAATTTTTTGAATCTCCCTGTATTAATTCCACTTCGTTTCTTTGTACATATATAAGTTTGGTTTGTTTACTTTTCAAGCAATGGACGTTTGTAACAGTGTTGCCAGGAGATTTGTTTTTAAATCCCTACGTTAATGAAAATAAATCCCTTTTTTCCCTACAGACAGAAAAAATATTCCCTACATTTTTCCCTACACATTTTTTTTAATAAATGCAAACATTTTGATTTTTAGCAGTAAATTATATTTACTTTTATTATAAATTTGTACAGTAATTCATTCAGGTACAATAGATTTTCATTAAACAAAAATAACAGAAAGTAAAAATAGCATAAAAGCTAAAAATATACGGTAAACAAATAAAAAATGCCATTTTTAAAAAATACTCGTATAAACACTTGTTTCTCGATTTTGAAAGAATGCTTAGAAAGCGAAAGAAAATTGATTTGGGTTTCTCTAAGTAAATTTCTATGCGAACGATGACTTGAAGTACAAGTCGAATGAAAACGTAAAAGTTTTCATACAAAATTTGGTTTCTCTATTTCGAACGATTTGTCAACAGTGCGAACGTAAATGTCAAAACCATTTTCATTTATGCAAAGCCAAGAGCACATGCAAACAATGGTGCCAAATGTTTAAACTTATTTCTCATTTTTCCAGTGCCACCAGATTTGTTGGTTTTATTATATTTTTCATTGTTTATTATAAATTATAAATAGAATACAATTTTTAATAAAAAAATCCCTACAATTTGACTGAAAAACAAAATCTGTCCTTTTTTCCCTACAGATGAATTTTTTGGAAAAAATCCCTACGAAAAGGGAAAAATTCCTACACTTGGCAACACTGGTTTGTAAACACAATTTTTTTTTCATGACACTGCCCAATTCAAAAAGTAATGGCGTCCAAACTAATAATTTTAGCCAATTTGACGAAATTTAGTCATTTTGATGAAATTTAGTCAATTTTACTTCTTTAGAGGATGTAAACTTGACGAATTTTGTTGATTTGAATAAAATTTGTTAAATCTTAAAAAAAAAAAATGACAAAATTTCGTTAAAGATCTACAAAAATTTTTTTGTTGATTTTACCTACGCTATTTGGTTCGGTGTATTAACTTATTTTAAGTAAATATGTGATGTATGAAGTAAAAGTTATGTTAACAATAAATACAAAAATGTACTGTTTTTTTTTTGAAAAGTACTGTTTTTTTTTCATCAATGTACTTTTTTTTCACTTTTCAAATATGGCAACCCTAAGTGTCCGACCGATCAGTTCGGCCAGAAAATGCATTTGGTCTGTATTCGGTATTTTAAAGCATTATGGACAAATTTGGATGGAAAAATGTTTATTGGGCTGATTAGATGCTATTTTAAGTGTCAAATTTGAAGAAAAGTCTGTAGTTAAAGCCCGTATGACACTGTATAGTTTTTGTATTGACAATCTAAATTAAAGCAGTACAAATATATTGTTACTCAATTTTTTAACTAGTGTAAAGAGTACGAACACATAGTGCCAAATTGTAGTAGATTAGATTAGATTATATGGCACTATGCACCGCGACCAACTTAGGTCTTTTGTGCTGCCTAAAGTTACCCTAAAGATTCAAGCTACCTATAAAGCCAATAATCCTATTAGGCAAAATCTTCATAATGTCCGAAGGGGAGACAAAGCGATTGCCAAGAAACTTGGCACGCCTTTCACATAGCCTCGGACATTCGCAAAGAACATGCTCTGATGTCTCAGCTACCAGTTCGCAAAACCTACACTCATCCGTGTCCGAAAGACCCCTTTTGAGCAGGTGGTATCTGAGATTGCAGTGTCCAGTCAGGTAAGACACCAGGGTTCTCAAGTCACCCCTCCCGAGGGACAAGAGTCTCCTCGATCCTGCACTGGAAAAAGAAATCAATCTCTTAGCCTGTCGTTGGCCAAGAGAGTTTTCCCAATAGAGAGAGAATTCTGACTCCCTCCACGACCCGAGCTTCTCCCTAACATACCCCAAAGGTATACCACATTGTAGTAAATGTCAAAACAAATGCTTTTGTTATCGATAAATCAGCGAAAAATTGGGATATCTGTCAAAAGTGCAAACGAAAATTTTGAACTTTATCTTGACATTTCTCACAGGCAAATAAGTTTGTTGTCAGTTTCTTTTTGGAACTGTCAGTTTAAAAAAAAAAACAAAACTGTTTGTTTACAAATTGTATATATGTTTCATTCGCACATTAATGTTGTTTCTTTCTCCCAATACATCTTGAAACTATACAAAAACTATACAGTGTCATAACAGCTTAAGCAATGAATTCACTGTTCGGCCTCAGAAATTTCGGCCAAATTAAAAATAGTTCGGCGGCCGAACTTTTAACTTTATAGCTAAACTTCGGCTTTTCTCTTAAATTTTATACAAAAAATCGAATTAAATCGGCTCAACAAACATGTTTCTAATACCAAAATTTGTCATCATTGCCTCTATATATCAAAAAACCGACAAAATATAGTTTTTTGGCCGAACTGTTCGGTCGGACACTAGTATTCAGTATAAACGTAGTATCAAGTTCAAAAAATGCATATGTAAACGAGAAAGATCAAAAAGTTGGATTAGCTTTAATCAAGTGGATTAATTTCGCTGTCTAACTTAATATGATATATACATTTACCATCGAAATCCAGTTAAACTAGATTTCGATTATATAGTTGCTTATAAAATGATATGCTAACTAGATTTTGAATTCCGGCTTAAACTGGATTTCGTGCCATGTAAATGCAGCTTAAGATATTTCACGAGTTAAATCAAAATTCAAATAATTTTAGTTTTCGACCTCAATTAGTTAAAGTATCGTTAAGTTTTTATTATTTTTATTATCTGAAACGCCCTGTTGAACAGAGCTGCTTATATTTAACATAACAACCCTGTCTTTTTTTATTTGCGAAAACGTGACAAAAAGGAAACCAAAAAAATCTTATTTGCTTTTTACAATGAGAGATACAAGTCGAGTGACGCAAATTCGATGCGACGCCGCTGCCAACTTTTGTTTGAGAGTCGAGCCGGCGCTGAAGCAAGCGTCTAGTTTCGGCTTAAATTTGTTAGTTGAACAAACCAGATTAGCCGATATTTTTATTATTTTTCAATACAACTAGTGTTTTCATTCAATAACTTCTCATAAAAAAGGTAGTTGGTTACAACAGTAACATTAAGACAGAAATGAAAATGGTAAAAATGCGATTCGATTAAAGACACGTTTCTTCTTTTAATCCTGCATATTTTGCAATTTTACATGTTTGATTTTGAAATATTTTGAACTAAAGTCTAAATAACGCAAAAATACCGAAACGACGATTTATAACGTTTTTTTTTTTATTTTAGTTTAGTTTATTATTAGTAGTATTTAAAATACTTTAAAATGACATTTCATTTTAATTTAACAAAATATTATATATTGTGATTAAAATTTAAATTTTTAATAACATTTACATTTTTATTTCTTAAAGGATTTATATTTGTTTCATTCTTGACATCATTCGGCGTCATATTGTAAAGTTTTAATCCTTTGCAAAACACCGATTTTTGCATTGCACCTGTTTCTGCTCGCTGAGGTCTGAAATCTAAAGCATTTCTAAGGTTATAAGGTTGAACCTCTCAAACATATCTTATTTGTGCGATCAAGTAATAAGGTACTCTTTCCATTTTTTGGATAAAAAATATTGTCCTTTGTTGAGTTTTTAACCATTTTAGTATGTATAACATAAATGTACCGGCTTCATTTTAGAATTGAGCCCTTGTTTTGTAGTTTTTGCAGCCTATTTATTTGTTGGTCTGAACAGCATGTAAATTAAATAGTTGACCCATATTAAAAATTTGGTTTTATCATAGTGTCATAGATGTTTATTGCGGTTAATATTGTCACTGTTTCTTAGACCCAATTTTCTTGGCAATTTTTCTACAAAAGTATTCGACGTGATATTTAAAGTTTAGATCATTGTGTATTGAGAAACCCAGATATTTTAAATTATTTACTTTTTCTATTATTACATTATTTATTTTGAATGTTAAATTTGTGTTCATTTTGATTTCAATTAATTAATTTTTGTTTTCGTTAAGTTTTAATTTATTAATTGTTACACACTTATTAATATTATACACATAATTTTTGAAATTTTCATGACAAATTTTCTCCGTTGTTGCTTCTGAGAAAATCAAGGTATCGTCTGCATATACATAGTACAACTTCTAATTTCTCTAACATATTTTGCATATCGTTTACATATATAACAAAAAGTAGAACTCCTAAAATTGAGCCTTGTGGTACTCCAAATTCATTTTCTATTTCGTTTGATATTTTAATATTAACATTCCATGTAGTTAGTCTTCCTGTTGATCTTTTAATATTTTTTCAATGTCTTTTTAACATGTTTTTAAAGTGTTAATTGGTCGGTATTCTTCACATTTTAATGTATTTTTTACTTTTTAACAGAAAAAACATCGATTCTTTTCAATTACTTGAAAACACACCAGTCTCCAGTGATTTATTTATAATATTTAATATACTATTGCCTTTTCTATCCCAATTATCCAGGTTTATGTTACTTGATAATTTGTTATAATCAGGTTTCTTCCTAATACTTTTACAAATAATATTCAGTTCATGTAAATTTATTGCACGGAATTTTAATTTGAAGTCTATCACAGGTATTTGATTTTCATATTGTACATCTTTAATGGAATATCTGATTTCTTTAATACTAGTTACGAAATAATAATTAAAACTGTTGTCTATTTGGAAATTGTCTTTATATTCTATTTGTTTATATATCACAGTTTTTATCTGTGATATATAAACATTCATTCGTATCGGTTATACCGATACAAATGCTGAAACAAACAAAAAAAAGTGATACCAATGCCTATATCAATACCGTTATTCGTTTCGATTGCTAATCTTGAAATAAACTAATAATTACATTTTTTTTTTAAATAATTACATTGGCCTCAGCTGGCTTTGAGTCTCCGCGGGTAATTTTTGCGTAGCCGCCGCCGAAGTTTTAGAGTAGATTTATATCTCAAATTTGCACTCGTCCCTTTCTGCTTATTATTATTTTTTTTTTTATTATTCTACACACGCCGGTGTAGTCTCGGCAGCTTGAAGACCGGCAAACCATTAAGCATCAAGCAAATTTAGCGGTATTTTGGGCGATTGTCTGATTTTAACATTTTACAAACAATTACAAAAAATCAAGAAGACAAAATATATGTGCAACAATAATAAACAGTAGTTAAAAAACAAAGATAGAAGAAAGAGATACAAAATCAAAGACACAAGAAAGATACATAAATTTAAAGAATAATGGAATAAGTTAATATTATTTGTTCCCCAGGAACTTTGAAATGGTGCGTTCCTCAAAAAAAAGTTGGGGGTCCCCTCCAAAATTAAAAAGGAATTAGGGGGCCTGGGCCCAAAGATCGGTACGCGTAACAACATATAATTTTTAGGAGCTATGATACGTAGCGCCGTCTACATCCGTTTACCAAGATATTCTTAAAAAATTATTATAAAATGATATTTACCCCTTTACATGAGTTAAAACGAACAAAAAATACACTTTTACTATTCGAGGTACTCTACGTGTAGTTCCGACGAGTTTCATGGTATACTCGGGCTACTCGAGTTTAATCGTAATCACTGCTACGGATCATAAAAATAATATCATTTTTGAAATCCTGAGGAAATTCCCTGTCATTTGAGTACCCACACGTATATGTTTCTCGGCATACCGTTTTTTCCCTAGGGGCTTCAGAAGCCCCGGTCACAAATTAAGGGGTTAAGAGTTTGATTTACTTCGACAATCTCCCACTAACTTTACCATTTTTTTAAGACGCAATCATTGTTTTAACAGGCTGACGGATATTTATATTTCGACATATTAGGAGTGAAAACTAACAGGGGAGGTATCCTGACCTGAAATCGCATACTTTAATGAACTTTGGATATGTTGTAAAGGAGCAAACAAAAAAGGAACACGTATTGCTTTTAGCTGCCCAATCTCACGTTTAAGGGTAACAAATTCATTTGTTTTTGTATGAAAACTTATCTTTAATTTACGGAAACAAAATTTATTTATACGTAGGGTTAAAGTACTCAAGAAATCAAAAATTTTGATACCCCCATATTGCCTTTATAGTGGACCCAGAGTTGCGACATTTTTGAATTATTTGAAATATAGGTAAAAAAGGCTCTTCGTGAAAAGTCGCACAAAAACCGAACTGTTCCGAATATCGGGAAAAACTCAGGCACCTCCTTGACAAAATTAAACAGGCATTGCTTTGCATTATTTTTTAGCTTAATACAACTATAATTCCTTTATACAAGAACAAACATGTATTTAATAGAATCGTTCTTATAAAATTTTCTTTTCTGTCTTGATGTAACTGTGGTAGCCAACTATCGTTATTATGAAAATTTGTTGAATGCCAAGTCTGTTTTTAAATTACTAACAAAATGTTAATGTTGAACTACTGGCAACATGGGACATCACATGTTAACTGAATAATTTTGAAGGTAAGTGCTATTATTCGATATTCTTCCGAATAGTAAAAATATTCCGAATATACTGAATACTGAATTGTAACCGAATATACGTGACACCTCTAACAAAAAGGTTAGTATTTTTTTAAATTTTTGTTTGTTTTATATATGAAACATAATCTTGTTATATTTTTCTCCGTATAAGCAGTTTTTGTACATAAACTTGCCGGCTTAGAGCCGCCGCTGACCATTTTTTGTCAAGCCGCCGCCGCCGATTATTTTAAGTCGTCTTGGTTTTCTGTTTACAATTCCTCCCTTTTTCTATTCAGTTTTGTATAAGATTTTGTGAGGAATAGATGATTCTTTCGTTTACTCGTAACGAAACGCGTGTGTTTTCTTGAAAAAAATAGACGAAAACTAGAAAAAATTGGAAATTATTAACTAAACAATTGTCTAAAACATATATAAAGACAAAATTTATAAATTATAAAAAAGACACGTCCATAAAAAAACTGAAATTTTTAATGCTTAAAAAAAATTGTGTAAAGTAATTTTATTATTCCTTCGTTGTCTTTATATTTTTTTTCGGCCATTTATTAAATACGGCCAATAAGAAGATAACTTGTGGTAACAAGCTAAGCTTGGAATGTAAAAACAGCTTTTTTTACGTTTTGTTTTTTGCTGTCGGTGGATGTTGTCCATCCATACCAGAAAGTGGATATAAGTGTATGTGTGTGTTAAAGACAAGATGCTGCTGTTTTTGTTGTTTGTGGCTAATGCTCAAGACAAGTAGCCACTGGTGTTGTTCATCGTATTGTTGATGATGATCAAAGTTGCCAATTTAGCAATTTTCCTGCTAGATCTAGCCATTTTATTTATATCTAGCCATACAAAATGTCTAGATTGTATCTAGCCGGAAGATTTGGCCATTAAGCACTTTTCATGCGAGATAGAATTATGTCTTTTTTTTAACCGAGCTTTTTAGAAAAAAATCCGTTTTCTCCATATTTGACTCGAGTAGCGGTACGAAATAAGTACTTTTAAATTGTAGCTAAAGGTACCCATACACTTCACAATATTCTTGTACAACTTTTGCTATTGTCCAAAATATTGCCAGTGTGTGTCATATTGGAAGGTTGTACAATATAAATTAAAAAAGATTTTGATTCTTATTGCGCAACGAGAAATGTGAAAAATATTTTATAATCACCCCTATCGTGAATATTTTTGCCCTCGAATTGTGACCCTTTTCACTCAATTCCAATCGTGAATAAAAGTTCCCTCGAAATTTGTTCCCTTTGTCTAATCATTCACTCGTGAATAGCATAATTCAATTTCAGGGGAAATTCACAATACCAATTTTCACTTGAGGGGGAATGAAAATTACATGGCAACAAAAAGTTCCCTTTTTATTTACTATAGGGGTGAGTGTGTTGGGCACATGATGCAATTTGTATATCCCTCCACACCAGAACAAAGGAGTAGTGCCATATTTTGCGCAAAAGTATTGTAAATCTTATTATTATTAAATACTAAATGATATTGCAAAGTAGATGGGCAGCTTTAGAAAAACTTTTCTCAGTGAAGCCAAGACGCCTAAGTCCGGTTGTGCAGAAAAACTTTGCTCAGCAAATCCATTATTTTATTTATGGATGACTTTTACATGACTTCACTTTAAAGAAGGTTTTTTTCAAGTAATTGAAATTATTAACATTGAAAAGATTACTTTAGTTAAAAAAAAAACAAATTTCAAACCATAATATATACGGTATTTTGTAAACTATTGGATACTATGGTACCTTAAATTAAAGCATGAAGTCTTGGCTACAATAGAAAGTCATATTATACTTACCTTATATTTCAACAACTCGGCATTTTTTCAAAAAACGCAAAAACCATGAGTTGGGGTGCAATGGGTTAATATTTTTATATTTTTCTATACTAAATTAAAGGTCTTTAAAAAGCTTCCTAATGACAACCATTTTGTTTCGTTCCTACAACGTTAAATAGATATCCATAATAATCCGCCGACACACATTTTTTTTTTCCAAACACGTATTTTAACCCTAATTTTATTGTTTTTTTTTTTAAGCTTTGCCCGTAAAATAGATTTGTTCCTTTTTATGATTTTCAAAATAATGTTGCAAAATTTTCAATTTTTTTACATTCGATTTTTAATTGTTTGTTTTTTGTAAAATTTTAATTCAAATTTTTTTAAAGTTAACAAAACATTTAAATTCAAATAGTACTTTTATCAAATTCGTACTGAAACTAATATTTATTAATAATTTACCTTCAAATTATTGAGTTTTAGTATCATTTTCCAAATTTTGCCATTTCTAGCCGTTTTTTCTCCGTAATTTAGCCATTTTTTCACATCAAGAGTTGGCAACCTTGATAATGATGACGATGGTAAAGAAGACAACTTAAAAACAAAAACAAAAAAAAAAACTATCAGAACAGTAGTCACAAACAATTGCATAAAACCGGTAACTTTGTCCTAAACGACGAGTGGTGGTGGACTTCTGCTCTTAACTGCCTTAATTATAAAATCATAAATATAATAATTTGTGCAAAACAATCAAATAAAATAAAAATTTTAACCAAGTGAAAAATTCTTAAATTAAAAATAAAAAAAAATAGTGACAACAACTTTTAACAATATCAAATTAAATATATTTTAAAATTTACATTAAAAACTTGTATGCTAATTTTTAAAGTTTAGTGATTGTGCTAAGAAACCCAGTTTTACTGGTTCCATTGCTATTGAATTCTTTTATTTTTGAATTTTTTGTCACCAGCATTAACTTTTTTTTTTTAATTTGTGTGTGTTTCGTTTTGTTAAAAGTAACCTGAAACGTGTTGATTACCATCACCACCTCCTACTCCTCCTTCGCCACCTTCATTCTTCATCTGGCAATGATAATTAATTGTTCGGCCTGCTGTTGGTTGGTGTATGTTGCATGATTAACGGTTCTTGGCAAATTTCTCCATGTATAGTGTTTTCTATAAATTTGATAACAGGACACAACAAATAATTACACTTGGGTAAGTACTATTGCAGAGTCTAAATAACCATAAATCTATCATTTTCAGATTATTTATCATACATTTATTTCATCATTTATTACCTTCATTTAAATCATGCTTCTTTTTTTCTATTTTTAAATGCAAATATTTGTATGTAAAGGACTTGTTGGCTAAAATTCTTAAAAAATCCCACTTAAAAACAAGTTCCGAAGACGAAACATATTGATAATTCTAAGAAAAATCTGTTGACTTACACAACAAGACAGGTTTATTGCTTAACCCAGGTAGAAATCAGGGCCCTCGTTATCCAGTAGTCGAGTACCTGGAACTTCTCGAGTAGCTCAAGTATTTAACGAATAGCTCGACCCCATCGAGTAGTGAAAGTGAACTTTTTGTTCGTTTGAACTCATGTAAAAAGGTATATATTAAAGATTAGCATAACAATTGTATACTTTTTGGAAAGGTAAAAGAAGAGAAATGAACTCGGATGAACATTGTGTCCTGGGCCAACTACTACTAGAAAAAAATTCCAGTTTCCCATCGAAACTGGTATTAGTTCCACAACTAGTTACAAGAATACATGAACAAGTGGCAACATCAACTTCTAATCTTGAAATTTTGTTTAGCGCATCCAAATTTGACAATGGCTAATCCTCTTATTCAAATATTCTTGCGCTGGGAACTGGTTCTATGGAACGGTTTTAGAACATATTCTTCTCATCGGTTCTAGCATGCTTTGAGGGTGAAAAATTTAAAAAAAATTTATACCTATATACAAAAATTGAGCTGAAATGAAAAGGAATTATAAAAATGGAATAAAAGAAAGTACCTTCAGTTGTAAGGTTTAACAATATGATGTAAAAGATACAAAAGGAATCCAGTTTTAATTGAAATTTGGCATATTTCACCAAAAAAATATGTTTTGTTCGTGTAGGTCTACTTTTATGAGATATTAATGTTTTCTAAATATTTAATGCGTCGCAAGCGAAAATCGTTCGATTTTTATAGTAAATATTTATTGCGCCGTTAGTCCCGGTTCACACACGCCAATTTTTCTTGCGCAATTTTTTTTTCAATTCTCCTTTGAAATTGCTTTTGTGTTCACACATGAAAAGTTTGTTTCAGCAATTTTCGTATATCAACCTGCAGTGTTGAAAATTGCGGATGACAAAACAAAACGCAATTGGAGTACGGGCAAGTCTGTACCCCCTTCCATTATCTTTTCCACCCTCTTCTATAAACTCAAGAATTGCGCAAGTAAAATTGCCATGTGTGAACCGGGACAAATTTTTATCGGAAACTAAAAGCTCTATACTTTATACCGCTTTTTGCACAGCATTTCAGCACCATTTTCGCTCATAAAAAAGTTTACAGTTTTTCGACTGTTTTTATTTACTATTTTAATCTCATCACAGTGCGATACAATGCACAGTGGGGTGTATCACAAATATTTTGGAAATAATTCTGCCATTTCTTACTGGCTGATTGGTAAAGAAGGGCTCACTTGGTGTATCAGGCGCTGATCAATTAGACTCCAAAGTAGGACACCACCTCGAGTATTCAAACATTTTTAGAGCATGCCAAATTTATATTTATCAACGGATTTTCAAAATTATACATTTTTGTAATCTGTTTCTAAATTCAAACTTACTCATGTGCAAAAGTTATCCGCATTTTAAAATCAAAATTTTACATTTTTAGCAATAAATGTAAAAATCCCATTTTAGGAAAATTTTTAAGTTTTTTTGGAATTGTGGGATTTCTTTTAGTCCCATATACCTTTTTTCTGCTTTAATAGAAACAATCGCCTGGTACAGCTTAGTATTAAATTTCATTATAATAGTACTTTAACAAATATTTTATTGCAAAATAAAAGTTGTAACACTTTCACAAAATTAAAAAAAATTTTTTTTTGACGGTTATCCAAAAATTGTATCCGATTCGGTTGTTACTTGGCACATAATATTAAAATCTGATTCCATGAATATGTGCAAAATTTGGAGCAAATTAGTTATTATTTAGACATATTTTACCTACAATGTCATATAAACATACAATTTACAATTTACAAATGCAATTTATAGCAAAATAAATTTTGTAGGAAAACTATGTTTAATAAAAAAGAATTTGCTCCAAATTTGTCACATCATGGAATAAAATCTAAATATTACGTGCTAAGTTTCAACTGAATGGGATACAATTTTCGGACAATGTTAAACTTTTATTTTGCAATAAAATATTTGTTAATAAACGTATTGTAATGAAATTTAATACTAAGCTGTGCCTTGCTATTGTTTTTATTAAAGCAGGAAAAAAACTGATATACGACTGAAGGAAATCCCACAATTCCCAATAAACTTAAAAAATTCGTAAGATGGGATATTTTAAATTTATTGCTGTCATGTCCACATTTGAAGCGATGTTAAAAAAGGATAATGCTATCATATTTGGACTAAATTAGAGGACCTCCACCGTTTTTTTTTCTTCCAATTCCGATGGAGCACTCAGAAAATAAAATTGGTTAAAGTTGAAATTTGTGTAAAAAATAGTCGAATTCGGAGGGGTCTGTGGGAAGTTCAATAACCGATTGCGAATGTAATTTCTATAACACGCAACTATATATAGTAGTCTTTTAGAAAAATATAAATACTATGTGTGTTCCTGAAGAAACTTTTAATCTGGAGGCAAAAGAGTTTTGCTAGGTTTTTGACCAAATTACGAAAATCCCATTGTTTATAATTTACAATTTTAGAGGCATTTTATTTTCAGTGTGAACAAGATATTGCATTCATTATTTTTTTAATTAAATAACTTGTTAACATCACCAAGACTTTTCAAAGCAATCGGGCCTTTTCCATTGCCAAAAAAAAAAACGAACCAGATTTTGGCAAAAATTCAAAATTTTGATTTTCAAATGCTGATAACTTTGCCCTCTAATAGTTAAAACACATGATTAAGTGCTTATTGTTGTAAATTACAATCAGATTACAAAAATTTCCTAGGTTACACAAGAATTTCATAGGTTACAAAAAAAATTTAATTTTTTTTTTTTTTGGAATTTAGCACTTTTATGAATTGAATATATTTAAAAAAATTAAAATTAAATTTAATAATTAAAATTTTTAACCAAAGGACATAGAGATATTTATTTTTCAATGAAAATGAAAATTATTCAAGTTCGAGGCCATACTCTAATACCTTTATTAGGATATTGTCCTAACAAATAATCTATAGAGTTTTTTGTTTTCAATTTATTAATTGACCACTTTCAAGAATTTGTTGATGGTTCCATTTGGGGATATTCTAGGTTCCCATCATCAGAACACGTTTTGAAAGAGGTAACAATGCCATGCAAAACATCAAGTATTCATATAAACTAGTTTCCTCACTAAATGAGAACTAATATATGAGCACGAAGTTAAAGATTATCACCATTGATCAAAAAATAAATTGAAAACTGATTTTTTGTGGGTATGGTCTACCTTTGGTAGATATTCAATACACGTTTTTGTTTTTCCGCCTTTTTATTTGTATATTTGTTTTGTTTAAAAACAACATGTACAGGGGGAGTAGTAAACAAGACCGTACTTTGTCTTTTATACAAGTTTGATATAATTTTTATTAAAATAAAAATTATGTTTTTTTCGACCTTTAATTGTGCAAAACAATGAAAAGGGAAAAAAACAAAAACGTGTATTGGATATATACCAAAGTTAGACCTTACACACAAAAAACAAGTTTTCAATTTATTTTTTGATCAATGGTGATAATCTTTAACTTCGAGCTCATTTATTAGTTCTCATTTAGTGAGGAAACTAGTTTATATGAATACTTGATGTTTTGCATGGCAATGTTACCTCTTTCAAAATGTGTTCTGATGATAGGAACCTAGAAAATTCCCGAAATAGATCTATCAACACATTCCTGAAAGTGGTCAATTAATAAATTTGAAAACAAAAAACTCTATTGATTATTTGTTAGGACAATATCCTAATAAAGAAATATAGAGTATGGCCTCGAACTTGAAGAATTTTCATTACTATAAATACAATTAATGTTGATCCCGATGAAAATAAATTTAAATAACAAATATGCAGGTGCTTGTGCAAATTTAAATGTAACTGACACTAATAGAAAACATATGATTTTCTATTGTTGATTTACTTGAATAAACGTCACTACATTGCTAGGTCTGTCAAAAAAACAGAGTAGTATTTGGAAGATGACAAAGCCAATTGTGACAATTTTTTGTTGTTGTTTTTGTTTTTTCTTTGATATTTTAAATTTTGAATCTCGCTCCTAGACGAGGACAAGAAATTCTCATTGAGTTTGTGATTTAACATAACAAATATCTCTAGAAATTCTAATAACAAAGTCCCCTGAAGATTTCCTTGGGCAGGAATGAAATCCGGATAGGGACACGCCTACATCAGATTGCTTTTCACAATTTGTTAAATAAGTTTTGGGACTTTAGCACATTTAATTACTATAAATGCATTTTCATTTTCATTGCACAATTAAAGGCCGAAAAAAACATAATTTTTATTTTTTAATAAAAATTATATCAAATTTGATATTTATTTTTTATACTTAAAGAATTTTTTCTTAGCAGGAGTTCATAGAACTTTATAATCCATTTTCCGACAGAAATTTTAAACTAATAAAGTACGAAAATTCAACAAAAACTTATGAAATGTATATTTCTTTTTGTTTTTGACAAACATTTGTTTTAAATCATACGCAAATTTAGTTTTAAACATTTGTTTTGATTTTCGTCCCTATTATTGTTTCCAAGTAACAATATTTTGCAATGCTTGTAATTTTAATGAAAAGAATGGCGAAAAACTATTTGTATAACGGAAGACCATTATTTTTTAGACAACATAACGGTTTTTGAAAATAAAAATTCCGTTTATAACAACGAATTTATCAAACTATCGAAATTCAAGCAATCATCCCAATTATTTTGTCCAACACTGTAATAGGGCGTTAATTTTTTCATACTTGCAGTCAGTGCAAAATACAAAAATCTTAACTTTTTCCAATAACAATTTTTAAAATTCTATAGTCAATTTTTACTGCCTGCAAAAAAAAAACACCCAAAATCATTTAAAATCATAAATTACTATTGCGAGTTTTCAGATTAAATTTTTGTTTTACTTGCGAGTCCGGCGATATTTATAAAAATTTAGCGAATTATTTTATATAATTGTTAGTTTTGATTAAATAACAATTTTCTAAAAAAAAACTTAAAGCATTTCAATGTGAATTTTGTTAATAACACCGCTTTTTTATCGCTGAAATCCAAAATTATGTTTATTATATATTAATAACTCAAATATCGGCTGTAATGACGTGGAAACGCGAGTTCGAAAGATGACATAAATATATATTAATAAATAAAAGTTTTTATAATTTCCATGTTTTTTAATTTAAATTTATTTTCACTAAAATTAAAATCGCAGCTTTTATATGAGCTGAGAAAATAGAATTATTGGTCATTTTTCTTACTTTTGCTAAAAAAAAGAATTTTTAAAGTACTGGCTAAATACTGAATTATCTTATTTAAAGTACTGGCAAACTACTGAATTCCATTGTCATTTCGACACCGTGCCAATACAATCATTTCGACACCGTGCCAATACAGTAAAACTTAAAAATCAAACACGTTGTCAGTACATGTACTACCGTCTCAAACACCGCTCTAGTACTGGTCCGTTCTTCTTTATTTCCAAAACATTTGGTTAAAAACGTTGCCGTACCCAGCAGAGAAACAAACTTAAACTCTGTGTCTTTGGAACCGATTGATATATTTTAGTAAATTTAATGGAAAGTCTATTTCTTGAAGTTTTCTGCAGTTTTAGTTTCATTCAAATCGATTGAGGATTTATTGCGGAATTTAAGTTCAAAGTTTAACTTCTTATTTTTTTTAACTTTTAGCATAAAAGTATGGAATATTTAGTTTTTAAATCGTTTTTATTTGTAAAAAAGCCATTTAAGGACAATGAAACCATTTTAATAACACTACACGACAAATTTAACTTTTTGCACACCCTCTCTTTGAAATACATATTTTTTTAATACACTTAGGTACGCTGAATACAAATCTGTCAAAATTTTTTTTTCTCATTTGCAGTTTTTGAAACATCGCGGTTTTTATATATACATACATCAATTTGTTTGTATATTTTGCTTAATTTTTCGAAAGTTAACCACAAAATCATGAATTTTTAAGAATATAAATCTACACAAAATTATATTTCATTTAAGTATAATCATGTCGGTGTTTGTTTCTGGATATTTTACCTTGTTTTTCATACAAAAAGACGCTAACAATGATAAAAACTTTAATTTTGTGTTGTCACCGGCTTGAAAAAGTAATTGTCTATTAATTAAATTAAAGATAAACTAAAATATTTACATACATGTATAGTGGTCAAATTGCAAACAAATATAGGTTCAGGTAGACTGTCTATAGCGAAAGACAAGGATACACATCTTGGGTAATTTTTTATGTTTCCTTTTTCTTATTGCAAAAAATGGTTCTATATTTAGACAACCATTGATGTAAGTAGTTGAAAGATAATTTTGTTTATGTTATTTATAATTATTTCTATATATTTTCATATATTAATTTAATACATGTCGTCAATGTAAGAGTATAAATAAAATAAATTAACTAAAATATAATTTTTCTACAAATTTTTTGAGTTTTTTTTCAGTCTACTAATATTCAGAAAAAATTTTATTAATTTTTAGCAAGGATGTTTTAAAACTTTTGCTGAATCTACAAATTTTGTTGCTGAAAATCAGCGATTTTGCTGACATTAGCAACTCCTTTGCATGGACCCTCGTGACTAAAATTTTGCTGACTTTACTACCTTTTTATTTTTCAGAGTAGGCAAACATTTTGCAAACAAAAAAGTTTTAACTGTAGTAAAAATACATTCCTTATGCTTGCAATGTTCGTCTGTCTGCCCATATTCCTGTCACTGTTTGAGGTTTTTGTTAAGAAAATATCCGATTAATTTCATATTGTTCAAAAACAATTTTTTAGTTAATTTATCTTAAATCTGAGAATTAGTTTCATTAGAAAAATAATCGTTCAGCTTTAAATAGTATTTCGTCAAAAACTACAAATTCCATGTGTTAATGAACATTAAATAATACTTTTTATAGAAAAAAATGTACAATTAATTTTAATTTAATTTTCTCAATGTTAAATGTACAACGTATTGAAATCAACAGCAAGTAACAGTCAACCATGTATGTATGAATATGTGCCACATACGAATATTTGCGACGTGTAAACAGATCGACGAAAATCAACTTGTTTAACGTAAAACCACATTATGTCTGTTACTTACAAGTTGATTTCAATATTTTTTCACTTTATTTGATAACGGGATATATTAGGATTTATCATTCGGTATGTAACACCCCGATAAATTGATGCTGGCCATTATCATTATTAATTTTATTTAAAAAAAACGGACTAAACGGTCAAAAGTTGTTTAAATAAATTATCTAATACGTTTTGGTTTTACTTTTACACAAATATTTTGATCAAATGGTTTTGCGAAAAAATGTTGGAATTAACAAATTACCTGCGGTAGAATAAATAAAATAAAACAGTATCCGAGGCACTCATAGAAAAAAACCTGTAAAACTAGCAGAAAAAACTACTAAAAATTTGTTGAAATTCAAAATGATGTTGCAGAAAAAGTTTCTGAAATTAGGAGATTTTGTTTTGCTAAATATTAGTAAGATAAGAACAACAAAAATTAAACTGTTAAATTTACAAAACTTTGGTTATATTCGAATTAAATTTTAGATAATTGAAAATACAATTTATTTTGTTAAAATGGATAGGAGGGCGGATCAATAAGTCCGTGACTTTTCGAACTTCAATCGTAGTTATATGAAATGCAACACTGCTCCCATCGGTACTTGATGTTAATAGACTACTGTCAAATTTTGAGCAAGTCCCGTCATTTACTTTGCGTTTAACAGCTGTTCAAAACATACAACCTCGTGGATTTTTTTAAAAATGGAAAAAAGTGAATTTTACAGTGGGGACTCTGCACCGTCGATTTGAGTTTTAAAAATTGGTTTACTGACTTTCGTTGTAGTCGCACAAGTACAAATGACGCTGAACGTTCTGGACGGCCAATTGAGTCAATACACCCGAAAATGTCGAAAAAATCCACGACATGGTGTTGGCCGATCGAAGAGTAAAACTGCGTGAGATTGTTGATGCCATATGCATTTCATATGGCAGTGTGGTTTCGATTTTAAATGATCAGTTGGGTTTAAGAAAGCTGTCTTCAAGATGGGTGCCGCGTTTGCTCCCAATTGACCTTAAACGTAATCGTGTGACAACTTCAAAGGATTGTTTGGAGTTGTTTAACCGCAATTCGAATGAGTTTTTGCGGCGTTTTGTAACTGTGGATGAAACATAGATCCATTACAACACTCCGGAGACCAAGCAGCAGTCTAAACAATGGGTTTCTCCGGGTGAACTGGCTCCGAAGAAGGCCAAGGTAAGTTTGTCGGCCAATAAGATGATGGCAACAGTTTTTTAGTATGCACGCGGGATAATCCACATCGATTACCTTTAAAAGGGGAAAACAATAAACGGCGAATATTATGCCAACTTATTGGACCGATTTAACGAGGATTAAAAAAAAATCGACCCCATATGGTCAAGAAAATAGTTTTTTTTTCATCAAGATAATGCACACGTGTGCAGTCTCAATGGCAAAATTCCATGAATTGGGCTACTAATTGGTACCTCATCCGCCATATTCTCCGGATTTAGCCCCCAGTGACTATTTCATATTTCCAAACCTAAAAAAATGGCTCCGCGGAAAGAGTTTTAGCTCTTATGGACCTCGAAAAATCCAATTTTTCGGAAGGGATACAAAATTTGGAGAAACGTTGGACTAAGTGTAAAAACTGTGTTTCATTCAAAAGTCACGGACTTATTGATCCGCCCTCGTATTTAGATGATTTTAGCATATTAATATGTAATGAATTAAAATTTAGATCAGATATTACTAAAAAAAATTGACATTTAACGGATTTATTTTTGCTATTCAGGAATGTTCATTATATTACTCAACGGCCAAAAAATCTGTCTTTGAAATACACATTTTTTAATAGACCTATGTACGCCGAGTCCAAATCTGACAAATCATTTGTAATTTTTGAAATATTATATATTATAAAATCATGAAATTTTTTTAAATAGTATATATTGACACAAAATTATTTTCAATTTGAGTATAATCATGTCGGTTTTTGTATCAGGATATCGCACTGGTATTGTAAGGGAGTTGAAAATTTTACTTTTTTAGTTTAATATAAGGATAAATAAAATAATAAATATGATGTGAGCAAACAATTTTGCGGTTCTGTTTCGAAAAAAAGCTACATTTACGAAAAAATTGGGCAAATGATGTAATATAATAACCGTTGTACTTCAAAAATACTTTAATTTAACTATTCGATATTTTCAAAGTTGTACTTTGGATAGAAAAACAATTCAAAAATGCGGCTCCGCTAAAATAATTAGCATTAAAATACAACTCTGCTAGAAGAAAGTGAAATGTCAAAAATTTAAAGAAAAAAGTTAAAAAACTATAAAAAACATTGAATAGTTTATAAAAAAATTTAAAAACATATTTTAAAAATTTAAATTTTCCATTGAAGTGAAAATTTTCCTAACAATTTTCTTAAAAATTAAAGAAAATTTTAAAACCTTTAAAAGTATCGAGTAGTATCTAGTATTGAAAAGTATACTTAGTGGTCCTATTGCAATCATATTTGGAACAGGCAAAAGTTTGCATAAGTGGTAACTTTTGAAGATTTTCTCTTAAGAATTTATTAAGTCCCGGTTCACACACGACAATTTTACTTGCGAAAGTCTTAAGTTTATATAAGAGGGAGGAAGAGAGAATGGAAGGGGGTACAGACTTGCCCGTACTCCAATTCCGTTTTGTTTTGTCATCCGCAATTTTCAACACGAAGTCAGCTGCATGTTGATATACGAAAATTTGCTGAAACAAACTTTTCCTGTGTGAACACAAAAGCAAGTTCAAATGAGAATTGAAGAAAACTTGCGCAAGTAAAATTGCCGTGTGTGAACCGGGACAAACATATCAAATAAGTTTTTGGTATCGTTGGATAGGAAATTAACTGTAGACTAGGACATTTTTTAAAATAATCCCATTTAGCATTCTTGGTAAAACAAAAACTTGGATAATCCGATTGCAAAGGTAAAAATTGCTGATTTTGTTAAAATGTAAACATAATCCAATGATTTGTGGCACTTTAAAGTCTAGAATATGAAATTGATGTCAGAATTTATGATTTGCTGTAAAAAATTCCACAATTCCCATAAATAAAATAATAAATTCCAAAAATGGGTTTTTTAAATTTGTTGCTGCCATGTCTACATTCAAAGCTGGGTTTGGAAGATACAACTTTAGAAGCGGCTGGAGGGAAAATAAATTCAAATCACAGATTTTTTTAACTCAGCTCGCTTTTTACAAGAAAAAAAAAACTTTCAGAATACTCTGCATAGTTTAGGTTTTAAAAGAAAATATATTATATTGGCGTTTAAAAGTCAAACACTTTGAATATTAAACTTTGCACGTTATTGTGAAGGGTATTTGGATATTCTTAAATAGCGTTCATACTTGTTTTTGTGTTTAACATTTTTATATCCACATAATAACAAATTTACTTAAATAAAAACCGTAAATTAACAAGTTCTATAAATTTGTTGATAGCAGAGTTTATAAAGAATGGAATCTTCTTCGTCTGCCGGACCAACCTTTGCTCCAAAATTGGTGTAGGCTTAAATGATCGGTTTTAATTTAAAAATCATTTAAAAACATTAACTCATTAATGGCACGTCATAGATTTGCTGGAAATTTTTAAACCAAACTTTGCAGATATATACAATCATGCTTCATTAAGAAATATTTGTAATTTTTTTGCATTAAATCGCTCTTTAGTGGAAATATTAGCAACCAAAGTTGAAACTTTGACAGCATATAAATATGAAGATATTTTAAAAACCCTGGCCATATATTTTTTTTACGTTTAGTAGTATTTCAATAAAGATAATCCACTATTTACGTTTAGAGTGAAAGCGGAATACATTTTGGAATATTTTAGACTTTGTGTATTTGAAAAATTCGTCTTTCGATCGGTCAGATTTTCATAAATTATGTACTAGTGTCCGACCGAGTATTCGGCTTCGGAGTTCGGCCAAAAAGTGAAGTTCATTAATACAACGCAAAAATTTCTATCAGTGTAGAAAATGTTCTCCAAAATATTTTCAATAGCTTTTTCTTCAATCTCTTTAAAAAAAAAAATAAAAAAAAGTTTTTGATTTTTTTTTTTGCACAGTCAAACATTTTTCTGACATGAAAATCTCTTTGACACGAAAAGACCTTTAAAAATATTATGCATACATTATATGTTTAGAAATAAATTATTTATCTGGAGGTAAAAAGACTGTTGGTGATGTTTGGGGAAAAATCGCAAAAATACTTTAAACTAATTTAGTTATTGAGTATAACAAGATATTGCATTAATTTTTTATTTAATCGAAAATTTATATGCTTAATAACGCAACAGTTTTTTTTAATTGGTCTTGATTTGGTCCCGTTATTCGCAAAAAACGACCTGATTAGGACCAAATTTTGAATTTCACATTTTTAAATGGAAATATCTTAGGAACCTTAAGAGATAACCCACAAACGTAGCACGTTTTTACTAGTGTCCGACCGAACTCATTTTTTTGGGCCGAAGCCGAACTTCGGCCATAATATCAATGTTCGGCCGAAACCGAAGCCGAACTTTTTGTTTTAATAAAAAAAATATAAATTGTTTTTTTAGATCAATAAATTTAAACCAAAAAGTTATTAAACATAAACAAAAATAAAAATTTATAGGTATCTTTTTTTAAAAAATCATATTTGGAAAATAGTTGTACATACTAAGTATTTTAAGTAAAAAAAAAGAATAAAATATTTTTACTATATTTTATAGTCAAAGAAAAATAGTTGATCGATTTTTAAGTTGATATAGAAAAACAAACTTAAACTTTAATATTTAAAAATAAAAGTTTGATATTGCAATGACAGAAAAGCAATTTTTCCGCATTCACACCATGTAAATTGATTCGTCTATCAGAATACAGCTGTCCGGCAGCGCTAAAAAGCTGTTCGCTAGCTACACTAGTTGGTGGGTCTGATAAATATTTCATTGCTACAGCTTTCATATTTGTAAATGGACTTGAATTCCAATACTCAAATATATTTATATTTCGGGACTTAAAGGCTCCGTAATAAACATTTTATTTTCTTTTTCAATAAAATTTTCATTTGGTTCTGCTACTTCTAAGTCTGGTACTGCATCATGTCTATCAGAAATTGATGAACCTGTTAATCTCTTTTTATTATTACTTACTACTCGAAATTAATTGCAAAATACAAAAGTATACGTTTAGTTAAATTATATCGCATTAAACTTGATTATTTGCTTATAAGTCTTGTAGGTATATTTCTGCAAATGTTTTTTAAACTCTTTTGGCTTTTTGAATTTTTTCACACACATTGATATTTAAATATCGTTGTTATTTTTTGGTATTCTATCATATTCAACGTTGTATTTTTTATGTAGTTTTTTTGTAAATTATTTGTGTTTTTTATAAATAATCATAAAAAGTTCGGTAGTTCGGCCAAATTCGGCCAAAATTTGGCCGAACTCCGAAGCCGAAGCCGAGTACTCGGTCGGACACTAGTTTTTACTAGGTATTTACTGGCAGATTATAAATATGTTAATTTTATAAAAAAGCTACTCACAAAGCTCTTAAAGGAAAAGACAAAAGCTCTCTTAAAAAAACACCATATTTAAAAAAAAAAAAAAATAAAAAAAATTTTGACTGCAAAAAAATAAAAATATTTTTTTTTAAAGATTGAAGAAAAAGTTATCGACAACATTTTTGACAAAATTTTCTAACTAATTCGTTATATGTATCCAAAAAAGGGCTGTTTGACGAAAATTTCAAAATTCGCCACCCTCCAACTCGGAGAGTCCTGGACCGATCCCAAGACATCATCATCCCGATCCCAAGACATCGTTTTCAAAAGTTCGGTCACTTCAGATGAAATCCTCCATATATATGTATATTTTTGTGCCATCACCGATGTTTAGGCAGCATGTCGAATATCGTGAATAAAAGTTTCCTCGAAATGTGTTCCCTTTGTCTAATCATTCACTCGTGAATAGCATAATACAATTTCAGAGGAAATTCACGATACCAATTTTCACTTGAGGGGGGATGGTGATAGTAAAAAAGGACTTTCGGTCAAAGTTGGTAAAATTTTAGCTTCCTTTGTTAGATGCATTACAGGAAAAAAAATATTTTAGATAAAAAAAAAATGATTTTTTTTTACAAAATTTTAAACAAAACTCACTTTTAAGAATAATTTAAAATATTATTCATTTAAATATGTGAAAAACTCGTATTTTTAGCATTTTACCGTTTTAAAAATTTGGTACAAAAGTGATAATTGTCATAACTAATTCGATACTTAAATAAATCGAATCAGTTCAACCGATTAAATTTCCTGTATGTGGATGGATTACGTTGTAAAAATTCGTATTAATAAAATGTTTAAACGTTTTTATCAACATTAAAAAGGAAATTATATACTATTTTTAGGAATATGCTAAAAAAAGAATTTATTCTTTAAATCTCTGATTAAGCGGTTCATTGTTGTTTAGGAATAACTGACATTGTGCGGACGGGTAAGGCGGTCAGAGAAGAGTATGTTAAAAAATGCAAGGCAAATTTTTAGTAATTTTGAAATTGTCATAAAATCATTCATTCGTATTGTGACGTGCTAGAATTCGTTGATTTTAAAAACTGATAAAATTATTGAACAAAAAATGACGATAATGATGATGAGGTTTTACATGTATTTAGTTGCCAACTCCCTGTCTTAATAATTACACTAGTTAACATCGAAAACCTACCGACGTGATGGATTATTTTGGAAACCAAATTAATTTTTTAGAATCCACCACAATTTTGCATTTTCATCGAAGAATTTAACATTGGTTTTGCCTAAACAACTTCTTGGACGTTATTTAGGCATAAAATATTCCCAGGAAGTTGTTTTGCAGCATTAAAATAATGATTCCTTCCTATGGCAATGTTAAATTCAACGATTAAAATGCTTGATTAGAATCATTCCTTGGCAGAACAGTTTTTGATGAGAAGTTAATATAAAGCAACAAGACGCTTTATTTGCTTCTAAAAAAGTTTCAAAATATTCACTATTCTTATCGTTGTTACTCGTATCAAAATGTTATGAAACTCTACAATTACTTAAAATCACAGTTTGCGTAAGATTTAGTCATAAAGTTAAAATAATATTTTAGACTTTAATAAGATAAAAGAGATCATAAGTGATTTTAACTACAAAAAATATTTGTCTTACAAGGAAGAGTCTTCCGATGGGATTTCTCCGATCTTAATAAAATTCGGATATGTGACGAGTGATGAAGAAAAAAAATAAGGACACGTATTATTTTTTGCGGCTCAATCTCACGTTTAAAGTACACACTAGGGCGGGTCGATTTAAAAATCGCTCAACGTTCAAGGAAAATCGTATTCTAGGGATCAAAATAAGAAACTTTGCCGAAGGAACTATACCTCTAAAACGAATTCTGATGTCCCGACTTTTGACCCGTAGGGTCAAATTTTGAGAAAGTCCACTTTGATATTTCAGAAAGTAGGAGGAATCTCTCCAAGATTATGGGAGATACTTCTTCTCCGGGAGACGCGCTAGCAGATTAATGCAAAAATCATCATAGGGGTTAAAATTTAAGTTAAAAGAGGGCCTTTTTAGCCGTGTTTTTTAGCAAAATGTACAAATCTCGGGATAGAGATATTTCAGAAAGTAGGAGGAGTCTTTCCAAGATTAGGGTCTCTATTTCTTCTCCGGAAGAAATAAGGTATAAATATATTCGATTGGGTTGGATTCGATTGGGGCACTCTAAATGGGTCAAAGTGGGATTTTTCAAAATTTCACCCTACGGGTCAAAAGTCGGGACATCAGAATTCGTTTTAGAGGTATGGTTCCTTCGGCAAAGTTTCTTATTTTGATCCCTAGAATACGATTTTCCTTGAACGTTGAGCGATTTTTTTTGTCTCCATACAAATCGACCCGGCCTAGTACACACGTTAAATATTATTGATCAATTCTACACTCATACACTCATAATATTTTAACAGTAACTGATTGTAGTTTATTTGAAAAGTAATCAGTAAACTTTGTTGTTTAAGGAATGTACATTTAAACTACAAAGAATTGTTTTTCTTACTTATTTTACCATTTATTAAAAAAAAACAAACTACACATAAATTTTGTTTTTCTGTACCAGTTATAATTTTCATTTAAAATTTTCTTTTTACAAAAAATTCTTTACTTGAACCAAAAAGTTAATAATAGTAAAAAAAAATTAAAAAACTGTTGTTTTTAATAATTTGGGAGTAAATTGTTGATGGTTAAAATAAAATAGTTTATTTTACGGATTTGGGAGTTTTTCAAAATTTTTTAATTTATTTTTTATAGTTATAATTAAAGAAAATATTTTATTTTTACGGATTTTGAGTTAGTTTAAAAAAATTAACTATACACTCCAAAAAAGTAAAATCAGCAAAAATATTGCTAATGTCAGCAAAATATTTTGCTGAAAATTAGCGAGCTGATTTTTGGCAACAAAATTAGTAGATTGCGCAAAAATGTTGCTAACCTTTAGTTAATTAAAAATTAGAAAATCCTTGCTAAAAATTAATAAAATGTTTGCTGAAATTTAATAGGGTACAAAAACTCAAAAAATTTGTAGAATTATACTTGAGTTAATTTATTTGATGAAAACCAAAAAAAAAATATTGTTTTTTGTTAAATAAAAAATTGACAAAACATTAAACAATATAAAAATGCCGACATAAATTAATTTAATATATGAAAATATATAGAAATAATTGATATAACATAAACAAAAATATATTTCAACTATTTACATCCATGGTTGTCTAAATTATGACAATTTGGACTGAAGCTAAATGCCGTAGATAATTCTAGAAACAAAACAAAAAAATAAAATATGGCATACACATAAACAACCCTTTTTTTTTGCAAATACAGAAAGGAAATATAAAAATTACCTAAGATGTGTGTCCTTCTCTTTCGCTTTAGTCTGTCTACCTAAAAGTATATTTGTTTGCAATTTTTACACATTTCATAAATTAGCACTATACAAATTAAATTTACAAATACACATTTTATTTTTTTATTAAATTTAAATATTTTATTTTGTATTTAATTTAATTAATAATCAATTTCTTTGACAAGCCTGAATCAACAGAATATTTGACAAATTGTTGGCGTGTTTTTGTATGAAAAACATATACAAACATTTTCCACGGTTGATTTTTTTAGATATCTTACAAGAGTTGTACTTTTTAGTAACATTTTCTCTCTATCGACATCTACATCTGTAAACCTGTAAAATTAGCAGAAAATACTACTAAAAATTAGTTAAAAATTACGTTGCAGAAAAAATCGCTAAAATTAACCGATTTTTTTTGTTAAATATTAATAAAATATTAACAGCAAAAATAAATCTGTTAACTTTACAAAATTTTGGTTATATTTGACTAAAAGTTTAGTTAATTAAAATTTATTCTGCTAAAATTATCAAAAACCTTTACTAAATATTTGTAGATTAAAAACATCAAACAAAAACTGTAATATCAACAAAATTTTTGCTATATTTACCTTAAATTTTGTAGAATGAAAATAACAGTATATATGAAAATAACAGTATATATGAAAATAACAGTATATATATCAACAGTATATTTTGCTACATAAGTAATTGTAAATTGCTGATTTCAGAAGGGCATTAAAAAAAACTAAAATTTTGTAAATTTTTTTTATGATTTTTATTGATTTTAACAGATTAAATTGCTACTTTTAATTAACTAAAATTTTGCTGAAAGATAACTCAATATTTAGCAACAAAAAAATCTGTTAATTATAGCAGTTTTTTCTTCAATGTCATTTTTAATTAGTTTTTAGTAGTTTTAACAAAAAATGTTACTATTTTTTTCTATCAGTGTAAGAATAGAACAAATTTATCAATCAGAAATTGATAATTTTTAAAAACGAATTGACTGTGTGTTAAAAGGCCAATAAAATATACATCAATTATATTGAAAATGTGTGACTGGGTTAAAAGGTGGGGTCAAAGTTAATACATTTTTGTATGGAAAGATGTCTGAAATTCATGAAGTTTAGATTTCGTTTGTTTGCAGCGTTGAAGTACTCAATAAAACTAAAATTTTGATACCAATATTGCCAATGTACGCTCAAAAAAAAAAGTTTGTAAAGTCAGCAAAAAATTTTGCTGAGTCAGCAACAAAATTAGTAGATTCAGCAAAAGATTTGCTAACACTTAGTGGATTAGAAATAAAAAAGCCTTGCTAAAAATTAATATTTTTTTTTTTGCTGAATTTCAGTAGACTGAAAAAAAACCCAAAAAATTTGTAGAAAAATTGTAATTTAGATAATTTATTTGCTGAAAATCATAAAACATATTTTTGTGATTCTTTTAAAAATAATTTATAATAATTACGAAATATAAAAATTTTCATTTTCCCACATTGACGACATGAATTAATTTAATATCTGAAAATATATAGAAACAAATATATATAACATAACAAAAATTTTCTTTCAACTACTTACATCAATGGTTGTCTAAATGATGCTATCTTTTAAAGGGATCAACTGCCGAAGATAATTATAGAAAAGAAACGAAAAAATAAACAAAAACAAACGAAAGGAAAAAACAACCCTTTTTTTGTAATAAGAAAAAGGAACCATGAAAATCTACCTATGATGTGTATCTTTGTCTTTCGCTTTACTCTGTCTACATGTTGTATATGTTTGTTTGCAATTTGGCCACACTAGATTATTAATCTATAAATATTTAGTTTAGAAATACATATTAAATTTAAATCTTTTATTTTGTCTTTTATTTAATTAATAGACAATTATTTTCACAAGCCGGTGACAACGCAAAATTAAAGTTGTTTTAATCCTCAATTTTGTTTTATGTATGAAAAACAGATACAAAAATCTTCCATGGTTGATTTTTTTATATGTCTTATTAGAGTTGTACTTTTTAGTATCATTTTCGTCTTCTCTATTAAAGGGTCCGCCATCTAACGTTTTTTTTTTTCAACTAGTGCTTATTTCGTGAATGGTAACACTTAGCTCATGTCTGATTTGACAGATAATTAGTTTTATCCTTCCGCTGAACGAATATGGTCCGTATGTTCGTTATCTTGTGAAAAAAGTGAAAGAAACTGGCATCCTCATCGATAAACCAAAGCGTGAAAAGCCAAAAACACCCGAGCCAAAGTACACCCGAGAATATTGCTGCTGTGGCAGAAAGTGTGCGTGAAGCGCCATCAACATCAATTCACCGTCGTTCACAACAATTGAACATTTCGGAGACATCATTGAGACGAATTCAGCATAAAGACCTTGGTATGACGCCATACAAAGTCCAATTGGTTAAGGAGTTCAAAAAAAAAAGTTATTTGGCGGACCCTTTACATCTTGACATGCCGCGACATCTGCTTCTTTCTGCGCATATCTTTCAACCTGGTTGTCGTCCACACTATTAATGTGCTTATCAGCACAATTTTTTTTAGCAAAATAAATTAGTAAAACATTAGTATATTAGTGTAACATTAGTTCAAAACAGTTAATTGCTAAATAAGTATAACAAAAATTTTAGCTTAAAACTGAATTTTAGCAAAAAATTTGCTAACAAATAGTATACCTGATTTACAAGACGTTTTACTAACTTTTCTACTAAGCTTTTTTTTTGAGAGTAGTATGTTACGCTTGCCATATATTTGAAATATTTAAAATATATGTAGGTGAAAAAGCCCTTTGCGAAAATTAGCATAAAAGCCGAACAATTACGAATATCGGAAAAAGCTCAGACACCCCCTCGATTAAATTAAATAGGCATTAATATACATAATTATTACCTAAAACCAACTATAATTCCTTAACAAAACGCCAGTTTTAATGTCACTTAAAACACACTTTTTTTAACAACAAAAATACCTGAAAGTTATCGGATATGTTTCGTTTACCAGTTATTGCGTCTCCAGAAACTCCCATTTGTCTTAAATTTCTCTGAAACCATTAAAAAAAAAACCGAAAAAACGAAAACTGGGGTAGTTTTTGACTACACTTTTTAACACCTAAAAAATACGTGTCCCTTATTTTTTTCTCCTTTATCACATATCCAAATTTCATTTAGATAGTAGAGAACCCATTAGGAGACTCTCCTTGTTAGATACTGATATATAAATATCTAGATGTAGGTTGTTATATTTCAAAGAGGCTTTGTGTTGTTTTGAATGACAAGTAATATTTCATATTAATAAATTAACATTTTCAATGTCTTAAAACTTGTTCATGTAGGGATTTATTCAATTGAGTTGTAATTGGAGGTTGTATCAATGGTTATGCAATGCTCTCACCCTCTGTTAACACCGTGTGCCGGCAAATAGGAAACGGTCCATTTTCAAGGAAAACTAAAGCTAAATTGAAAAAAATTTTTGCTGAAACCATAACAAATATGTTAAAAACAATTCAATTTCCTCTTTGCACATGTTATATATTTTTTCTCTGTAACTGAGAGTATTGTAATCTCTTTATTTTCTAAACTCTTTGGTTGTATCAACATACATTTTTTTAATATTAAGTTACAAATATTGATATCAGAGGACTAATATTGATATCAGAGGACTATCTCAACCAGTGATGCAAAACGTGGCACAATAGGGCCATTTGTGGTACTTTTGACTGCTTGATGGCCCTGTGGTACTTTCTTATCTATTTTGGCCCTTTCAGCTCAAAATTGAACTAACTACTTTAAACCGTTTAGTTCAGACTTTTATAAAATCAGCCTGATTTTTTTTATTCGATGAGAGCATATGCCATTTCCTTAGAGAATGAAAAACGGGGAGTTGTTTAATTTTTTATAAAAATCGCATTCAAAATTATATATTTTCGTACCAGGAGGTCAGGTTTTAAAATTTTTGAATGCAGGACGATAACATTTTGAAATCTTTTTATATTTGTCCAAATTTTTAAAAGAAGTGCCGCAATTTATTTTTTATTAAAAAAATGCGTTTTTGGAGGCTTTTTAAAAATGTTATGTTATCGCAAGAGCGGAAATAATTTATGAGAATTCATAAAATATGTTAAACTTTATTGTCAGAGGGGTTTGTCTTGCATTTTAAAAAAAGCATTAAAATAACGAACTCCAATTAACAAATTAATATTATTTTTATTTTAGTAAATATCTAATAATCGATTTTTTTTAAAAAATATGGCCCTACAGGGATGATAAATGGTATTTTCAAATAGTACCAACCAGCATAAAAAATAGTACTTTTTCGAACCTCATAGTACTAAATACAAGTTTTTATTAAAAAATAACGTTTTTGAAATTTATTTGTATATAAAAACAAAATTTAGTTGATTTTAATTACAGGATTTATAAAAATTATCAGACTATTTCTTAAATTTACCTTTTTTTGCAAGGAAATCTATTTAACTACTCATTCGATTTTAGAATCACAATGCAAATTTGAATATGTTGGCAATGGCCTTTTTTCAATTGTACTTTTTTAAGATATTTATTTTCCACCTTTCGAACACTTTTTTTTATTCGAACTCAAATAAAATCATCTTTAATCAATTCCATTTACAACGATTGGATCCAAATAAATACATTTGATAAATGTTAATTTATGAATTTGTAATGTAATTATATGTTGAATCTTGAAGTTTCTCTGAAGTTTCTTAAAATAGAACTGTTGTGTTGTTGGAGTTGTACTTCTGAGATTATGTATGCAAGAACAAAAACACCGAGTATTGAATAAAACTAGTTTTAATCACAACAAAACTCGACCTGACGATAGATCAGTGCGCTAAAGCGCTCTGTCTAACGTGTGGTGCGAGTGCATGAGTCACTGACGAAGGTTCAATACCAGAAACTGCGCAGTCTGATTCAGGAAAATTGAAAAATTTACAATGATTTTTAGAAAATACACTCATTTGTCTTTCACAATTAAAATTAAATAAAATTGCATATTAATTATAGTATTAATTGCAATTGTGTGAAAAAGACGTTAAAATTCAAACTCAATCTTTAATTTTTATTTATATGTAAATAGTACTAAAAGAGTCAAAGAGTACCATGGTACTTTTCCTGATCAAATAGTACCAAAAAAAGTACTATAGTACTAACTTTATCATCCCTGTGGTATTTAGGCTCTTTTAAATTGTCAATTTGGCCCAAAACAAAAAAACTCAAAATGCAACACTGATCTCAACTTTATCAACTCTTAACTCACCCTGTAAAAAGCAGGGTAACCATGAAATTTTCGATGCGAAAACTTATCGCATTAGTTACAGAAACAAGGCACTAAAAAAAACTGCGTTAAACGAAGTAGTTTTACAAATATTATTGTTACATTTATCACCTAATAAAAAAAAAATAATATTTATATTAAGGTGGGTCGTTTCAGAAAAAATAAATATTTATTTCGGCATTTGGCATTTTCTAAGAATATTCCTAAAATATTTCGTGTTTTGCGATAGCCGTTAGTGAGCTGGGCCATTTTTAAAAAAATGTATACTTTTAAGTTTTTTCAAGATATTTTTTTTTCGTTCCAAGAAACTATACAAAAGGGATATCAAATGAAAGATCTTTTGAAGACGCATCAAAAAAAAAAAATTCAATTTGTTAAAAATGGTTCAGATTACTAAAGCTATGTACAGACGGTGGTCAGATCTTACAATATTGTCAGAAAAATGTTCAGAAAATGTCTAACAACAGTGTGAACTTACAACTTTTGTCTTGCAACATTGTCAGAAAAAGCATTGTCTGTACATTGTAAGACAATAATATTGTCAGACATCTGACATTCGTCTGAACACCCTACGTTGCCATTGTCAGATAATTGCAAGACATTGTAACCAATTTTGTATTGGCAGATGTGTTTAAATTAATACATCTGACAATGACAGTATTGTCACAGAAATGTTTCTCTCGGGATCTCTCTCGGACCTAGCCTATATATGTTATAAGGGTCTATTAATACTCCAGTGGAGCAAAAATTTTGTCCGTTTTGGTCTATCTCGCTTAGTTTTGGAGATGCTGGACATTTTAAAATATCGCCATTTTGTAAAATGGCTTGTATCTCGAAAACTAAGCATGATATCGCAAAATGGACAACATTTTTGCAAACCTTAACGAAAACCTCTCCACCGACAACACAAATGTGTACAGTGTTCCGATTCCAATCATTCCCCGTTTCATTCCATATCATTCATTTTTGCCATAAAAGAATCTGACAACCGTGTGAACTGACAATTTTCGTTGGCAAATTAATTTATTACAGTTATATTAGTTTTTTGTTTTTATATACATCGAGATTATTTTTATGTTATTTTCAATTTATAACGAGCTTTCAACCTCCGTATATTTACAAAAATAAAGCAAATCAAACATATTAGCTAGGTTGATACTAGTATTTCGACAATTGTCCGGCAATGAAATTGAAAGGTTTTCTTACAATCGTCTGAACTGACAATTTACCTTTTGCTAAACATGTTTCATTGTCAGTACATTGCCAGCACATTGCCAGATCTTACAATATTGTAAGATCTGACAACCGTCTGTACATAGCTTAACGGTTGCTGCAAAAAATTAAATATTTTGGGAATCCTCATAAAAAATGTCAAAGTTCCTTTTTACACACAAAAAAAATTCATACTATTTATGAATATTTTATGAAAAATTTGCCATGTACGAATTTATGAACTTTTTCATAACATTTTTAAACAGTTCATAAAAAATACTGGGAAAGTTTGTGTCTCGTAAATTATGACAAGTTTCTTAAAATATATAACACTTAATATGTATTTATGAAAAAGTACTTAAAAAATTTGCCAATGTACAAAATCCTATTATTTAAGAAAACTTGCATAAATTGCAATAATACTGGAAATTTTAAGTACCTTTTCATAAATGCTTGGGAAAATAGGAACACTTCATAAATAGTAAGTAAATTTCATAAATACTATGAACCTTTAAAAATATGAACTTTTTCATTAAAAATTATGAATTTTAGTTTGTTGTGTGTATGGGGCCACTAAAAAATTGATGTATTTCGAACCACTTTAATGTATTTGATATTTTTACCCAATTTGTTTCTGTTCACTACTTTATTATATTTCTGTAACGAATTGAAATTAAAAAAAAGTAAATATTTCGTGAATTTTAAAACACATGTATGTATATGGGCTACTTCAAAAATTCTCGACAACTGTTGAAACCGACACTATATGGCTATTATTTCTCAAGGTTTTTTGAATTGAGAGAAACGTTGAACAGGGTTTGTAAGACTACAAAAATCATTTATTTCCAAATTTGCCGTGTGTTCTTCAGAAATGATTGCTATTAAATATTAAAATTTAGTTGTTGAATAATTAAGAAAACGATTTTGAATTAGATTCATACACAAGGTGACAAACAGGTTCAAATTATTCGTTACATATATATCAGCCTCCAAAAAGAGGGATCATCCCGCCAAAAACTGGATGGTTGGTCAGGTTACTCATTGAATAAGAACCCTCAAAAAAGTATTCAAATTTTGCTGGCTGGGATATTCAAACATTTATATCATAATTTTAAAATCACTTCGTTGTTTTTTAAACGTGTTTAAATTTCTTGATTTGAAATATTTTCTTTTCAACATACAATACATGAATTTATTTTGTTTTTTTGCCAATATCAATTTTTAAGGTGTGTCAAAAAGTAAACTCTTAATGGTGGTAATATTATAAATTTTGAATAAAAAATTTAAAATTTTTCTAATAATTACTTTGCATTATACACTGGCGGTGTACGTTATTGCTCAAAACCCTAACAGTGAGTGTAACCAGCCAACAATTGAATTTCATTTGTTTTGGGTCGAACGTTTTTATTATTATTGTTTTATATATACATTTTTTTCATCTTCATCTGAATTCTTCTACGTTTACTACATTTTAACAATTACAAAAACTCAACAAACTGGTTAAAGATCAACATTTTTATATGGCATGACAGACAAGACATACATTAAATACATACAAAACGCCACAGCTTACAAATAAAAAAAACGAAAACTTTATGTACGAAATAACGTACATCTCTTTGAACTACAGTCAAAATATTCAGCTTTTTCTTGGTCGTCATTGACTTATTCAGAGTTACTCACTCTCAAGGAAGAAGGCAAAAACCATACAGATTCGTTTAAGAAGTCTGCACTACCGGGCACAGGCTTTACAAGTCTATCAAGAGGCATCTTCGAGATTTCTGAACATTTATATCATCCTTGTTGCACAGCTTCTACGTAGTCACGCTGTCCAGTTTAGGATTCGTTTCGAACATCCTGAGATCTGTTTAAATCGATTCCACTAACGATCCAGATAGGATAGGTCAGGTTAGGTCGAAAAGAGGATTCGGAGAAGGGAAATACTTCCCTAATCCGACTCAAGTCCCTGAGGACTTACACTTAAGCCAGAATGTCGGCTTGTTGTGCGCTCTAAACAATCGGTTGTGCGCTCTAAACAATCGGGAACGATCCAGATGAATTCATTGCATATGGTCATTAGAGCGTCATTTTTTTGGTATGGAGAAAAACTTTTTTTTTGCAAAATTTCAATTTATTGTATTATTAGGTGTAAAAGTTATTTGGTGCAAATTTGAGAAATATCGGATAGCTTTGACCCGTGCGACCCGCTACCAAAGTTTAAGATTTTTGAAAATTTTTTTTAAATTTTTCATTAATTTTGGCATGCGAATCTCGATTTTTTTAAATATATCTGGAAAACCGTTCGTCCGATTTCAAAAATTAAAAAAAAAAATAACTCAAAAAATTTTTAGAAAACTTATAAAGGGTCCACCTTCTAACGTTTTTTTTTTTTTCAACTAGTGCTTATTTCGTGAATGGTAACACTTAGCTCAAGTCTGATTTGACAGATAATTAGTTTTATCCTTCCGCTGAACGAATATGGTTGTGTATACGCTTGAACAACGCTGGGAAATATTGCGACATTACTTTGAAAATCATGGTAATGAGCAAGGAGTGGCCGTTACAGTCAATGGCGATTGTTATCGGGCCATGTTGAACGAATTTTTGTTCACAAAAATTGAAGAGGAGTATATTGGCAACATTTGGTTTCAACAGGACGGCGCTACGTGTCACACAGCCGAAGATACACTCGATGTTTTGCGCCCTGTTTTTGAAGATCGCATTATCAGCCGCAGAGCTGATGTCGTTTGGCCACCTCGGAGCTGCGATTTGACACCGTTGGACTATTATTTGTGGGGTGCCGTCAAAGATAAGTGTTACGCCAACAAGCCAGAGACAATATTCGTGAAGCCATTGGTGAAATACAGCTGCACACAATCGTTAATGTGCTTAAAAATTGGACCGATCGTGTAGGCTACTGCATGGCCAGCCGAGGCAGACATTTGAATGAAATTATTTTCCATTATTAACCGGAAGGATTGTACTTTCAAATAAAAAAAGAAATTTGAGAAAATATTCAGTAGTTTTTTTTATAGCATTTCAAAAAAAAAAAAAGTTATTTGGTGGACCCTTTACTTTAGTTAATTTATTTGCTGAAAATCTTAAAACTGTTTTTGTTATTATTTTAAAAATAATTTACAATACGTTACAAAATATAAAAATGTTTATAATCCCACATTGACGACACGAATTAATTTAATATCTACAAATATATAAAAATAATTATATATAACATAAACAAATTTATCTTTCAACTACTTACATCAATGGTTGTCTAAGTGATGGCATCTTTCTAGAAACGAAACAAAACAAAACGAAATAACAAAATATGTATTATATAAGCCTCTTTTTGCAGTAAGAAAAAGGAAACATACAAAATTACATGAGACGTGTGTCCTTGTCTTTTGCTTTAGTCTGTCTGCCTGAACGTATATATGTGTGCAATTTGACCACACTGCATTAATAGCCACTATAATCATTTAGTTTACAAATACGCATTTAATCTTTATTAAATTTAAATATTTTATTTTGTCTTTAATTTAATTAATAGACAATAACTTTGACAAGCCGGTGACAACACAACATTTAAGTTTTTTTAATCCGCAATTTATATGTATACGATACACATTATTGGCGTCTTTTTGTTTTATTTTGTATGAAAAACAGATACAAAAATCTTCCGTGGTTGATTTTTTTTTATAAGTTACAAGAGTAGTATAAGTTTTTTGTATAATGTTGCTCGTCTCTACTACATCTTGACATGCAGCGACATTTACTTGATTCTGCGTATATCTTTCAATATGTTTGTCGTCCACACTATTAATGTGAATGTCAGTACAATTTTTTTTAGCAAAATACATTAGTAAAACATTAGTAAAACATTAGTTCAAAACAGTTAAGTGCTGAATAAGTATAACTAAAATTTTAGCTGAAAACATAATTTCAGCAAAAAATTTGCTGAAAAATAGTATACTTGATTTACAAGATGTTCTACTAACTTATTTTTTTGATAAAAGTCGAAAGTTGGAAAAATGCCGCTTTAATGGTCATGGCTAAAGACCCCATTGCGTCGTAGGTGTTATGTCTAAAGAAGTTTTACACTAATGTGATAATGTGAACGGGATTTTAATGCTACAATTCCACTCCACTTGTTTTTGGTCAGGGTTGGCATTAGGGAAGCCAAAGGGGTAATCCCGAAATCAAGGGATATTCGAGATTTAGTAAATCTTCAATACCTTAATTTTACAGATTTATTAATTCCCGAAATCCCGCGATTTGTTAAATTCAGGAATTTTTCGAGATCTTTAGGGATTTCTTTTCAAGTAGTTTGTTGAATCTGAATTTGTTTATTGTAAAATTGCTAAAAATTTGTAATTTTATCCCTGTCAATCAAATTTGTTGCCAACCAATTTTTTTGGTTAACAAAAACAAATAGTGGAATACCGAAAAATCCCAGACTCCCAAAAACTGAAAAATCCTCTGGTGGACCAAATTTACTGTACAGAAAATTTTAAATTATTTTTCCAGGAATATGCCAAAAATTGCAAAACTAAAACTGTCAATATTTCTAAAAAAAAATCTAAACTTTTTTTGGTCAAAATGCATTACAACCGGTAACTTCAATCGCTAGCAGAGAACTGAGATATATTTAAAATTTTGTTTTACTTATTTTTTTTCATATTTAGCTCTTTAAAAAGCATCGATTGAGTTTTATTACAGTGAAGTTGTTGGAATATAGTACCTATTTCGAATAGAGTTCTATACACTGTACAGTAGGGCTATAACTTTTCAAACTTTTTTTGCAAATATGTATAAAATGGTTAGAGCATAGTTAAATAGGACATTAATAACTATTTAAAAATGACATTACACTGAGAGAATTATCTTCACTTCAGTAATGAATTTCTTTTATTATAGCTTTAATGAAAATTGTCACTGGGACTTGCCCATTGAAACTTTTCATATAATCTACGAAACAGGTTTCAGTAAAGTCAATGTTCATGAAGTATTTGTAGAATTATTATGAATTAGTTTTATAAAAATTTTAAATATTAGGAAGTTTCTTGAATTAATAAAACTCGAAAAATGCATTGGATTTCTTAAACAATTTCATAGAAGTCCAGAATTAATACAAGGCTACATTGAAATTATAAAGCACTTTCGAAAATATGTTGAGCTTTTGAGAACTAAATCTTAAAACTAAAGTTTAAAATCTACAAAAATTAATGAAATTATGAAATTTTAAAATAAAAATAAAAAAATAAGTCTGAAATAATTTCATAGCTCTGAAGAAAATGTTCATTAAATTTATGAAGCGATAATTATGAAAACGATTTTTTTTTTTTGAAACTATGAAATTCTTCATTGAATCTACAAAAAAAAAAAAATACTATGAAATTGATTCATTAATATTGTGAAGGATAAAAAGTCTACTTTTTCGCTGTCTTAAAAAAAAACTTCACGCTCGATGAATTTTTGAATATCGATTTTTCAGTTGTTTTATTTATTTATAGAAAAAACTGCAAAAATATGTAATTTTATAAATAATCTGAAATCCGTTCTTATTTGAGAAACTCTGGGACTAACCCAACAAAGATATGGAGATTACATTTCGTACCTTTTTTGCATAAACGTAATGCCGCCACACACAAAACGACGACTATGAAGACCACGACGAAACTAAGAAAATCGATGGACATCATTACTTATTGTAGTATGATGCAGTTGTGAGAAACTTTAAAAAAAATGCACCAGACTCTAAATTTTTTTTTTTAATGAAATACAGTTCAATAGCTTCTAGTCTGATGTAGTATTTTGCAAAGTAATATACAAACAAAAATATTTTTAAAGTTCGAATATCGATTGTTACGACCGACAAGTTGGCATACTCAGTTTTTCATCTTACCGTACAGTGTAAGATTTCACCATTTTAGGGAGACAAAATGCTATATCTTAGCAAATAATAAAGCTAGACCTATGAAATAAGGTAGAAGATCTTATTGGCCAAAGATGCAGCTTTGGAAAAAAAATGGGCAGAATTGGACAGCTTTCACGCCCACCACTCATATAATTGAAAAAAATTACTTATGATAGATTCTTGTTTAAAAACGCTTGATGATTAAAGAGGAATTAAAAACCACTAATATATGGAAAAAATTTGCGTATTTACCCTCAGAAAAATTATTTCGTTTGAAAACTTAACCCTTTACTGCATGGTGTTATATATATGTAATGAATAATTTGAACCTATGTTTCACCTAATTCAACATTTTTTTTCTCAATTATTAATTATTATACAACAACTAAATTTTAATATTAAATAGAAAGTATTTCTAAAGTTCGGAAATAAATGATGTTTTATAGCGAAAAGATTGCAATTTTTCATTCGTCCGTAAACTCTAGGTTAGGTTAGGTTGAGCTGGCCGGTCAAAGACCCCGCATAGACCATTAGGTCCCTAGCGTTACCAGATAAGGAACGATAACCCCCACGTTAGGTCAGTCGTTAGTGATGGTAGCCAGAGTTCCCCACACCCTCTTAGCAAATGTTAGAAGTCTCAAGATTCCGATTTCTGAGATTTCTCCCAGATCGCGGAATAGGTGGTCCCCTAAACATTTCGCCCTTAAGCGTGCAAGAGCAGGACAGTGGCACATTAGGTGTTCCACCGTCTCTCTGTCCCCCGGTACCCCACAGAATCTACATTCGTCACTCTGCAGCCTTCCCGCTCTCTTGGCAAGAACTGCCGTCCAGCAGTGACCAGTTAAAATCCCCACAAGAAGTCTACAGTCGCTCCTGGACAAGGACAGTAAAAGTTCGGTCGCTACGGGATCGTAGGATTTCCACATGACTTTAGATACTCTGCATGTTTCGGTATTTCTCCAAACCGCATCAGCTCTTCGCATCATCGTGGATTCTACATCCCTTTTCAGAGACCGAAGTGGCACGCGAACGTCCAATGCCATTTCAACTGGCAAATGGACTCCCCGTTTAGCCAGTTCATCCGCAACCTCATTCCCTTCAATACCCCGGTGCCCACGAACCCAATAGATGTGGACTCTCCTTCCGGACCCAAGTCTCCCTAGAGAGTTCTTGCACTCTTGGACAATCGAAGAGTAGGTCAAGTTGGCGGCGATAGCTTTGATAGCCGCCTGACTATCAATAAAGAAATTAACGTAACTGCCCTCCGTTTCAGAAACAAGAGCAAGGTCAGCAGCCATTTTGGCCGCCATAACTTCCGCCTGAAAGACGCTGCAGTAATCGGGAAGTTTATATGACTCCTCGATACCCAGCTCTCGACAGAAAACCGCTGCCCCGACCCCTCCTCCATCTTTGAACCATCAGTGAAGAAGTTGAAGGTTCTGTGGTCAGGACGAAGGCCTGCCAACCAGCCGTATTCACTCAGGGTAACACGCAAGCCAGTGGTGAAGCCAATTTTCGGGATGGTGTAGTCACTGCTACAGATCCTATCCTCAATAATCATCCCGTGACCATAAGGTCTCGTCGTAAATCTCCCCGTAGCACAAAGGCGAACGGCGGATTTCCTGGCGGCGCCCTCCGCCACTAGATTAATCGGTTGTAGATTTAGGATTACATCCAGTGCCGCGGTAGGCGTGCTGCGAAGTGCGCCTGTTATACAAAGTTCAGCGAGTCTCTGCGCGCTCTCAAGCCGCCTACAGTAAGACATTTTCTCTAACGCTTTCCACCAAACAAGTACTCCATAGAGTAAAATTGACCTAGCCACTGCCGTGTAAACCCAGTGCATGAGTTTGGGAGATAGACCCCAAGTCTTGCCTAGCATTCGTTTACATGCATAGAGCGCATTTGTAGTCTTTTTAACTCTCTCCTCTACATTGAGTTTCCACGACAGCTTGCTGTCCAATATGACCCCCAGGTACTTTGTGTGGTCCTTCAAAACAAGATTGGTTCCCCCTAGCCTAGGTGTGGTCCACGGGCCCACCTTGGTCTTATGAGTGAAAAGTACCAAATCCGTCTTCTCTGGATTTACGCCCAGTCCCACTTTGGTCGCCCACCTGTTAATGATCCCAAGTGTAGTCTCCATTACAGAACTGACGACATCCAGGTATTTGCCAGTGACAATGACGGCTACATCGTCTGCATACACAGTCGTTGAAGCCGCATCGTACTTAAGCTCCTCGAAAAGTCCGTTAACAACAAGTGTCCACAACAAAGGGGAGAGAACTCCTCCTTGGGGAGTTCCCCTACGCGCCACCCTCTGCAGTCTGGCGCTTCCCCAATCCGCTGAGATTATCCTGCATCCCAGCAGGTTGCTTACCCAATTTACAGCCCCCAAAGAAGCTCCCGTTCCTGCCAAACACTCCAAAATTGCATCTGTATGCACATTATTGAAAGCACCAGCTATATCAAGGAAGACTCCCAGGGCGAATTCCCCATAATGAAGGGCCCTTTCTATCTGTGAAACAACCGAATGGAGTGCTGTCTCCACAGATTTTCCCTTCGTGTAAGCGTGCTGGTTGTCGCATAGAAAATTAGGCTCCAAGCTTTCTCGAACATGGAAGTCCAAAATTCTCTCCAAAGTCTTCAGGAGGAATGAGGTAAGGCTAATTGGCCTATAATCCTTTGGATACAAGTGATTGCTTTTACTCGATTTCGGTAAAAATAAAACATTTGCTGTCCTCCAGGATACAGGCACATATCCAAGTCTCAGACAACCCCTGAAAATTTCGGCCAGCCACGATACCAAACAGTGGCCACCATAACGCAGCAAGGCCGGAAATATACCGTCCGGCCCAGGTGACTTATATGGTTGAAAAGAGTCGACAGCCCATTTGACCCTTTCCCGGGTGATCAAGCCGTCATCAGTATTCTCCGGATAGATATCCGGTTCAACAAGGGTAGACAGGTCAGTGCAGCCCGGAAAGTGAGTATCTAACAGTACATTCAGAGTCTCCCCGCTACCTCCTGTCCACTCCCCATTCTCCGTACATATAGTGCTTGGCATAGACGGATCTCTAGCAAGCATCTTCCTTAGTCTGGTGGTCTCCCCAAACCCTTCGATGTTGCCGCAGAAGTCTCGCCATGAGCTTCGCTTAGCCCTACGTATGTCACGCTTGTAAGATCTCAGTGCATCTCTGTATTCCCCCCAGCACTCTAATTGGTCCGCACCTTTCGCCAATTTAAAGAGCTCACGGAGTTCGCGTCTTTGACAGTCCAAATCCCTGTTCCACCAGGGAGGTTTGGACTTACGCCTGGTCCGTGTAAGAGGACATGATGCCTCATAGGAACCTACAACTTTCGTCACCAAATCGTCCACCGCAGAGTCTACCTCACCCGGACTGTTTAACGTCCGCGGTTGGCTTAGTCCCCTGACCAGTAGAGAAGAGTATTTGGACCAGTCAGTTCTTCTAGGATTCCTAAATACCCTACTGTCCGGTGTATTAAAACACACGTTAAAAGAGATGTAACACTGATCAGAGAAGGAGGGACGTGATAATACCTTCCACTCCTCCACCCCCACTCTTTCACCCATATACAGTGTCAAATCAAGAACATTTCTAGAGGTGGGCCCTATATAAGTCGGTGCCTCACCCCTGTTAGCAATCTGTAGGTTAGTTTGTAATATAAAGCTAATAAGAGACTCACCTCTAGCGTTGATATCCTTACCGCCCCATATTGTGTGGTGTGAGTTCGCGTCAGTGCCCACCACCACTCTAAGAGTCGAAAGTTTTTTCGTATTCTTAAATACGAAATAAAGATTAACTTTCAGCAAATGTAAAAATGTAGCCTTACACTTTGAGAAATAATAACTCAGGCCAAAAAGTTTACTAACAATAAGAGTAGAATATACTTTTCTAAATGTTTGATGTGCTCAGAACATTAATCTGACCTCATGATTTCCTATCACATCAGGTGATATCTTAAGCTAAAGTTTTAATAAAACCTGTTCTTCCCTATATTCGGGACGTTATTATATCGCCAATTAAGATTTATTCACAAAACTTTTTATGTCATATGAAAGTTGTTGCTTTTCAAATTAAGGTTTATCCTCTCCAATATCTTATTCCTTCTGGGAGAAATCGTCCATTAATATTCATTTGTATGACATTTTCGCCATTATGCACACATCATATTAATTAATTTCAAAGAACGGTGTCTGGCACAATAAATGAGATATCTGAAAAATTAAAAAAGTTGTACTATCACACGCTAACAAATTTTGCGATGTTACATGCTTTAAAATTGGGGAATAATCACGTTTTTTCATATATGGTGAAAATACCGATTTGTTTAATTTATACGAGTTTGTTACATGTATGCAACGAATCGTTATCCTTCAATAAAATCTTTTTAAATGAAAACGTTGGAAAACGCTGATATAGGTATAATTTATTTAGCATTTCCTACCTATATATATAAAGCGTGATTTTTTTGAGAGCTTTCGGATTTGATTTAAAAAAACATAAAATTTAGAGAAATGTATGAAATCTGCATTTGAGTTAAAGATGATTTCATGTAAATGTCGACCGCGGCTAAACCTCAAATGGTTCATACGCTGGGTCCAATTTTGGCATACTCTCTCCAACATATCGGCCGGTATCTCATGAATAAGTTCTTCAATATTGGCTTCCAGTACGTCAACCGTTGCGGGATTTCCCTATATACATGAGCCTTAACATAGCGTTAAATCTAGGCGGCCAATTGACCGCCCTAAACGTGAAATAAAATGTTTACCGTACTTGCCTCTCATTTCGGACATTCTTTCGCGTGCTGTGTGACATATGGCACAGTCTTCTTGAAACCACATGTCACCCAAGTCCAGCTCTTCCATTTTGGGCAAAAAAAAACATTTGTAATCATCGCACGCTAGCGCTAGCCATTTACAATAACGTTCCTGTCTTCGTCGTCTTTGAAAAAGTACGGCAATTTTGCTTGTTCACATATCTATTCAACCAGAAATGAGCTTCGTAGCTGAACACAATTTTCCGATAAAAAAGTGAATCTTCATCCAACTTTGCCAGCGCCCATTCACCAAAAGTTAGGTCGTGTGGCTTCAATTCTTGCACCAGCTGTATTTTAAAAGGTTTTACACCCAAATCCTTCCACAAAATTTTCCCCCTAGTGGAGTAACAGAGTCCCAATTGCTGCGAACGGCGCCGAATCGATTATTCACGGTCATCAAAAACACTGGTGGATACATCTGCGATATTTTCTTCTGTCCGCACTCTACGTGAGTCTTTCATTTTATTTCTAGGTATGAGGTGTTTGTGACTCATCGTAGATTTTTAATAAAATCGCCAAATTTCGGCAGACAATTTAACTTGTCCCTTAAAGTAGACACTTAAGCTATTATGTTCCCTAAAACTTGTCTAAAACTTGTCTCTTAGAGAACTTTTGAATTATAATGAAACATGTTGTTTCTTTAATTGGATAACACTAAAAATACTTTTCAAGTTCTAGAAACTTATTTACGCTATATAGAAACAGGAGAAACTCAGTTTTTAAATGTTTAAAAGGACGTTTCCAGTAAAAAGTTATACGCTTTTCAAAATTGTAAATTTTAATTAACAAAGGAGTCTCCCGATGGGTTCACTCCGATCTTAATGAAACTTGGATATGTGATAAAGAATAACAAATATAGGACACGTATTTTTTTAGCCCTCCAATCACTTGTTAAGGGATTAAAAAGTGGAAAATTACCCCTAATTTCGAATTGATTCAGAGACATTTTAGGTAAATGTGATACCAAATGAAAGAGCTTTTGGAGACGAATAAACTGATGTATATAAACATGTCCGATAACTTTCAAGTATTTTTGTTGTTCAAAAAATGTGTTTAAGATAATATTAAAACTGGCGTTTCGTTAAAGAAATATATTTAGATTAAGCTAGAAAGTATGTATATTTATGCCTATTAAATTTAATCGAGGGGGTGTCAGAGCTTTTTTCGACATTCGTAATTGGTCGTGCTTTTATACGACTTTTTCCGAAGAGGTATTTAACCTGTAGTTTAAATATTTCAAATAAATGGCAACCCTAACACACTACATAGGCAATATTGGTATAAAAATTTTTGATTTCTCAAGCATATCAAAGCTCCGTTCAAAAAATCTGAATTTCATTAGTTTCACACATGTTTCCATACAAACATGTATTAACTTTAGCCCCACCTTTTAACCCTTAAACGAGAGAGGGTTAAATACGAGTCCCTAATTGTTTTTCTTCTTTATCACATATCCAAATTTCATTAAGATCTGAGAGACTCCATCGAGAGACTCCACTTGTAGTAAGTGTTATTTTTATTTCACTCAAAAATATTCATGTTCAAAGTACCGTTATTTTGTTACTGTTTACAAATTTGGCAAACTTTTTGCATTTTCCTAATCAATCATAACTCCTTTTTCATATTTGACTGAAATTTTTGATTAAAATTAAAAGTCAAAAAGCCGACTTTTATCCAGCAATATTGGCCAAATCTTACACCGTGCACCGCCTTCTACTCTTATTGATGCGAACAAGATGTACATAGTATGTATAGCTTTGGGTATGTTTTATAGAGTGCTTTGATGTTGCATTATTTGTAATTGTTTCGAACAATAAAAATATGATTTTGTGTTGCCCGTAGTGTCGTATCTTGTTATTTAAAAAGAGGATCAATTGGTGCAACTATTTAACTAATTTGTTAGAATTGAAAATTTCTTTACGAATTTGAATAGAACAACCATAAATTAAACTGTAGTGAAATAAAATGACATCCAAAACCAAAAAGTCACTAAGAAACAACGATTTGTTTGTCAACCAAACAGTTGACAAACAAGGAGCAAACTTAAATATGTGTTTTGTCGACATTAAGAACATTGTTTACAAATTTCAAAACAATTGTACGAGTACTTACGAATTTCTTAAAGAAAATAAAAAATTGTTTTCTTCATAAGAAATACACTACAATATTTCTTTTAGAAAATACAATTTATTTCGAAATTAAACAATTTTATACGCAAGTTCAATTGAATATTAACCCAGTAGAAAATGGTTGAACTACACTGAGGGAATTATCTTCACTTCAGTAATCAATTTCTTCATAGCTTTAATGAAAATTGTCACAATGAAACTTTTTGTAGAATCTATGAAGCAGGTTTCATTACAGTCAATGTTTATGAAATGTAGAAGTAATCAGTAATCAGAAGTAAAGAAGTAATCATAAAACTAATGAATCGTTCCGACAATGAAGCGTTCATGCAATTGATGAAACAGTTTAATACATTTTTTTAATATTAAGAAGTTTCCGTGAATTAATAAAACTCTTAATTAATGTCTTGTAAAATGCATTGAAACTAAGCCAATGTAACGCTTCATATGATTTTTAAAATAATTTCATTGAAGTCCAAAATTAATAAAAGGCTACATTGAACTAATAAAGCACTTTATAAAATATGTTGAACACTTGAGATATAAATCTTAAATCTAAATTCTGAAATGTATAAAAAAAGTTAAGGAAATTATGAAATTTTATGAAAAAACAAAAAAAATTAACGGCTTGTTTTTACAAGACGTGTATACTACCACACGAACGTGTGGCACCCGAACGAATACGTAATGAAATGAGTATTTATAAATCGTTCGTCTGACTTAAGTTTGATTACGTAAAGCTTTTTGTTTTGTCAAACAGTAAGATTGCCAACATAATGTTTTTGGCATTTTGTTTACTTTTTTTCATATACAAATAACTCATTTTTCGTTAGGCAACCCAACACTGTAAATGAAATATAAACAAAAACAGTTGTTTTTTGCTAGAAAAAAAATTATTTATTTTGTTTAGAAAACAATAAAAGTGGTGATAAAAATATAATTTGTATAAAAAAAAATCAAAAAAACATTTACAAATAAAAATGATCGGGTCAATTGCCATGGGCTTTGATAGTAATTTTTATTTTTTATTACAATTTTTTGTTAAAAAGTATTTTTTTTTGTTTTAATATAAAATTCTGTTGCCTTTTTTGTTTGACGAATACTTTTTTGTGAACGTCTGTTTTTGACGTTTTAAATCGCAATGTGGAAACCAGAAAAAAAGAGACGAAAACGACAACTCTTACGTTTTCACTCAATTCAAAGTGACATTTGCGATACAGAACCCCAAAATGAGTTTCTTCACTCATTTTTTGAGTGACACGTCTTACAAAAACAGCATGTAACGGCTTGTTTTTACAATACGTGTATAATTTCAGACGAACGTGTGGCATCCGAACGAATACGTAAGGAAATGAGTTTTTATAATTCGTTCGCCTGACTTACGTTTGAGTACGTTAAGCTTTATGTTATGTCAAACAGTAGAGATTGCTTTTCGGTTTTTGTTAGTTTATTTCATATATAACCCATTTTTCGTTGCTAGATGGCAGCCCAACACTATAATTGAAATATAAACAAAAACAGCTGAATTTTGCTTAAAAAAAATCAATTTATTTTGTTTAGAAAACAATAAAAATGGATATAAAAATATAATTTGTATAAAAAAAACAAAAACATTTACAACTAAAAATGTAAATAAATATAAATGAAAATAAAAATAAAAATCATTATTCTTTTTTTATTACTATTTTTTGTTAAAAAGTATTACAGTAAAATAAGATGAACTCCGAGGGACCAAATAAATTAGTTCGTCTTAAGCGAGGTTCGTATTAAGCGGCTATTTTTAACGATAAAGAATATGTATTTATTAAAACAAAACCAAAATTTTTACATAAATAAAAAATAAAATTAGCATTTCATGCATTCACAATTAAAAATTCAATTAAAATTCTTCATTTAAAAAAAAAATCTTTATTTTTTTGTGAATGACGGAATTAACGATTTCATTCGTTATAAGTTTTTCTATTACCAAAATATGATTGTCAGCTTCTTCGGCACACGATTTTGTTCGAATATATCACTTGACAAATTTTCAACATCGGCAGGATTAACAGTTTCCAATATTTCTTCACCTGATAAAGTATGTGACGTCAAAACATTAGCATATATCTAGAAAGTCATCCACGGATATGAAATTCATCTTAGGTCTATCCCATTAAACGGATAAAGAGTGTACAAAACATGGTAATTTGTATGAAAACGAGTTTTTGGTACTGCTTAAAACAGTTCGTATTAACCGAGGGTTCGTATTAACCGAGTTCGTATTATAAGATGTATTTTATATGAAAATTTTTGCCAAAACGACGGGACTTTGAAATTAGTTCGTATTAACCGAGGGTTCGTCTTAACCGAGTTTTACTGTATTTTTTTTAATATTAAATTGTGTTGCCTTTTTTCTTTGACGAATACTTTTTTGTGAAGGTCTGTTTTTGAGGTTTGTGACGTTTTAAATCGCATTGTGGAAGCCAAAAAAGAGACGAAAACGACAACTCTTACGTTTTCACTCAATTCAAAGTGACATTTGCGATACAAAACCCCAAAATGAATTTCTTCACTCATTTACACGAATTTTTTGAGTGACACGTCTTACAAAAACAGACCGTAAGTCTTTGAAATAAGTTCAAAGCTGTAAAGAAAATATTCATTAAATTTAAGAAGATATAATTTGTAAAATCGAAAGATTTTTTTTTTCTTTTTTGTGAAACTATGAAATTTTAATTAATTTTTAATTTTAGATATAGAAATTCTTCATTGAATCTGCGAAAAAATTCTTTGAAATAGTTTTTAGAAGTTATGTTTTCTTTACTACACTCAAACGAAAAGCTTTATCATATTTATGAAATGTTTCATAGATATGAAATGTTTCATAGATATAACTATTTCATCAATATTTGTGAAACATTTCATAAACAACAAGAATTAAAATGACCATATCATCGCACTATGTATGAAAAAAGTTCATATATAGTGTGATGATATGGTCATTCAAGAAATTCTCATTGAGTTTGTGATTTAACATAACAAATATCTCTAGAAATTCTAATAACAAAGTCCCCTGAAGATTTCCTTGGGCAGGAATGAAATCCGGATAGGGACACGCCTACATCAGATTGCTTTTCACAATTTCTTAAATAAGTTTTGGGACTTTAGCACATTTAATTACTATAAATGCAATTAATGTTTATCCCGATGAAAATAAATTTAAATAAAAAAAAAATTTAATTCTTGTTATTTATGAAATGTTTCATAAATATTGATGAAATAGTTACTATGGACGAACATTGATTGTTTTCTCTGGGTGTACATTTGTTTTAAAAAATATAATCTGAGTTTACAAATATACATTTAAATTTTGTATTGTGAATACAGATGATGTGCAAATCAACTGGTACAGTACTGGTGCCAAAGAGTCACTCCAGAACTAGTTTGTGTGTTTATCTTAAGAAACACACTCAAAGGAAAAGCTTCATAATATCTATGAAATCTTTTATCAATTTTCGTCCAATGTAACGTTTCATAGTATTTATGAAACATTTCATAAAAAGCTAAATCCATTTCATCATATTTATGAAATGTTTCAGTATATATATGATGGATATTTTGTATTAGTTAAGATTTCATTATTTTTGTGTATAAAAAATTCATAGATACCATTATATGGTCAATATAATCCATGATGTTTATGAAATGCTTCATAAATATTGATGAATTTGTTACATTGGACGAAAGTTTATGAAACTTGTTTCAGTTTTCTCTGGGTGCTGTTTCGTTTCCTATTTGACTTTTCAAAACAATATTTTTGAAGCAGTTGTGTTATTGTTTCTAAGGAAATATGTTAAGCATTATTAAAAAAACTCGATTTAAATCTAATTAGAACTAAATTAATGTAATATTATGGGATATATCAGGATTTTATATTAGATATTATTGGATCACCCGATTTTGAGATCAATTTTGATCTAATTGAATTCAGTAATATATTTGAGGGATCTAATCGGATATTACTGGATACCCCAATTCCGAGATAAACTTGGATGATAATAAATATCGATCTATGTCAAATGATATAAACTTATAAAGTTTTTATTCTGAATAGAAATCATAAACACAAAATATTTTAAATAAAGGGTCCGCCATCTAACGTTTTTTTTTTTTCAACTAGTGCTTTTTTCGTGATAATTAGTTTTATACTTCCGCTGAACGAATATGGTCCGTATGTTCGTTATCTTGAGAAAAAAGTGAAAGAAACTGGCATCCTCATCGATAAACCACAGCGTGAAAAGCCAAAAACAGTGCGTACACCCGAGAATATTGCTGCTGTGGCAGAAAGTGTCCGTGAAGCGCTATCAACATCAATTCACCGTCGTTCTCAACAATTGAACATTTCGGAGACATCATTGAGACGAATTTTGCATAAAGACCTTGGTATGACGCCATACAAAGTCCAATTGGTTCAGGAGTTCAAAAAAAAAAAGTTGTTTGGCGGACCCTTTACTATTTAGTATATGAACTGATTTATCTCAATAGGAAACTATTAGTCCAACCTTCCTTTCATCAAAGGAACATATTTGGTTTTTATTTATATAATTATGTTCTAAAGCAGCTAGTATGGTGCCAAAGAGTTAGTTCAAAACTGGTTCCTCGAGTGTCACACTAGTACCAGTTTTGCTCCCTATTTTTCATCCTTAAATTATTGTTTTCAAACTAGTTGTCAATAAGTTCCAAAGCGGGAGTGACCATTTCTTTCTGTCGTAAAATCAGTACAAAATTTAAAATATATATTAATTTTGTGGTGAATTCTAAAAATTACAGCGAATTTACTTTTCCTATATACAAATTCAGATTAAGGAAAAGTAACTTGAGATTATGAGAACTACAAAAATCTATATAAAAATATTCAGACTTATTGTTAGCTAAATTTTATGAATTAAATTTTACACTGAGATAACAATATACATGAAACGAAGTTTCTCTGGAACTCGTCCATTAAAACTTTTAATTAGATTAATGAAGTTTTTCATAAAATTTTACGATTTTTTTTTTATTTTTTAAAAAATCATGCACCTTATGAAAAACTTTCATTGAAGATAGTTTCATAAAAATTATAAAGCTTTTTTATAAAATAAAATAAATTGTTAAAATATTTATAGTTGACCTGTTGTTTTAATATGTGATGAGGTTTTTTGGTTTGGCTCAAGGTCAGCGAAGCTGTTCGAAATATCGAAAAGATATAATAAATATTTAAAAATTTGAATTTTATTTTTAATTTATGACCTTGAGCCAAACCAAAAAAAAACCTCATCTCAATAAAATAAATTTTAAATTCTCTTTATAAAAAAACTTATTAGTTTAAAAAAAAATTGTATTAAAACTCGTTAACAAAAATTCTTCATGTGTAACATGCTAAGGCGTTTAAAAAAATTTATTTAAAGAAGTGTTCCTTTTCAAAGAAAATTTCCAATTCTAAGAGATTTTACTAAAGGAAAATCTATAAATTTCAAAATATTTTATGTTTTGTTCTGAGTATTTGTTTTTCTAAAATACCCAATATTTTGAAATATTAAAGCTTTCAGATTTTAAGCACTAATCTTAGATTTTAAACGGGTTTTAGTTTTCAAGAATTTTTGTTACATTTTGCAAAAGATCAAGAAAAGTTCTTAAATTCTGAAAACTTCTATCAAAATGGATCAAAACTTTAGTTTTTCTATGGTAAAAAACTTAATTTTCTGAAAATGTTAAAATCAGTACAGTCAGTACAAATTTTAGAAAATCAATACAAATCAGTAGTGTCAGACCGAACAGTTCGCCCAAAAAGCTATATTTGGTCGGTTTTTTGGTATCATGTTTGTTGAGCCGATTTAATTCGATTTTGTGTATAAAATTTAAGGAAAAAGCCGAAGTTTAGCTATAAAGTTAAAAGTTCTGCCGCCGAACCTTTTTTTGATTTGGCCGAGCTTTCGGAGGACTTTTCTTTAAATTTGACACTCAAAATCTAATCAGCCAAACAAATATTTTTCCATCCGCCACATTTGTCCATAATGCTTTAAAATACCGAATTCCTACCAAATGCATTTTCTGGCCGAACTGTTCGGTAGGACACTACAAATCAGTACACGATATTTTCATCAGGACATGTACTTACTGATCAAATCAGTACGAATGGTCTGCCTACACTTAAGTCAGGAAAATTTCGTGCTCTGTTTCATTATTATAGCTTAAGCTATTTAAGCTATAATAAATTTAAGAACTAACTCTTAATTAATCACGTAAGTGTAAAACATAAAAATTTCTTAAATTGTCTCTGTTTTTGATTACTCACTTGGCCCTCATATTTTTATTAACATTAATTACACATTAAGTATGTCAAAATGACACACCAAATCCCTGGTACCCGTAAACTTATTATATAGTGGCATATTCCGTTTTAATAGGTTATATCAAAATAAAAAGATATTTCAATTTCAATTTTAAGTTTGCATTGACTCAATGCATTTTTTTAGTGTAAATGACTTTATTGTTTATTTGTCTAAACTTAAGTCTAACAATGATGACCTCGCATTTTTGGGAGGATACTATTTATTTCTACATAATCTGAAACTTCAGGGTACTAACCTTTGTCTTATACTGACATCTGTTAGTTCAGTGTCATATAGTTCCAATCGTCGAATTTCGTTAGAAAAATGGTATGGTCACGTGACTTAAACTTTGTATGTATGAACCTGTCCTAGTTTCGGTTCTGTTATATGAAAGTGACCTGTACTTTTAACATGGGCTTGTCATTGGAGGTGACAATTGCTACCTGTCGAGCACTGTGTGACGTGGCGAATAACTTGACCAAGGTAACCTATCACCGTACCGACTGAAATAAATATGCTACGGACAAGTTAGAAGTATGTAGTGTCAAAGTATGACCATTTTAAGATATATGTGATATGCAACAGAACCAGTGGGAAAAAATTATCACATGACTGGTGTAAGGTGTACGTTAGTGCGTCCCGAAAAATTTCTTTTTTAACTTGCCCCCCAAAATGATGGGGATTTAGGACCCTTTTACGAGAAAAATAACAAAAAAATTTTTGGACAAAAAACCAGATGGCTACCGGATCCTAAAGATTGCAATCCTAGTGCATTTTGAAAAAAAAAAAATATTTTTGATTTAAAAAAAATTGACGCCAAAAGTTGCGCAGTACAGAGTACATTCCGGGAAAAATATTAATAAAATTTCCGTAGAGCAATTTTGGTGCAGCGTTGCATCTTTAAGATTGAAATGTGAGTATTTGTTTTTTTTTTTTCTTTTTCAGTTTGATTAGTCTCAAAAGCTACGAAAAACAGAAAATGTGATAGAGCTATTCTGGTCCAGCGCACAGTGGGACGAGATGGATTAAATAAGGTACAAGCGGCAAAAACAAATGTTAAAATCGCTTAAAAACTGCGGCCTGCAAGAAAATTTTACAAAAAAGTACATCTCGTTCCACTGTGCGCTGGACCAGAAAAGCTCTATCACATTTTTTGAAATAGTTTTAACTAATATCCTCTAGTTTGCGCAGCTTTTGTGATTAATCTTTAAGATGCAACGCTGCACCAAAATTGCTCTACGGAATTTTTTTTAATATTTTTCCCGGAATGTACTCTGTATTGCGCAACTTTTGGCGTCAATTTTTTTAAAATCAAAAATATTTTTTTTTTTTTTTTCAAAATGCACTAGGATTGCAATCTTTAGGATCCGGTAGCCATCTGATTTTTGTCCAAAAATTTTTTTGTTATTTTTATCGTAAAAGGGTCCTAAATCCCCATCATTTGGGGGGCAAGCATTTTCAAATTCGAAAAAAAGCCAATTTCGGGACGCGCTAGTGTACGTATCGTAGAACTAGAGAACAGTTTTTGAAGGAAAACTAGTCACATATTAAGCGCAATGTGTTCTGTTTTGGGGGTAGTAACAATGTAATAGTTTTGCACCGTACCACTGCACTGGTCTAAGGGGTATATGTTAGCAAGTAACCTCACTTTTTATTCAGCGTGTTCATATTATGTACGGGTTGCTAAATAGCCCGTCCGGAACCAGTCACTGCACTTATCCAAAACAGCGAGTCATACCACCTGTTCAAAAAACCTTCAAAAAGGCACAACACAAATCAATTTTAAAATTAGTTTATTTTGTCTATACCCAAAGAAAAGCTATATCATTAAATTCGTTATAACAATTAAAATTTGGAAAATTTCATAAACTAGAAAAAAAGTCAGGATGTTCAAAATATAGATTTATTTTGCAAGTTTTTTCTTTATTTGTTAACATTGGTATTATCAAACAATTTCTACTAATTTTTATGTTCCAACACTTCTAAAAAGCACTTCATGAACATTTTAATTTTGTATGCTGCATTATAATTCTAATTTACAATAATATCTTTATAAAATGAAAGAGCTGCAGCAATTCAGCACAAATTTAATGTAAAACTTATAAAGCAGAGTAACAAAATATATAAACAGTTTTAATTTTGTTCCCTACGAAATTCTTAGAAATCACCAATTACTTACACATAGAAAATCGTTACCAAAAATCTCGTAAAATACCATATTCTGGTGAAAGTTTTTTGGTAGCGATATTTTATGTTGTAAAATCGTCATTCACTCGAAAAATTGCCAGGCGGCATTTTGAAAATTAACTTGCCAAACGAGTTTTAAGATCGCGACGTTTGGCAAGATATCTGACAAACTTGGTCACTGTCTAAACAGTTCTGTATTCAGTTCTTTTAAACCAGTGGATTGTTACGTATTCATTTCTACTGTCACAAAGTCGGTATAGAAAAAATTCCTTCAGTGTTGTGTCCGCTTTGTAGCAGTCAAGGAACTGCATCCTTTGGCACTAATTGCCATGTTTTCATCCACTGCTAACGGTTTTGAACCAGTTCAATGAACCACTTCAATGAACCACTTTAACTGCAAGGATCTAGTTGCTTCAGTACACTTTGATGCCATGTTACTTTTTCTCCAGTTTCATAATATATATCTGGTACCAACCAGTGAATGTTTTCTCACCATAACTATAGTCACGTGATTGGTCATTTCACCGAAATTAACACTTTTTGGTGCACCACAATTTTGGTTTCACCAGTTTCGTTACTTACCCTCCAATCATATATTACAGAATTACCACTGGATCAATCGACCCTTCATTTCCTGCAGGGTATGTACGGTACTATTTGTTTGATTTGTAGTGTCCGACCGAACAGTTCGGCTAAAAAACTATATATTGTGTCGGTTTTTTGATATCTAGAGGCAATGATGACACATTTTGGTATTGGAAACATGTTTGTTGAGCCGATTTAATTCGATTTTGTGTATAAAATTTAAGGGAAAAGCCGAAGTTTAGCTATAAAGTTAAAAGTTCGGCCGCCGAACTATTTTCGATTTGGCCGAACTTTCTGAGGCCGAACAGTGAATTCATTGCTTAACTACAGACTTTTCTTCAAATTTGACACTCAAAATAGCATCTTATCAGTCCAATAAACATTTTCAATCCGTCAAATTTGTCCATAATGCTTTAAAATACCGAATACAGACCAAATGCATTTTCTGGCCGAACTGTTCGGTCGGACACTATTGATTTGTGTTTCGACATATAAACAATGAATAATGTAATTTCAAGAGAGATTTCGATGTATTTTACTTAAAATACTCTCAAAAAAACGCTTGAGTCAATACAAACTTAAAATTTAAATAGCTTTTTATTTTGACCTAACCTATTGAAACGGCCCAAAATTAAGTTTACGTGTCCCGGGGATTTGTTGTGTCTTTTAACAAGTTTAAATTTTACTTACAGTCTCACTATACGTTACATTATTTTATTTTTACAAAAAAACAAACGGAAAAAAAATGTTTTATGAAATCCGGGCAAAAATGTACTTTATTGGTCGTTTCTCAAAAAAAATATTTGGAATTAAAAAAGAAAATTATCATATATTTAGGTACAATATTGTTCTACCTTAAGTCCAAAAATCTAATATGATAGTTATTGTCATATTAGATTTTATTTGTTGCTTTTCAAAATGTTTGATAATTTTCATGATAGACAACACAATTGTTTCATTGGTATCACCCAAATCTTCAGTTGTCTGCAATAGAAAAGGGTAATTGATTTTACTCAAATCGAGATATAACATACAACAGACAAAATAAACTCTATGAGAATATTTTTGTCTGCCTTAGTGTATAAACTGCCTGATCTGGAAATCCTAATTATAAAATCACACTATTTGGAAAACAATAAGTTTACATATCGATATACTTTGTATGTATATCGACATGTTTTAAGTATATTTTAAGTGAAAAAATGAGTATATAGTTTTTAGAGTTTTTTCTGGTTAGTTTTTTTAAATTTACTGTTCAAATAATGAATTTTACATGTAATTTTAGTTGCTATCGTTGGCATACCAGCGTGGAGATGATAGTACATAATTTATTGGTTTAAGGGTTTTTCCTCCAATCCATCCTAAGCCCGGCATCGCTGAGAAAAGTTTTTCTGCGTGACCTTAGGGGTTTTCTGCTGTATGATGGGCAGTTTAATGGCTTCGCTGTGTAAAGTTTTTTTTCGTTACCGACCTTAGGCCGGGCTTAGCGATTTTCTCCTATGTGATATTCAGTTTGGCGGCTTCGCTGAGTAAAGTTTTTCCGTTTTGCGATTTTATCAATAAAATTAATTTTATTGTAATTTCGATGTATTTGTGTTTTCGAAAATAGAGCTGCAGGCAAAATTTGTAAATGGGTGTAGAGAACGCTACGTATCATAGACCCTAAAAATAATATAATTTTTGAAATCATAAGGAAATTTCTTTTCATTAGAGTACCCACTCTTTTTTAGTATTGGAGGGGATCACCTACTTTTTTTTTAAGAACGCACCATATAAAGTACAGTTTAGTCAAAATCCGTAATATCTCAAAACTACAAATTTCGACTTGAGCGATTTTGCTAAAATGACACATAAAATGTATAGGTTCTTTGCCACTCGAAGCATTATTTAAAATCTGGTTATTTTAGCTTTTTCTCGCGTACATTTAAAGTAAATGGTTACAATTTCTTGGTTTTTTTTTTGTGTTTTTGGTGACAACACACTACTAAATCGTGTTCCTGATTAATGTCACGTTTATATATGTATATATATATATGTATGTCGTTGTTGTTGGAGAAGACTCTACACTTGTATAGCCACATTCATTAACCATCTTATGTATCCATAACCACATTTTCAATTTTGAAAGAGGTAGAGTTGGTAACAACTATTCATTCCACCTCATGTATTTATTCACTTGCATTTAAGATTTTTATCGTCACCTATTTTTGTACAGACAATTTTTTTTTTAACGACAATTTGTAATGTTTATTTTCATTTTGTTTAATAATTATTTAAATTTTCTATTAAATATATTTAGTTACGATGGCATCACGTAACGGTAAAAAAACTTCTGGTTTACGTATGCTTTGGATACCAGGCGGTCGTAAAAGTCATCCCAAGGGACGTTACGATTCAACAAATAAACAAATTTCGTATTCGACGAGACAGAAAAAGAGTCAAGTTTGGTCTCTGGGTGGCAGTAGAGCACAAAAAGATTTGCTGGAAGCGTAAGTTTTATTTACTGTTGTATTTGTTGTATTGTATCTCGTATTTGTTTGTTTGCATTTTGATAATAATGATGCTGATGATGAAGGCTCATATTACATGATGAAATAAATGGTCATGAAGCACATTGTACTGGTTGGTTGTTGGTATACCAAGCACCTCATACGCTTACAATATTCAAATCATACAGAAAAACTCTAAAACACGCAATCATCATACATTTATCCATGCACCAGCAATCCATCCATCCATCCATTCATCCAACTCTCAATCATCCAACTCTATACACAAATATGGTTTCTGTGGTTTAACACATAAGAAAATATAAAACAATTTCATTAAAAAAATTATGTTTATGCTATTAAATATTATGATCTTCATTGGAATATTGCTTTTTGTATATCATTACAAACTAGAGATGGGCACGTGATTGAAGAAAACATTTACTAAAGCAAAACAAAATTTTTGTTGTAAAACTCTACTCACGCGCACTCCCTCACGCAAAAATTTGACTCAAGCACTCTCACTCTCGAAGAATTTTTCCTTACTCACTCACGTTCACGTGAGTAAACTTAGGTTTTACTTACCTAAGCACTAAAGTGCTTATCTCTATTACAAACGTCATGGTATAGTTGTGATGAAGAAAATAGCTCATGTGTACAGAGTTTCCAACAGTCATATAGATTATTATCCATTATTAGGCATTGCTTGCATCTTTCCTTACTAAGATATTGTTAGATTTATCATGCATTCGACAAAATTATTTCAAATCTGGTTTTGAAATACTTTGAATAAATGTTTTTTGAAGATTTTTTAAATGTTATCATTAAAAATATGATTTTTACTAGTAGGCACACGACATTCTTTCGAGTAATGGCTTTTCGGAAAATAAGTGAGCTGTTACGCAGATGGTTGGGGGTTCGATCCCCAGCGACGACAACATAAATTGGAAAAATAATATGCATTAGTTTTGTATCCACCATACATATCACAGCGCCCTCTGGTGTTCAATAGCACTTAACCCCACCGAAGTACATAAAATACCTAATGAACTAATCTTCAACAAAATTCGTTAACTTTACATCAGGTGGGGCGCAACAACTGTTTTAAGACTTAACATCTCGGATAATTTCAGTGTTGCCGTGCTTAAAGCTTTTTAATCATTCAACACCCTTCAGCTCTCCTCTATCCCCTTTTCAATGAAAGCAACACATTAGTTTAAAAAAGGAATTTTCTGAGTGTTGTTTCTCTTAAAAAAAATAAGAAGAATGAGTATTTGGCCGGTTAAGGGTTTAACTATCTTAAGAAATCAAATATATATTTTTTGTGTGGTTATTACACGCCACGTCTTAAAATGTGAGGCAAATGGGAGTTCGTGCGGAATAAGACGTGAAAAATCGTGATATTAACATAGCTTGCGCACCATTTGGGGCACACCAAACAATCATTAGCAGAGATGCCAATTTTGTGCTTTTGACACTATTTATTTATGGTGCTTTTCAATGATACAAAACGGCAAAATTTTGCTAATGATACCAAAACACAAAAAAGTATTGAATTAGTGCTTTTGTATTTTAGTGTCTTTGGCGATTTTTAACCAATTTGATTTAAAAGCCCAGTACTTTGTTTCGCTATATTTTAAATGGTTTTGTATATTAAATACGTGCAAAAATCTTTTTTATATGAAATTTGACAAACATTTTCCCAAAAGTACGAGCGAAATGCTGGACTTAACACTGAAATTGTTGAAGAAATGTGGATACTTTATTTTAACACGGAGTCCAATGATAAAACTGTTTTATGATCACCTTGAGTTCATTTCTTTAACTTTGTAAACAAATTAAAAAATTTGTCGATTTACCGTTTTTGTTGTGCTTTTTGCTCTCAACAAGTTGGCAACACTGATTCTTAGTGAGGGGACCAGCGACTTCCAATGCCATAGATTCCGTATACTCAGGCACCACTCTGGTTGTCAGCTACATACGAGTTTAAAAAAGTTCATTACTCAATCATTGTAATTTAAACCATGTCTTTTAAAATTAAAATCCAAAAGAAGTTGTTTAATTTAAACTAGATTTATTTTAAAATTTAAAGTATGCGTGTCATATACACTGAAGTATTTATGGAATCTATGAAAATAATCTCGTTAAAATATAGAAAGGCTTTAGAGTTATAGGTACATATTAATAGTGTCCGACCGAACAGTTCGGCCAAAAAACTATATTTTGTCGGTTTTTTGATATCTAGAGACAATGATGACAAATTTTGGTATTGGAAATATGTTTGTTGAACCGATTTAATTCGATTTTGTGTATAAAATTTAAGAGAAAAGCCGAAGTTTAGCTATAAAGTTAAAAGTTCGGCCGCCGAACTATTTTCGATTTGGCCGAACTTTCTGAGGCCGAACAGTGAATTCATTGCTTAACTACAGGCTTTTCTTCAAATTTGGCACTCAAAATAGCATCTAATCAGTCCAATAAACATTTTTCCATCCTCCAAATTTTTCCTTAATGCTGTAAAATACCGAATACAGACCAAATGCATTTTCTAGCCGAACTGTTCGGTCGGACTCTACATATTAATATTTGCAACTAAGTTACTTGTATGTTCGACAGCGGTTCTGTAAAACAATACAAACAGCAAAAAATCGTAATGACCCGCCAGAAAAATACGAATATTGTCACAATGCTTTAACTGTGGTATTAGCGTTGGCAGAGCGTTGAATTTCTGACGATTTCAGTGCTTTGCCAACCCAAACAGATGACACTGGGCGGGGCTAGGCCGTTGCTTATTTACAGCGTTGGCAAAGCACTGTGTAAACGAAATTGCCAACGTTTTCGAAACACTGGTAAAACCAAATAATTTGTGATCTAAAAATAGATTTTCTAAAATAAAATTTAAAAAAGTTCATTTAAAATTTGTTTATACTGCCGGGACTAGAACCCTGGCCGCCAGATTGGCAGCAGAGAGCTCTACTCTGAGAGAATTATCTTCACTTAGTAATGAATTTCTTTATAGCTTTAATGAAAATTATCACTGGAACTCGTTCATTGAAACTTTTCATAGAAACTATGAAATATGTTTCATTAAAGTCAAGTTTATGAAATTTTTGTGGAATTAATGAAAATTTTCATAAAACTTTTTTAGAATTTATGAAATAATTTCATAAAATTTTTTAATATTAAGTAGTTCTTTAAGTTAATAAAACTTTTCATGAATGTCCTGAAAAATGCTTTGGAACTAACCGCTTCGTATGATTTTTAAACAATTTCGTAGAAGTCCAAAATTAATAAAAGGCTATATTAAAATAATAAAGCACTTTATAAAATATGTCGAACACTTCAGAATTAAATAATAAACCTAAAGTTTGAAATGTATTGTGAAAGGCGTGGTAGAGAAGAATGAGTGTATTTTCTAAAAATCATAACTACATTGCAAATTTTCAATTTTTTCTGAATCAGACTGCGCAGTTTCTGGTATTGAACCTTCGTCAGTGACCCTGTTTTTTTGAATTTTTTGAATAATGTAATATTTGTTATGTTTTTATTTGTTCGATTGCGTCTATATGAGATTTTTCTGTGCAATCACTGACCGTGGTATAGATAAACTGATTTCTAATGCCACATGCACTCGCACTACACGTTAGACAGAGCGCTTTAGCCCTCTGAGCTATCGTCAGGTCGAAATTATGAAATTATGAAGTTTTATGAAGAAAAAAAAAAAAAAACGTTTTTGAAATAATTTCATAGCGTTAAAGAAAATTTTCGTTGAATATATGAAGAAATATTTATGAAATCAAATGAATTTATTTTTATCAAACTATGAAGTTTTATGAAAAAAGGTTAGTGAAAAATTTCTTAATATTAATAAAATTTCTCGGATGTAATGAAATTCTTCACTGAATATACGAAAAAAATTCTATGAAATTTTTTCATTAATATCATGAAGGATAATTCTATCAGTGTACCCAATGAGCTAACGAGAGACATAATACTTAAAAGCTTAAAACGTAAATAATTTATAGCAGCTGGCTAACCGTTGTTGGTGCTAGTTTGTCAGCACTGGCATAACGTTTGTTGGAAGTAACTTGAAAAATCAAAAAAAAAGTTGGTCCAAAAAAAAGATTTTTCACAAAGATCGTGTTGTAACTTTTTTAAAATCAATGCTTTAAAATCACTTTTTACTAATGTTGGCAAAGCGTTCTAAATCAGGACTTCGAAGGTGCTTTAATTTTTTTACGGTTTTAAGTATATAAAATATTGTTTAAGGAACCGTACTAAATTGATATATTGTCGAAAATTGACTATTTCAAATGTATAAACTCATTAGCGGTTCTATTAATTTCATCTCCACTGTACGTGCATAATGCACATAACAAATTCACTTCATTTATTATTCAATCATTGTAATTTAAACCATGTCTTTAAAGCCAAAAGAAGTTGTTTAATTTTAAACTCGATTTATTTTAAAATTGAAAGTATGCGTGTCATCCTACACTGAAGTATTTATGGAATCTAATTTATATTAAATGTTCTCTAATTTATTAGTAGTTCAAGTATGACAAATGTGGATATGTACATAAATATGTAGTTAATGTCTGCTGCATTCATTGTGTTTTATTTTTATCAAAATTAACCTACATTTTTGCTAACACAGCAATTCCATTAAAAAAAACTAAACATCAAAATTACACAAACAAAATGATTTTGTTTATTTATATTTAGTAGTTTGATGTTTATATCTCAATATTTACGCTCCATTTTAAACAAAGAGGAAAATAAAAAAATAAAAAAAAAAAAACAAAATACGTGCATACGAAAATGTCACATTAAAATGTTACTCTTAAGTTGTTTTTAAACTGTGTTACCCTACAGTACAAATAAATAAGCCCGATACTTCGTTACCGGTAGTTTTATATACAGGAATATATTACGAAGAAAATTAAATTATTTTTCACAACAAATTTCTCATCTTATAAATTTGTTTAACCACTTTTAGTGGATGTTTCAAGCTTCAGATTTCTACACTCATAAAATATGATAGTAGAAGAGTTAGTAAAACGTCTTGTAAATCAAGTAAATTACATTTGAGCAAAATTGTGTTTTTTTTAGATAAAATTTAGTTATTTACTTATTCAAAACTTAACTGATTGAATTTATGTTTTACTAATATTTTACTAAAATTTATTTTGTCAAAGCTTGTGCTGATAAGCACAATAATAGTGTGGACGACAACCAGATTGAAAGATATACGCAGAATGAAGTAGATGTCGCTGCATGTCAAGATGTAATAGAAACAAGAAAAATTTTACTAACAAGTACAACTCTTGTAAGACATATAAAAAAATTAACCACCCGAGTAAAAACTTTCATATCTTATTTAATATATTATATAATAACATATAGGTTTATATAGCTTAATATGGATATATGTGATGGAGCATATGATCACAAATAATTTTATTTTGGATTTATGTTTTCGAAAATTTTTGAAATGGTCCCATACATATTAATATCTAAATATATATCGATTGATATTACCGTAGATGTGGCATATATTAATACATATGGTATATATTAATTAGCATGATTTCGTATATAATTTTATATCGCTAAATACAATGTTATGTCATTTCAACAAGCATTCCCATTTTTTCCAAAGCACGTCATTAAAAAAACTGAACTCATTATTTCATATTTTTGAAAAAAAAAAAATCTAAATTAGATTTTTTTAGTGTTTAAGTATTCTTTGTTTTACTTTAAACAAATTTCGTTGTCAAAATCAACCGAAATTCACGTTTTATTCAAATTCAAAAGTAAATTGAAAATTTCATCTTAAATTTAGCCGAAGTTCGGTTACGACTAGTACTTTTTGAAAACTTTTAATTTTTGGCTTAAAATTTGCATGAAATTTGGCGGATATACAAGTAGTTTCTGAAACCTACCCGTTTTTGGCTCTAGTAAAAATGAGGTATAAATTATTTAAAAAGAATCACAAAAAAAATTGAAGATTTTTAGCAAATAAATTAAAGTATAATTTTGCTACAAATTTTTTGAGTTTTTTGAGCTAAATACTATTATTTAGCTAAAATTTTAATATCTTTTTGCAAGATTTTTTTTTAATTTTTAATCAACTAATTGTTATCAAAACTTTTGCTGAATCTGTTGCCAAAAGTCAGCTCGCTGATATCCACCAAAATATTTTGATGACAACAAATTTTTCTGCAAGCTCCCTCCTGTCTAAAATTTAGCTGACTCGTCATCATTTTTTGCTAACTTTACTAACTTTTTTTTTGAATTGTGCACCCATAATTTTTTGTTTGCTTTAGGCAAATTTGTCGAATTTTTAGCTAAGAATCGACTCCAGAGTTTGCTAGAGCAGGAGAACATTTTCTACCAATTCTAGATAGTTATTATAGCAGGGCAACCAGAAATATGCTCTAGAAAATCATTTTGATGACCATAAAAAATTCCCTAAAAAACAGAACATATGCTCTTTAAACTTGTAAAATATAATCTAAAAACACATTTTTATTTAAAATTCCTATTTTGAAGCCCTCCATCATATGTGATGATGGTATTTATCAGTTTTTTATTCCGATTGTAATATGTGGAAATATCGGCCTAAGACTCTATAAAGTATATATATTCTTGATCCTTATGAAGTTCTAAGCCGATTTAGCAATGTCCGTCTGTATGTCTTTCCGTCTATCTGTTGAACTGTGCGAAAACGCAATATAAACTGCTCATTTTCATCTAGATTGATGGACATTTTCTCGAAAAGGTATTGAAAATGAACAAAATTGGTCCAGTAGTTCAAAAGTTGCAAGTGATCAAATGGCCATCACTCACTAGAGACGTCTCATTTCACCTAGATTTATTGACATTTCACGAAAAGTTTCTTTTTATTTGTTGTATTTGGTGGAGGGTATAAAAAATTGAGTCTACACCATTTCCACTTGTTATTGAGAAAATCACACATACATAAATTTCAAGAAGTACCAATTGTAATTTCTAAATTGCATTTGATTTTCAGAAAATACCAAATGTATAATTTTAAAATTGCATTTGTTATTGAAAAAATACCATATATATATCAGAAAATACGATATGTTATTCAAAAAATCGCATTTGTTTTTCAGATAATACCAATTGTAAATCAGAAAATAGCTTTTAAAACTCAAAAAAAAATCCAAATGTAATTCAAAAAAATACCAATTGAAATTCAGAAAATATCAAATGTACTTCAGAAAATAACAAATGTAATTCAGAAAATACGAGTACCAAATGTTATTCAAAAAATACCAAATATAATTAAAAAAAAACGGAAAAAAACAAATGAAATTCGAAAACTAATATTTGGAATTCAAAAAATAACAAACGTTATTCAAAAAATACCAAATGTAATACAAAAAATACCAAATGTAATTCAAAAAATAACAAATGTAATTCAAAAAATAACAAATGTCATTCAAAAAATACCAAATAAAAAAATTATGTAGTACGAATTTGAGAAAAATCGGAAACGGCGGTAAAATATCGTTTTTTTCCATTTTTATAGAATTTTTTTTTTAATAAATCTGACTTTCGGATAATGCAAACCTGTCTATTAAGTATCAAACAAAAATTAATTTTAAAAATCTGCTATAAGTAATCGATCATGAATTTATTCAATTATTTTTCAAATTTCATATTTTTCAAATTCGTTTAAAACTGTGGGCTGTAAAAAGTCCAATTTCCCCACTGGGGGAGTATGATAATTTTACTGGGGGAGTATGATAATTTTAAGCACGCAAAGAATATGTTTGCCAGATGTACGTCAATCAGACCAATGCTCTGTTGTAAAAGAGCTTGAAAGACAACATCTGGTCGTGCGGTCTTAAAAAGGGAAAAGCTTTTAACAGATCGCTGGTTATATTAGAGCAATTCCATTTAATATCACCGTGAATTTAATCGATGTTTTCCGATTTTGATAAAAAAAATTTTAATGTGTACTGTAGGAAACGCAAGTATTAAAAAAAAAAACTGGCAACCCTATAGCTTTAAGTTGTGGGGTAGGGACTTCACTTAAAAGATCATAACTTTTGATGTGTAAAAAATATCGACAAATTTAATTTTGCATAAGAACGGCTAGGTTTTGGGGTATAAAAAATAAATAAAAAAACAATTTACACATTTTGTCAAAATAAAAAATTTTGAAAAAAAACTTTAAAATCAATTTTTGGAAAAATCCATTTTTAAAATTTTGATACAAATAGCTACACATGTGTTCTAAACACCCTGAAAATTTCAGAGTGGAAAGCTCCTTACTTAGTGAGATATCAGAAAAAATGTAGAAGTATGTACACCAGAAAATGTTTGTTCTTTTTTTTTAATTGTTGCTATTGATTACTCTTCACCTGTGGCATACATCGATTTTCATGCAAGTTAAACATTACGTATATTTCTGGTGTACATACTTCTACATTTTTTCTGATATCTCACTAAGTAGGGAGCTTTCCACTCAGAAATTTTCAATGTGTTTAGAACACATGTGCAGCTATTTGTATAAAAATTTAAAAAAATGGATTTTTTCCAAAAATTGATTTTAGTTTTTTTTTTTCAAAAATTTTCATTTTTAAAAAATGTGTAAAAATTCTTTTTATTTATTTTTTATACACCAAAACCTAGCCGTTCTTATGCAAACATAAGTTTGTCGATATTTTTACACATCAAAAGTTATGACCTTTTAAGTGAAGGCCCTACCCCACAATTTGAAGCTATAAGGTTGCCAGAGTTTTCCAAAAAAAAAAAAAAAAAAATTTTTAATACTTGCGTTCACTACCGCACTCACTCACAAAATTTTTATCAAAATCGGAAGACATCGATTAATTTCACGGTGATATTAAATGGAATTGCTCATTAATGATTCGACCAAGCTCACCTCCTGGTCTTATGTCGCTCCTCATTTGGTGCAACATGTTGTTCTTAATTTTGAATAGAAGATGCTTCAGTGCGGAATCGATAGACCTAACGCTTTAAGAGTATAGAGATCTTGGCAAAACCATTTTCCTCCTTTGTTTAAAAATTAAAATTACCTTAACATCGTAACGTCATAGTATGGCTATGTTCCGGTATGTTATTCCTTCCTTTATATCTGTCAAAAATCTACATAAAAGTTAAACGAACTATCTACTGTCTCATTCTAATACCAATATTAATTGCAAATTTTGCAAACTCATTTATTTGATATAAGATACGATGGCGGTCCAAAAATTAGCCGACCTAACAAAGGAAACACAACAAATTTTTTTATTTCTCAACATAATTTCCTTTCAGTTCAATACACTTCCCAGCGATATTCAATAGCTTCGATACCCTGTTTATAGTAATAACTGTCTAGCTCCTTAAAATAGCCATTAACCTCTTCATTGTTGGCAAATCTTTTACCATCCGAAAAAGAAAGTAATCCGGTGAGCTAAATCTGGCGAATATGGTGCGTGATGAAGCAATTCGGACTTTAATTCATTGATTTTGGTCATCAGCTTCACGACGCTGTTTTTGTTCTATTGCGATCAAATGCGGAACCCATCTTGCGCACTGCTTTCTCATCTCCAAATTTTCGGTCAATATGCGATATATAGCACTTTGTAAAATTCCTCTTATTTCAGCCTACTGAAGGTGCGTGTCATTAGTCGATTTTGATTTTCTTGACCGTTTTTGGCGTGGACACCTCAATTGGTCGACCACTACGGCGTACGTCTTGGCAGCTCGTAAGGCCTAGTTTAAACTCTGCCACCCAATATTTTATAGTCGTAATCGAAGGAGCAGACTCCTCCAGAGTAGAATCTAGCTCGGCTTTAATTTTGGTTGGACTACTTTCAAATGAAAGTATTGAATTACATAACTGTGACCAATTTTTTCCATGTTTACAAATTCAGTGAGATCGTTTATTTTGTATGGCTCCTAAAAATACTAATCAACGTGGCGCTTTGAAACTTAAAACATATGTTTTAAAAGGTTGCAACTTTTCACCAAAGTAATTTTGTTCAAACTACTGCCGCCATATATACGTCATGTCGGCTAATTTTGGGACCTCCCTCGTATGTATATTCAACATACATAGTACCAGCTCGTTAGGGTTGATCGCGAAACAAATTAATGGTATTTTAAATTCAACAGTATCATGAGCAACAAATTTTATATGAAAATAAATCAACTTTATTTATGCGAACTTCATTTTCGAACACAGAAAACTGTTTTTTTCTTAAGCTCACTAAATATTAAGATTTATGAATAAAATTTATAAACAAATTCTGAGGAAATGATGCATTTGATTTAACGTGAATTTAGCTGATTAAAAAACATAATTTGGATCAGACTAAGTTTGAAGTCAATCTTTGTAACGGATGTAAAAATATTTAAACTTTGCATTGATTTCTCCTGACAGAATTTTGCAAAAGATTTTGTTATTTTCTAAAATTTTAGAATTCCAAATGAAAATAACTTACAAAATTAAAATTTTTCATTCTTACAGTTCCGCTGTGGTCCCAAATCCATTTTATTTTGTCATAAATTACAAAAGTATTGCCAGATCTTTGTTTTTCAATATTAAGCAAGAAAACATTCGACCACGCCCACACCCCACTAAATGATTACCATAAACCCTCATCGTCATATAATATAAAAAAAATGTTTTTTTTATTCTCATTTTGGAATTGTCAGGTTCGAGATCATAATTAATATGTTACTATTATAAATCGAAAACACTAATGTAAGAAAAAGATGGCAACAATTGTGATGATCTGCGCTACAGGGAGTGCAGCACTTTTTAATTTCGGCAAGGACATTAGAAAATAGTGCTAAACTAAAATTGCAGTTGTGGGAGGTTGCTAAGAAATTCTGGCGAGATCTAAACAAACACTTCCTCGTTTGAAACTTCACGCATGTTCTAACTAAAAATCACATTATCACTGCACTCAAAAATAACGACAAGGACACAATAAAAGTAAAATTGGAAATAATGAGTTACCCTTTGACGACCAATGGTTGATATATGTCCCATTTCAGCTTTTTGCTATTTTGGGAAAACTTGCAGGATGACTTAAACAAAACTAGTTATGCCAGAGAGTAAAAAATTAATATAAAAACCTGTGAGAAGTTTGCAGGAGAGTACCTTTGTCCGATATTATGAAGCACTAACATTTTTTTAATGAATTTTTCAAAAAGCAGCTTGATTGTTTTTAGTTTTTCCAAAAATCACCAAGAATTATCATTTTAGTCACTAATTCCACGTCTTATTTGAGTGAGAAATAAGAATATCTCACCTCGTTTTTTGCCACACAGCTATAAAATGATGGTCCCTGTGTTAAAATATAACCCCTAATAACATATTTTTTTTAGACAGTTATGGCTTTTTAGCACTTGTTTTCAAAGTCCGATTCAAAATTTTGTAGAAATTTTTACAAATGATTTTATTGCCTCTTTGTGTTTAGTAGTCAATTAAAGGAAACTTAAACTTCCGATAAGACTGATCTTAGTAGCACGATTTTTGGCACGTTTTTCAAAGTTAACTTGATTATAAAATTTTTGCAGTAGTTTGAAAAAAATAACTGGTGAAAAGTGACAACCTTATAAAACATATGTTTAAAGTTTCAAGGCGCCACGTTGTTAAAATTTTTTTTTTGAGCCATCAAAAATAAACGATCTTGGGGGAAAAATTGATCACAGTTATGTAATTCAATACTTTCATTTGAAGGATCTCAGTCCAGCCAATATTAAAGCCGAGCTAGAGTCTACTCTGCGGAGTCTGCTCCTTCGTTTGGGATTATAAAACATTCGCTGGCAGCGTTTAAGCGAGGGCGTACAAGCGGCAAAGACGAACACCGTAGTGGTCGACCAATTGATGTGTCCACTCCAGAAACGTTAAGGAAGTCCACAAAATGGTATTGGATAATCGGCGGCGTGATTAAGCTGAAATGATATGCATTTGATATGCTAAACATTGCATATTGACCGAAAATTTGAGAAAGCTGTGCGCAAGATTTGGCCGCATTAGCTCGCAGTATAACAAAAACAACGTAGTGATGATGTTTCAAGAGAGTGTTTGGCGATATTTCACAGCTATAAAGCCAAGTTTTTGCGTCGATTAGTAAGCATGGATGAGTCATGGATCCACCACTTCATATCCGATACAAACGAACAGTCAAGGCAGTGTACTGGAATAGGAGAATAGTGTCCAAAGAAGGCGAAGACAGTTCCATCTACAGGCAAGGTCATGGCTTCTGTTTTTTGGGATGCGCTTGGGATAATTTCTATTGATTATCTTCAAAGAGGAAAAAACAACTAACGGCGAGTATTATGCTAACTTATTGCACCGTTTAAGTGATGAAATTAAGGAAAAAGGCCGTATTTGGCGAAAAAGAAAGTGTTGTTTCATCAAGAGGTGGAGTTTAATGGGTATTTTAAGGAGCTAGACATTGAATATTGAATATCGCTGGGGAAAAGTGTATCGAGCTAAAAGGAAATTATGTTGAGAAATAAATAAAACTTTTCCCAACTTTCTTGTGTTTTATTTTCTAGGTCGGCTAATTTTGGGACCGCTCTCGTATTAAGTATTCATTCTCAGTCTTTATATCCTCTTCATAGTTTCCTTTTTTAACTTTTCTGATAATATAAAGTGTGTTCAATTACTTTTCCAGTAAAGTCCAGTGAAAATTACTCAGTAGCAAAATTACAGAAAGTAAGACAAATTTACAAAAAAGTAAACGAACGGAAAATTTGTAACAATTGGTAAAATATATAAAACAGCTGATTTTAAATACCAAATATAAAAAAAAAAAAAAAATCAACTGATCATTATGGAAAAGATAAAAGTTAATTGAAATTGTCGACCAGAAATAATACAGGTGTTAAACAAGGGTGCCTCTTTTATTTTCTCTGTACATAAATGATCTGCACGAGTGCCTTGGTGGTGGAATATGGATTGAAAATATACAAGTTCGCCTCCTGATGTATGCTGATGATATTGTCATACTAGCAGATGATATAAATACACTACAGAAAATGATATTAAACTTAGAAGAATATGGTACACTATGGAACCTTGAGGTTAACTTAAATAAATCCGAAATACTGGTCTTTAGGAATGGAGGTCGACTTAAGACTACGGAAAGATGGAGTTTTAAAGGAAGCGAAATAAAAATAACTAATGAATACAACTATCTTGGAGTAGTCCTTACCCCGAAAATGAAGTTTACCAAGCATGTGGAAAAAAGAAATTTACAAGCAAAAAATGCAATAAATTCAACGTGGAAACATTTTATTTCAAATAAACAAATACACTTAAGACAAAAATGGAATCTCTTTTTTAGCGGTATGTATGTATGAATCCAAGCATATGCAGCTCAAGTATGGGGTTATGGATATTTCGAAGAGATTGATAAATTGCAACGCTATTTTATGAAAAAAATTTTAATGATTCCTGAATGCACACCTAATTATGCTCTAATGCTTGAAACCGGTGCCGTGAGTAACCATTTGTATACTCTAGAATTACACTTAGAATACATAAAGAGAGTTATGTTTCAATACCAACCAAACAGATTGCCTCACCAGCTTACAAAAATCATTCTTCAGAAAAAACTATTTTGGGTCGAAGAATTAAAAACAATTGCCAACAATCTGAATATGCCGTGGTCCAGTACGCAGGTTGATAATCAGCAATGGATAATTCAAAACAAAGAAATGGATAATTCAAAACAAAGAATCTAATACAAAAACAACGTAATGACCGACTTCAACAAAAAACACACTCATCTAGAATATACCAATATTTAGACTACGCTATGGGACAACATTACATTAAAGACAACATAAACCAATCCAAAATAACATGGATTTTTAAAGCGAGATGCGGTCTAATCAAGCTGAATTATAATACGTTTGGTGCTTTACAAGAAGATATGTTATGTAGCCTTTGTAATATGGGTGCGGTGGAGACGTTTAAACATTTTTTGTGCATATGCCCTGTGTTGAGAGAATTCCGGCTGGCCTGCTTTGGAAAGAGAACCATGACCGAAAGGGAAATCATACAACTACTTAATGGCGTTGGCAGCAGTGCTAAACATATAGACATAAAACACCACTTCATTCGTGATAATGTTGCAAAAGGATAAGTCAAGATTGAATCGATTGGATCCAAGGATCAAGAAGCTGACATGTTTACCAAGTCTTTGGACATCAAATGTTTTAATGACCTTCGTGCTAAATTGGGTGTCAACGATTGAGAGAGGGTGTAGAAATACAAAGTAGTTTATATTCATAGCAATCGTTTATATAAAAATGTTTTTATATGTTAAAATTTTATTTCAAATTTTTTCGGTCCCATTCAAACTTTTCAACAATAAAATACTGAATTTCCTTTTATAAATAAATACCGCAAGTCAATATATAGACAATTTTTGATACAAGAATTCAACTAATTAATCTTTGTTTACATATGCTTTAATTATTTTAATTCGACAGACGTTTCATATAAAACATTGTCGTAAAATTTGTTGCAATAATAATTTTAAATTAATTTATTTATTTTGTAAATGAAATTTGTAAACTTAAATTATTGTAAATAAAGAAAAAACTTACTACTACTACTAATTTCGAATGTTTTTAATTTCTTCCATAGTTAATTCTTTAATATTTTGCACTTTAAATCCATAGACAATTAAAATTTAATTTAATATTAAGAGATAGGATTAAGAAGAAAAAGCATTCTAGTTGAGAAATGAATTGTGCATTGGTATTAGTTAATTCTGTCTCTTCTGATCAAAACAATACTTGTGTGTACGTAGTGTAACCAAACTCCACTTTAGCCACAGTCATCGCTGTGTCGACCGTGGCTCAACTCGTTAAGAGGTGAGATTACGATGCATAGCTTGATGCTAAGGCAGTGAGTTCAAATCTCAGTACGACACCAAAAAATAAAAAGTTTTTCATATAGAGCAAATTAACAATATAAAATACTTTGTTCAATTGACACATAAATTAACCACTGACGAGTACCAGGAGGGGGACGAAACTACGGCAGTCTGGTGTATCCCTTGTGTCCGTAAAATTTTTCAATAAAAATGTTTTCTTATTCTTCCTGTAAAGAGACTAACTAAAGTAATATTCTACAGTAATTAATATAAAAATTAATTACGATTGTCATTATCTGACGGTTGCAAAACACTTTCTAACATTAATATTTTTTTTGTTTACTAAAAATACAAGCATATTTTTTCAATCATATGTTTTTTTCCTACAAATTCTTACTGGCAAAAATTTATCCAGTAAAAACTTGTAAGTTTTTTTGTCAACAACCTGTCACTTAACTCTCTCTTCTTACTATTTTTTACTGAGTATTTGGGTAAACGAACACCTTCCAGTAAAAACTTTTACAAATTTTTAAAAATTTTTGTGTTATCGAACACACTTATAATTGTAAAACTGTTTTGATCCCAACTTAAATACACGTGTTTAAACTTTCAAAGCTTGCCAGTGTTGCCACCTAATTTTTATTATTATATTTTCTTGTTGCCATTAAGAAAACATATTAACTGTTATTAATTAATTTTGCCTTCTCCATAATAAAACAAAGTCATGCGTATCACTTTTGATGATTGAACCGTGATCAATCCTAATTTTATATATATACGATATATTGTCTACACTTTTATAAATAAACTAATATAAACAATTTTGCCTTCTCCATAGTAAAACAAAGTCATACGTATCACTTTTCACTAAGCTCTCAAACATTTCATTCCACGACATGCCCACCAGTATTGAACCGACTTCTTTGTTGTGCATTGTTATTTTTCGATAGTAAAGTTAGATTTTGAATTCGACATTTTTTTAAAAACTAAGACACGGTGGCGGCATTAATCAATCTAAAAGAATTTAAACTCTTGACTTACTTTTAATTTCACATATGTTGTGAATGTGTGATGTTTCTTTAAACATTTCATTTCAATTTTAAGTTAAACATTCCTACATCAATCAACATCGCTTTTGAAGAAATGCTTAACCTTTTTCATATATTTGTATACTACATTTCAATTTGCTGTTATTTTATTCAATATCGTATACGGGCACTTAAGTGGAGGTGTTGTATTTTGAATAAATTATATACCCGACGAAAAAACTTAATTTATAGTTTTGATATAAATATTAGTGTCCGACCGAGTACTCGGCTTCGGTGTTCGGCCAAAAAGTGAAGTTCGGCCAAGTTCGGTGTTCGGCCAAATTTTGGCCGAATTTGGCCGAACTACCGAACTTTTTATGATTATTTATAAAAAGCACAAATAAATAACAACTGTGGTTATATTTACTTTTCAGAATTTACAAAAAAACTACATAAAAAATACAACGTCGAATATGATAGAATACCAAAAAAAAAACGATATTTAAATATCAATGTGTGTGAAAAAATTTCAAAAAGCCAAAAGAGTTTAAAAAACATTTCCAGAAATATACCTACAAGACTTATAAGCAAATAATCAAGTTTAATGCGATATAATTTAAATAAACGTATACTTTTATATTTTGCAATTAATTTCAAGTAGTAAGTAATCCTAAAAAGAGATTAACAGGTTCATCAATTTCTGATAGACATGATGCAGTACCAGACTTAGAAGTAGCAGAACCAAATGAAAATTTTATTGAATAATAAATTAAAATGTTTATTACGGAGCCTTTAAGTCCCGAAATATAAATATATTTGAGTATTGGAATTCAAGTCCATTTACAAATATAAAAGCTGTAGCAATAAAATATTTATCAGCCCCACCAACTAGTGTAGCTAGCGAACAGCTTTTGAGCGCTGCCGGACAGCTGTATTCTGATAGACGAAGCAATTCACATTGTGTGAAAGCGGAAAAATTGCTTTTCTGTCATTACAATATCAAACTTTTTAATTTGAAATATTAAATATTAACGTTTAAGTTTTTTTTTTTCTATATCAACTTAAAAATCGATCAACTATTTTTCTTTGACTATAAAATATAGTACAAATATTTTATTCTTTTTTGTACTTAAAATAGTACAACTATTTTCCAAATATGATTTTTTAAAAAAAATATACCTATGAATTTTTATTTTTGTTTATGTTTAATAACTTTTTGGTTTAAATTTATTGATCTAAAAAAAACAATTTATATTTTTTTTTTATTAAAACAAAAAGTTCGGCTTCGGTTTCGGCCGAACATTGATATTATGGCCGAAGTTCGGCCTCGGCTTCGGCTTCGGCCGAAAAAAATGAGTTCGGTCGGACACTAATAAATATATATGGGGCCATATGCAACGATAAATATTTACATCTCATATTTATTTTTACGAAAATTTTGTATACAGCGCTATAAATCATCATATATCGTTAATACTTTTTGTTATATATGAGTTGATCTTTTTTATCTCGTCATATATACTTCCATGTATAAATATATATAATTATATATGATACAATAAAACCAAATAAAATAAAAATAATATAATAATAAAATAATTATAATAACATATGGCATCACATAAAATTTTATATAAATATATGTGTTAAAATTAAAAAGAAAAATGCTATCACTTTTATATATAAACATATATGGTAAAAATTAACTACAAAGAAATGTATTACTTTTATATATATACTTATATATATAATTATCAGAAAAAAGCTAAATTCAATGTATTTAAAGCAAAAAAGAAATATTGAAAAAGAAGTAAAAAAACTTGGAAAATCTAAACTTAAAACAAAAGTTCAAAGTTAATAGAATAAATAATATTTCATGAGTATAAAAAGAAGTTTAAGTCAGAAACTCTTAAAAAAGTAATGAAAATCCAAGTATAGCAAAAAAAAACATAAAAAAATTATATTATGTATATTAAACATATATGGTAGAAACAAGAAAAAAAATTCCATCGCTTTTGCATACAATTGTATATGGCATCACATATTATTCAAATGGAAATTACGTCTAATTTTCCAGTCCATTGATTTGTATTTAAATTTTCATTATTATTTGGAATGTGAAATAAAATAGTAGTGCGGATTTCCAAAGAGTTTTACGAAGTTATAAAAAATTTGATCAAATTGTATTTAACTTGATCAAATTAGATAGACCAATTTTTCGTATCAAATTATATCATATTAGATCCCATGGGATCTTCTGAGATAAGGTTATGTATGCCATTTTTCGTATCAGCAATGATATGATGTGATACTGAATTATATATTAGACTATATATGATATATATATGTATACCTTAGGCCGGGTCGATTTGTATGGAGGCAAAAAATCGCGCAACGTTCAAGGAAAATCGTATTCTAGGGATCAAAATAAGAAACTTTGCCGAGGGAACCATACCTCTAAAACGAATTCTGATGTCCCGACTTTTGACCCTACAAATTTTGAAAAATTCCACTTTGACCCATTTAGAGTGCCCCAATCGAGTCCAACCCAATCGAATATAATTTTTACATTCATCTGCTAGAGCGTCTTCCGGAGAAGAAATAGAGACCTTAATCTTAGGAAGACTCCTCCTACTTTCTGAAATATCTCTATCCCGAGATTTGTACATTTTGCTATAAAAACACGGCTAAAAATGCCCTATTTCAACTTAAATTTTAACCCCTTAACGTTCACCTAGAATGATGATTTATGCATTAATCTGCTAGCTCGTCTCCCGGAGAAGAAGTAGCTTCCATCATCTTGTAGAGATTCCTCCTACTTTCTGAAATATCAAAGTGGGCTTTTTCAAAATTTGACCCTACGGGTCAAAAGTCGCGACATCAGAATCCGTTTTAGAGGTATGGTTCCTTCGGCAAAGTTTCTTATTTTGATGCCTAGAATACGATTTTCCTTGAACGTTGAGCGATTTTTAAATCGACCCGCCCTAGTATACCTATATCGGAACTTTTTTCATCGGGTTTTAAATCTCTGCTGGAATTTAAATATTTGATGTGAAATAAAAACAGAGTTCGGGATTGCGCTATTATTTGCATTATTGGATAATTTTTAATAACTTTTGTGTGTTTGTGACTCGTAGAAGTAAAGAAGTTTTTAACAACTGTTGTAATCAGATCGAGGCTAAAATTCACTTTACGCCCAAAAAAAAAAAAAATGTGGTCCCCTCCAGAAATAAAAAAAAAAAAATTTTCTGTTTTCGATTAAGGGTGCCGGGGCCCCCAGGGAGCAAAAACCGGTACGCGTAGTAACATAGAAGTGTGGGACTCGAATGCAAGGAAATTTCCTCAGGATATCAAAAATTATATTATGTTTAGGATCTATGATACGTGGAGCCTTCTATCTATACCCACAAATTACAAATTTTGTCTGCAGCACTATTTTCGAAAACACTTACAAATACATAGGATTTACAACAAAATATTTTTTTTTTTATAAAATCGTAAAGTGGATAAACTTTACTCAGCGAAGCCGCTAAACTGCCTATCACATTGGAGAAAACCCCTAAGCCCATCCGTAGGCCGGTAACGCTAAAAAAAAACTTTACTCAGCGAAGCCGAAGGCCGTTCACGCAGAAAAACTTTCAGCAGAGAAGCCGGTCTTTGGAGGGACTGGAGGAGAAAACCCTTAAGCCATTAAATGTTGTACTTTCACCTCCACGCGGTTATCCCTGGGTAATGTCATATTTTCATGTAAAATTCATTATTTCGTTATTTGAAAATAACCACAAAAAGACACTAAAAAAAACTTCCTCTCCATTTTTGTACTTAAATTACATGGATCATAAAAATAATATAATTTTTGAAATATTGAGGAAATTTCCTTTAATTTTCTTTCACTCACAGTTATATGTTTCTACGCATACCGGTTTTTGGGCCCGGTTTTTGAAATAAAGAAAAAAATTTTCTTTTTTAATTCCAGGAGGGGTCATATTTTTTTTTTGTAGGAATTCCCCATAAAGTGCAGTTTTGCCCAGATCGATTTTAAATTGTTCTCTTTAAGGCAAGAATATTTTGCACATCGGTCACCCTATCGGAAATGAAGGTGCCCCTTTCGTAGGTGTTCCTTTTCTTCATGAAATACGAAGCGATAACCAGTTGTTTAACCAGTTCTTAGCCATACCTGTTATAAAACTGGTTCTACTAGAAGAAAGTCAATTGCACTGGTTCCGTTTCTTGGAATGTAAAAATGTTACCTCAACCGTGCTAAAAAAAAAATCCTTAGTTATAGAACCAAAAGTAGAACATCTATTTTGAAATAGAAAATTTTTACAATTACGATTGCATTTTTTTTCTATGAAATAATACAAGAGAGAGAGAGACCCTTAATAACTGTTAAAAGTTAATTTTAGTTTAAAAAAAATCACTTTAACTAATGCTGTCCTATTACGTCCATAGACATATAGGCTCATAAAGATGTCCTTTTACAGATTCCTTGTTAAAATTTATTATTTGAGTTCAAATTGTTTTTAAATTTAAAAACAACGTTAAAATCCTTTATTAATGAATACAACATTAATAGTGTCCGACCGAACTCACTTTTTTTGGCCGAAGTCGAAGCGGTCGCCGAACATCGGCAAGATTTTCAATGTTCGGCTGAAACCGGATTTTTTTTTGAATAAAACTTGAAATTCGGTTAATTTTGACAACGAAATTTGTTGAAAGTAAAACAAAAAATATTTAAACATGAATAAATCTGAAAAAAAACTAATTTCCAATTTTCTTTCAAAAATATGAAATAATGAGTTCAATTATTTTAATGTTGTCTTTTGAAAAAAATGGGAATGCTTGAACTTTGTTATTTTTAATAAAATATATTGTATTTCTTTTTTTTTTTGTAGAAGCCATTTGATAAAAGTATCTTTACGCTATTTTAACAATTAGTTTTAGAAAATATCATTTCTTCAAAAGTAAAGTGTATTTTAAATATGTATTTTTATTTTGAATCATTATAAAGCGCCAATCCTATAATAAAAGGCTTCAAACAGCGACACAATATAAATTTTATGGCAACTTTAGCCGCAGTTTTCTCAAAATTGTGACGTGATGGAAAAATTAAAATGCCGGATTTAGAGACGGGCATCTAAGAGTATATATATCACATATCGGCATTCAAACCAAGGAAGCTTGTCGAGGTGCAAGTGCTATTTTCACAAAAGGGGATAATTTTTTCAAGATCTGTTAAAAATAACTGGGTCAAAGAGAGTTGAAAATTTAAAAAAAATATATATATTTGTATGGCGTCGCTGAAATGTATTATATGCAAATAAGATGTTATGAAACTAATTTTTTTCTTTTGAGCTTTGTTTACAGAAAACCATAATCTCTACTCAAGAGTTGTAGCGTACTAAAAAAACTTATTTAGGGTAAAAGTTATTAGTTTAAGGGTCACTCTGATGACCTCAAATGTAAAAAATTCAAAATTTTCCAAATTCAAACTTCAATAACATCAGTACAACGCATCGTATTGGAGTGAAACTAAATTTGTTGGAAAGGTCATTCAAATACCTTTAACCAAACTTGATACCAACCTTGCATAACACTTCTGGAGAAATATTGAAAAAAAAATTAAAAAGTCAAAACAAAATCATTTATTTTCTCATAGTTCACATTAGATTTGGCCAATAAGTATGGAAATTTCACAAAATCAAATTTGGTAACAAATTAATTTTAAGACTTATACAACAAATTTTATTTCACGCCTATACTATTTACGCCTATTTCTGAACTTATTGTGGTTTGAATTTGGAAAATTTAGATTTTTTTTCTTTTAGGGTCATCAGAGTGACTCTTAAACTAATAATTTTTACCCCGAATAATTTTTTTAGAAGGCTTGAACTCTTGAGTAGTGATTTATATTGTTTTGTGAAAACGAAGCAGAAGAGACAACAAATTAAAAAAATTTGTTTCATAACCTCTTATTTGCACCTAATCCATTACAGCGACACCTTCAACATTACACCTTCAAAAAATCGCAAAATATTCAAAAATCTTTTGCGTCATAAGTATTTGTATTCCGCTTCAAAAGTTGTAAAAATCCAAAAAAGTGGAAGTGATTAAACGCCCTAACGCACATCAACATTTGCAGCCCCATTATGCCCGAATTCCAATGACTGGATAGTTTATGATCAAACTTTGAGAAAATATATATTTTCAGCGATTATTTTTTCCGATCTTGTCAGATTATTTCGTTAACTGTATTTTAAGAATAACGCTATTTTATAACGGTATTTTAGTTATTTCTGTAACGGTATTTTAAGGATATTGGGCGTTTTAGTTATATCGGTAATGGTATTTTACGGATAACGGTATTTCTATTATTTCGGTAAGGGTATTTTAGGGATAAGGATAGTCAGTTGAAAGGGTTTTGAATCGATACAGGTATTTAAGCGGTATTTTTGCCATCCCTAGATGCACGTATAGTTGCTAGTGTCCGACCGAACAGTTCGGCCAGAAAATGCATTTTTTCTGTATTCGGTATTTTAAAGCATTATGGACAAATTTGGCGGATGGAAAAATGTTTATTGGGCTGATTAGATGCTATTTTGAGTGTCAAATTTGAAGAACAGTCTGTAGTTAAGCGATGAATTCACTGTTTGGATCGGAAAGTTCGGCCAAATTGAAAATAGTTCGGCGGCCGAACTTTTAACTTTATAGATAAACTTCGGCTTTTCTCTTAAATTTTATACACAAAATCGAATTAAATCGGCTCAACAAACATGTTTCCAATACCAAAATTTGTCATCATTGCCTCTAGATATCAAAAAACCAACAAAATATAGTTTTTTGGCCGAACTGTTCGGTCGGACACTAATTGTTGCAAATAGTGTTATATAACAATATGCAATTATATTTTATACGCAATTATATATAATACTTTTTTAGTAGGAGTATAACTTTTTACGTAGCACCACGAATGGGCAACATATAAAAAAAACCGATAAAAAAATATTTTTCTTTGGTTATTTTGGAGAAAAAACGTCCCCGACCGAGACCTATGCCTAACATATATATTTTTATATATTTTTTTTAATATTCTTGAACAAATACAGGCATTATTGTTTATTCAAAAAAAGATTGAAAAAAGCAAAAATAACAAATCTGCAAAAACGGAAAAAATACACTTTTTAAAAGAAAAAGTAAAAATAATTTAAAGCAAAGGAAAATTTAAAATTAGGAAAAATAATTTAAAGCAAAGTATATCTGAAAAGGCAATTTTAAAGCTTAAAAATCTAAAGAAAAAGCTGTTTTTAAGATTAAAAATAAAAAATCAAAAAATGTCAAAAAAAAAGCAAATATGGGTAAAAATGACACAATAAAAACCATATTTGCCTTCTCTGATTATGATACTCAAATAAAAAGCGTTAGTTTAAGTAGAGTAGACATCGAAACTAAAAATAAAAAAAATGTAAGACCAACAGGTCTTTCCTGTTGTTCAAAAAGGCCGTTTTGCGAGTTATTCGATAACCGGGTTTTTAGTCTCGAATTTTTAGGCATTTTCAAATATTTTGCAATCTAAAAATTTCTGCGAAAATTTTTTGAAACAATTTGCATGGGTTTTCTAAATTTTAAATACTAGCAAGTATAAAATCCTGTGAGGATAAATTAGCTTTGTTCCGTTTTTTCCTTTTTTTTCCTTTTGTGCTTTTGTTTTTGATATTGAGCTTAAAAACTTTTTCTTGCGATTTTCAGAAATTTTGCAATATGTTGAGATATCTAAATATTCAACAACAAAACAAAAATCGCAACAATCGCAAACGATTAGATATTAACATTTTTTTCCAAGATGAGTTAAACTGAATTCATAATGTTTTGGTGTTACAGATTTAGCCGTCATTCTTTTCCTTGTTCGGATCTTTATTCAACTTAAGCACAACTACAACTTAATCATTAAAAATTATCTATTTTGCAAACGAAATAAAATCGAACAAAACTCTTTCGTTGTGAAAGGCGTGGTAGAGAAAAATGAGTGTATTTTCTAAAAATCATAACTACATTGCAAATTTTCAATTTTCTGAATCAGACTGCGCAGTTTCTGGTATTGAACCTTCGTCAGTGACCCTGTTTTTTGAATTTGAATAATGTAATATTTGTTATGTTTTTATTTGTTCGATTGCGTCTATATGAAATTTTCTGTGCAATCACCGACCGTGGTATAGATAAACTGATTTCTAATGCCACATGCACTCGCACTACACGTTAGACAGAGCGCTTTAGCCCACTGATCTATCGTCAGGTCGAGTTTTGTTGTGATTAAAACTAGTTTTATTCAATACACGGTTTATGAATGGCGGCGAAAATTCTGATAAATTTGTTCTTTATATTTTTCCAAGGCATGAACTGCTATGCCATATCATTTTTGATATTTTCAAAAAATGCTTAAAGTCTATCTTTATGAAAACGAAGAAAAAAGAGTTAAACATCTTAATTATACATTATTTAAGAACTTATTTTAAGTTTTAAATTAACTAATTTTGATAAAATACTTTTCGGAACTCCTAATTTTGTATTTTTTGTTTGTGTTCTTTAAATTAATGAAATAATATTAATAAAATTATTCGAGTTACTCGAGTAATTTTAAAATCTTACTTTATTAATCGAGGAAGATAATAACCTCAAAATCGAGTTACTCGTTTACTCAAACAAAACTAAACCCGAGTAATTTGAATACCCTATTACCTGATGTGGACCTTTAGAGTTGTTTTTAAAATGGTTATTCAACTTTTTTTATATTAGATGCCACAAGAAAATTATCTATAGATGAAAAATACCCAAGTGGTTGGCCTATAAGCCCGATGTATATATTATTATATATTTTGAATATTCCAATTATTGTTAGTTTTTTTTTTATATAACCCAAATACCAGATGTTGGGCCACATTTTTTTTTTTTTTATTTTTAAAGAGAAGCAACACTCAGGAAATTCTTCCTATTAATTACTGTGTTGCTTTCTTTGGAAAGGGGATAGTGGGGGGGCTTCAAACATGGCAACACTGTAATTGCGCGAGATGATAAGTCTTAGAACAGTTGTTGCTCGCCACCTAATGTGGAGTTGGCGAATTTATTGAAGCTTTTTGTTTCATAGCCCTGATTCATTATTTTACTTCGGTGGGGTTAAGTGCTATGGGAACACCGAAGGTGGGCGCAGCGATACATATAAGTGATGAAAGTTGTCGTCACCGGGAATCGAACCCGATATATTCACTTAATTTAAATAAATTTATTAAAATTTTTCTTTAATCATATGAAGGGCTTATTGTAAAAACTTGGTAAGCCACATTTACAATTTTATCGGTTTTCGCCGTTTTTTGGGCATCCAATGATTAATATTTGACAGATGTTTGGCTTAAACTCGAATTGCAAGTACCTAGAGTATAAACGTCCTGCAATAGTCATAATGGTTGCATTTTTCTTAACCTTTAAAAGGCGAAAACAAACTAAAATAAAATGTGGCTTATCAAGTTTTTACAATAAGCCCTTCATATGTTAAATGTATCAACATTCCATATGGCTCAAAATAACAATCCGAACTCTGAGTTTTTTTTTTTTTTTTTTTTTTTTTGTTTATATTATTTAGCTTAACTTAAACTTTCGTTGAACTTTAATCGTATACAAAAACAAAAATTTCAACCATTTCATTAATAACCAGTAAAGTGTTGAAACAGCAACGGCAGCAACCTGTTGTTATGTTTGGCGGATTTTACACTACAAAATTAGTCATTTCAACGGAATTAAATCAACAGAAGAAATTTAAAGATTTTGTTTAAATGAATTAATTATTGAAAGGTTTTTGTTTTGTATTTTTTTTTTATGTTAAACCGAATAATCTTTTTAATATACTCACATTTTCTGACATCATCATTAAGTTAGAGAAGACAAACACGCAAATTGTACGTTGTAGTTTCAATAAAATTTAATGACAGCACTTATAATAAACTATCTATGAATCTGCTAACAATTGTTGTTGTTGTTGTTTATTACTGTTTGTAGTACTACTCTACTAGTATTTATTTTTGCGTAGTTCCGCCCTGTGTTTGTAATTATCAAATAAAATAAAATTCATTCATTAAGTACAATAGAAGAAGAAGAAGGAGGAAAGATTTGTATTAATGTTTATTTAAAATTTGTCTATTTTAGAGATCCAGATATTTCATTATTAGATGGCCCTTCTACGTCTGGTATAACATCGTCGTTAGCTTGTGCTACAGCTGTTAGTAGTGCTGCAGCAGCTGCTACAACTTCCGCACAATGTTTAGAATCTCATAGTTCAACAGAAGCTGAGGCAAGTGAACATTTAACTTTAAATACAAACGAAATAAATTCTCCAACAACACCGAATAGCACGGCATCTACGGCTCCATTGGTATCACCACCACAATCACCTCGTTCGTCAGAGCCACAAACTGAAGATATTAGTTCAACTGAACCGTCCGATAATAGCAACAACACCACAATGCCTGCTAAATCACATCAACCTATGCCAGTGATAGTTACTACAACAACTACAGCTGCAATTATGGAAGTAAGTTAATGTTGTGTACTATTTGATTTGCTCCAATTTTATTCTAATTTAAACTTTTTCCATTTTCCAGGAAAACCGTTTTAATTTATTAGGCAAAGACATCAAAATAAATGACATAGATATTTATGCATTTCCTTCACCTCCGAAAACTCTATTAAATTCTGAAGAAAATTTAAACAGTTCGTCTGGTACGACTGTTTCACAAATAACGCCATCCGGATCTCCGAACAAATCATCAAATGAATCTCAAAATGGTTCAGTGACAAATACGCCTGATAAGAAAAAACATCATCATCGAAATCATAATAATAATCAGGTAAGTTTTTTTTTTTTTTTTTTTTTTATTTCAATATTTATTATTAGTAAAGTTAAGAGTAGTTTTATACAACATGTTCACAATATGCAATTAAACACATTTTTCACTCATCAAAAAACGTTTTCGGTTAAAGTTTAATTTGGTTTTTAAATATTTCTTAAATGATGAATACCGTGGTGTTAGATACGTGCATGTCTCAGATAAGATCATAATTAAAAACTGAGAGATTCGAAATTATATTTAGATAGCAGTAATGAATTTTCAAAAATATGTAGTTTGTGTTTTGGCCATAGAGTTGTCAAAATATAGTTCTTCGGGAAACTTCGTACAAAATTCAAACGCTTACGAATATCGAAAGAAAAAGAAATAATACGTGCCCACTAAAACTTAAAAGAGAATAGTTTGAACCTACATAAATCCTTCTACAAAACTTCAAATAGAATAATATATGTGAGTTTGAACTGACTATACCTCCTAGTACAAAACCCCACAAAATGTGTTTTTCTAATTATTCTGGTATTTTTTTTCCAAGTTTTTAACTTTTGTGTTTTTTTTAACACTATTTCTTAGCTAGAATGCAATATTTCTTAGCTATAATACAATATTTCTTAGCTATAATAATAATGACTGTGAAGGCTAAAAAAACCAGTTCAACTACTAATTTTGAAGGGGTGGGAATTTTTAGATTTTTTTAGTGATTTAGACGATAAGTTTTTTATTTCGTAATTCCACATTTAATACAAATCTGTGGGTGACTCGGTAGACCATATTAACCAAATAAGTTTTGTACTACTTTAATTTTGTTTAGGCGAAAGGGTCTAATACAATCACAGTCTTTTAAATAAGTTATATTTTAAGTCCTCCATCGCAAGGCGTTTTTTACAACATTTTATAGAAAACCCTGGTAAATTTGTTGCAAAAAAGCAGGTGTCATGCAGGTGGACGAAAAATAATAATAATTTATTAGTGGACGAAAAGTAATGAAAATGTTCACTAAACTACACTCACAATAATCCATTCTAAAGATACTAAAAAAATAAATAAACAAATTTTAGTGTACTTTACAAAAGTAAAATACACTCATATATGATCATATATATTTTTATATGATCATACATCCATATTCGTACATACTAAAAAAATGAACCTACATTTCCTCATATGGACAAATGTGGTCATATATGTTCATATATTATTTTATATGGTCTTCCATATATATTCATACATTTAAAAATTTTTTGTAATTTTTTTAAAAGAAAATTTTGTATTTTAAACAACATTTTTAATAAAAAACAAAACAATAAAGGGTCCGCCAAATAACTTTTTTTTTTTTTGAACTCCTGAACCAATTGGACTTTGTATGGCGTCATATCAAGGTCTTTATGCAAAATTCGTCTCAATGATGTCTCCGAAATGTTCAATTGTTGAGAACGACGGTGAATTGATGTTTATGGCGCTTCACGCACACTTTTTGGCTTTTCACGCTTTGGTTTATCGATGGGGATGCCAGTTTCTTTCACTTTTTTCACAAGATAACGAACATACGGACCATATTTGTTCAGCGGAAGGATAAAACTAATTATCTGTCAAATCAGACATGAGCTAAGTGTTACCATTCACGAAATAAGCACTAGTTGAAAAAAAAAACGTTAGATGGCGGACCCTTTATTATTTAAAAGGCCTAATTGCAGCAAAAAATTCGTTTTACATGGCAAAACATGTATATTATGTATTTATGTCAGCGCAAACGTTTTGTGTATTTTCGCATCAAAACGAAATATTTGCCAATAAAACGACATTTCAAACAACTTTAAAATAAAGTATTGTACGACCACATTAAATTAAAACATTGTGAACAATATTAATATTTTAAGTTTTTTAAACAGAACCTTAAAGATACAAATACGAATTAAAATTTTTTCTCTTACAAACTTTTAATATTCTATTTAATAGAAAGATTTAATTATGATCTGGTACCTTAGATATTTTATATTCATACTAATTGAAAGTTTTGAGTATTTCATAATTCTTGTTTAAAAAACCACAATGTTTTAATGTAAGTAATGGTTATACTTCTATTTACACTTCATAAGGTTAACAATAATTATTGAAACACGTTTTTTATTTTTGTATGGACTTATTTTTCAAAAATAACAATTCTAATTCAAAAGAATAAAATATATTCTTTTGAATTAGATTAAGAATTGAAGTTGTTTATAATCGGTCTTTAAAATGTGTTTATAATTATAAAACTTATTAGTTACATCATTTTTATATGTTTCAAAATCTTTCTTTGGGTGTATGAAGTCACATATACTTCCTTATGTGTTCATATGTGAGCCCTTTTTGCACATAAGGAATTCTATATACTTCCATATATGACCCTCGTTAGGGAATATAAAATAACATATACTTCCATACCATGACCATATATGAGTACCTTTTGCATTATGGAATCACATACATTTCCATATATGCCTATATATGAAACATATGTTCATACAAGCAAACATATATGTACACATATGAAAATATTTGTACATATATAAACTTTTTTAACGGGGTATGCGAAAAATTTCATATTTTGTACTTGTTTGCGTATTTTTTAAGATTACATTTTTTAGTATATCAAACACAAACAAATTTTTTCAGCGTTAGCATATTTTATCGGCAAATACAAATTCGATTTTTGACAAATATTTATTATTTAACCCGGCAAGCGCGTCTCCATGCTGGGTATTTTAAATTAGCCAGATGTGCGCCAAATGACTGTTTAATAAAAGGAATTCAAGCTATTTCGAAAGAAACCCAAATTTTCGGTTTATAAGCAAGAACGCGTTAAATTAAAGTCAATGTTTCGCAAAATTAAAAAAAAAATATTTTGAAGTGAACACAATTTTCAAAAATCTTGAAATCATATTTATATTGACAAGAAACCGTTGATACTGAAGACAAAGTAAGATTGAAGCTTAAACTTTTAAAAAAAGCTTTAATTTTGGTCCAAGGACATACAGGATTTCAAAAGGATACCTGTTAAAGACATCGCCTAACTTTAAAACGTATGCAAGGATTTTTATGAAATTTGGAGGAAAGATTATGTTAAATAGTATTAGCAAAGCATTAAAGTTTAATCAATATATGGTGCGTTTTCGCACAATATCGCGTTTTTCAAAAACGCGAAGATAATAATATATGTGAGAATAATATATCTTAAGTAAAAGCACAAAAAGGGATAGTTTTTGCATTGTAATTATATCTTGGTAAGATGAAAAAATTATACCTAAACTTATTCATTATAAGGCAACGAAACAAATTTTGGAAGAACATATTGTTAATTTTTCGCGTCGAACAAGTGCTATACATTTCATTGTAAAAAAGCCGGTTTGAGGTTAGCCATTTTCTGAAGGGTTAACCGTTTTTTTTTTAGATGTTTTATTCAATATTAAATAGATATTCGCGTCTGTTGTTTAAAATCCCAAATATTGCTTGCTTTTCACCCGTTTTATAAAATTAGTTTTACGCATTTGTAAACGAGCGTCGTACTCTCTTTTATATCTTCTAGGATGAGCACTCTTTTTACACAGCAATAAGTTTTAAAGCATTGCAGTTCCAAGTATCATCCATCATACTAAAACATGTCGAGTTTTTTATTTTCATTTTTTTTATTACTAGGGCATTCAAATTACTCGGGTTTCGTTTTGTTCAAGTAAACGAGTAAGATTTTAAAATTACTTAAGTAACTCGAATAATTTCAAAATCAGAAGTTCTGAAATGTATTTTATCAAAATTAAAAAAAAAAAAAATAATTTAAAATTAAAAAAATATTGCAAAATAATATAGAATTGAGGGGCTTTACAATTTTTTCTTTCGTTTTTATAAAGTTCGACTTTAAAAATGCATTAGAGATATAACTTTCAGAATATTTTGTAAATATCAAAAATAATATGGCATATCAGTCTATGCCTCGGAAAAATATGTATTATACATCATATAAATTACATAAACTTTTAATTTATTTGATTAAGTTGAATATAGATTTGAATTGAAGAAAAGAGTGAGCGGCCCAATCCAACACCAAAAAATGATGATGATTACAATTCAAAGTACAATTCTAAAACTTAACACAATCTAATAGTTTTGCGATTGTTGCGATTTTTATTTTTTGTTTAATATTTCGATACTTAAAAATTTCGCTTAATTTATAGACCTTTTCGTGTTAATTTTTTTTTATAGTTTCTACCAATTATTTGAGTATAATAATGTCTGTAATTGGTAAACAATATTTAAAAAATAAAAGGAGATTTAAAAAAATCTTTAGAAATTGGGAAAATGTGATATTTTAGGCTTTGGTCTCGGTGCCAAACGTCTTTTCTCCAAAATTATCAAAGAAAAATAATTTTTATCAGTATTGTCTATATTGTAAAAAATGTATAGCACTACTACACATATATATAGCAATATGCCAAAATCGACTTTTTGCGAAAAAGAACTTTTTTATTGTTGAAAATGGTTCTTTAGGATATCAGAAGCAACTTTTGTTCCGCGACTTTTTTATAATTCCCGTTATTTACAAAATTACCGTTATTTTTAGGTTCTTGAAGAAAATCAAAATTTTGACCGTTAAATTTCCAGAATTCGACCAAATGTTGTTTGGCAACTTTGAACAAAATCATATGGCGAGTACTTTTGCAGAACATATGAACTCAAAATATTTGCAAATACAGGGTGTTTTGATGCATTTTCTAAAAGAAATGAATTTTACGCCATCTAGCGGCAATAATTTGTACTAACAAAATTCAACAATTGGAAAGGTAATTGAATACCTTTCCAACAAAAAAAAAAAAACTTGAAAATCGGATGAAAAATAACCGAATGAGAAAGAAAAGATCTATAAGATAATGAGATAGTATCAAATTTATATTAAAATTTGTATGTAAATTTTATTAAATTGATCATTAAAGTTTACATTTTTAGTTTTGCGAAAAAAATTTTAGTTATTTTACTAGAATTGTATTTAACAGAAATTTATTATTTATACTTTTAAAAACATCAAGTTATTTTATTATTTAAATTTTTAGAGATCTACATAAGAGTGCAAATTCTTTAGCTTTTCTTTGAGTTGGGACTCTAAATCCAAATTTGCTGTTTGCCAAACTTTTTCACCGTGATATTTATAATTTAAACCTCTCAACATGTTTATTTGCTTTTTAAGAATTTTTATCCGATTACTCTGTACATCGACATAAGATACTTCATTTAATAAATTAAATAATTCCATAGGCTCATTCACATCAAGCAAATTTAGAAATAGGACTTTACTCTCCGTACGTCGTTTTTTTTACTTGTTGTTTGCTCTCCATCTCTTCCAATCTCTTTAATCCTTAATAATAATAATCCTTATGTATTTTGACCTTCTGAATTCGATTCCGTCATTAGAAATGAATTCAATAGTTGGGTTTTTCTGTAATTTACAAGGACAGTCCACAAAGTGAACCTACCCGGTTTCTTTGTAAATTTGACTTATTGTTAGTTAAAATTTTTTAAAATTTTATTTCTTTATATAAGAGCAAGTCTGGTTTATTACGAAAAAAAAGAGGTGTTTTAATAAAATCTGTCAAAAATTTTAAAAGTAGCATGGATTTAAAGAAACACTTTTTAACATGGTCAAATTTATAAATTAGGTAAGTTCACTTTGCGGACTTTGCTTGTAAATTACATGAAAACCCAACGATATAATTCAATTCTTATGGCGGCATCGCATTCAGGAGGTCATAATACATAAGAATTGGTGGGTCTGGTTTCTGGGTCAGAACCTTTTTATATTTTTGTGAGGCTGTGTAATTCATAAGCACGCAAAGGTGACGGCTAAAATATCTACTGCCGCTTTATCGCAATAGTAAATGAAATATAAGTATATTTACTTATCACATGGAAAGGAATTTTGTTTCCCAAAGTGAAAACAGTGTCTATGTTCTTAATAACTAATGTATAACTAATTTCAGTAGCATAAATTTACGTTTTTTTTTTTAAATTCACCCTGTTTTTTTAATCAATTAATAAAATTTGTCGAAAATAGGCTGTACTGTTTGTAATACGGCACAAATTCGGCTGAATATTATGCCTTGGGAGACAACATAGTTGTTGATGACTAAAATTCTGCCGTGGTGCTTGGAGATAACATTCCTACTTCAAAAGTTATAAGTGAATGAAGGTCAAAAACCCAATTTTTTTCATTTTTTTCGCCTTTTTTTTTACATTTTCCTAATTTTCTTGTAAACGAAAAATGCGATCGCCAAGCACCACGGCAGAATTTTAGATTTTAATGTCATTAACAACTGTGTTGCATGGCAAGCCATAATATTCAGCCCAATTTGTGCCGCGCTAAATGTTAGAAGTAGTATTTTCTTACTTCCAAGTTTTGTTGTTGCCACTTTGTTTTTTTCAGTGTATTATTCCAACAAAAACCAAAAATGGAAGATTGCTACCCAAACTAACTATTCAACACATAAAAACATTGATTTTGTAGCTATTAACATAAATAATGCGTTAAATTCATAAAAAGTCAAAAAATCCAAGTTTTAAGGGCCACCCTAAATATCCGTTTTAGGACAAGTGAGGGGCATTCTAATACGCAAGTAGGGTACCTGACTCTACCCCCGAAACATATAAAATCATTCGGGATTAATAGCTTAAAAATGAAAAAGTTGTTTTTTTTGGCATATTGCTACATATATAATATAAAATAAATATTATATAAAGTTAATACGGTAACTGACACATTACTCTATATTTTATACTACGTTCATATTGAACCCTAAAATTCGTTTACGATTTAAAATTTGTATGGAATTTGAAAATTGAAAACTGAAAATAAACGAAAATATCTGTTTTGGTGTTCAGTGTGAATGTAAACAGGTAGAAAAATACAATCGATACAGTACTGGCAAATCGTCGGCGACGGTCGGTTATTCGTGGGCTTAACAATCTTGACAGTATTGTCCTGTTATCCGATTGATAACAGCGGCCAACCGTTGGTGGGAGCGAATTTGTCATCGTTGGCATAACGTTAGAAATTCAATAAATTTTGTGGTTATCAAATTTCTTAAATTCAGTTAATTTTGTGGTTTTGTGTAAAAACCAGAAACCCAGTTCGGGGTTTCTGGTATTTAAGTCTTAATAATTTCATAATAATTTCATAGCTCTAAAGAATATTTTCGTTAACTGTATGAAGAGATAATTTATGAAATATAATTAATTTTTTTATGATACTATGAAATTTTATGAAAAAAAGTTTATGAAAAATTTTCTAAAATTAAAATTCTTAGATATAATGAAATTCTTCATTGAATCTACGAAAAAAATTCTATGAAATGGATGCATTAATATCATGAAGGATGATTATTTCAATGTAAAGAGACCTACGTATCCTGTTTTTTGTTATGAAGTATAAGTAAATTGATTATAATTATGAATAATTATTCAAAAGTCTCCAACATAAATTTTAGCATTGATAGTTTAATAATGACTTTTAGTACACTCAAAACAAAAAGTCAGTGAAGTCAACAACATTTTTACTGGGGGAACCCATGCAGAAAAATTGCTAATATCAACAAAAAATTTGGTAAATTCAGCTAAATATTTGCGCGTTGGACTGTTACACAGATGGTCAAGGGTTCGATTCCTGGTGACGACAACATCAATTTAGAAAAATGATATGTATGAGTTTTCTATCACTTATATGTATCGCTGCGCCCACCTTCGGTGCTCCCATAGCACTTAACCCCACCGAAGTAAAATAATGAATCAGGGCTATGAAACAAAAAGCTTCAATAAACTCGCCATCTCTACATTAGGTGGCTAGCGACAACTGTTCTAAGTCTTATCATCTCGCGCAATTACAGTGTTGCCATGTTTGAAGCCCTTCATCTTTCACCACCTTTTATCTCTCCACATTAATTCATAAGAAGAATTTCCTGGGTGTTGCTTCTCTTTAAAAAAAAAAAAAAAAAAAAAAAAAATTATTTTTTTTGTTGGGAATTTTCACTAAAAAAATGTACTTTGAGATAACAGAATAACGAAAATATACATATATAAAACGAGAAGAATTTATATGTTTGCTTTGAAATTTATATCACAGATGAATATTGCATAGGGGAGCTATTTGTTATCGGAAACTCATTTTGAACAATTTTTGGCATATTTTGAATATATTCTCTCGATATACACGAAAAGTTCTATAAGTGTCACTTACCTGATTACATTTTTTAAAAAAGAAAACTCTTATTCCTAGTTTTTGGGATAAGGAATCCGATATATTTTCATTGAAATCCGATATATTTACAGAAATAATTAACTGCAAATACGGGGTTTGCGTCAACGTTATTAATCCTTTCAGACGTTAGTTACTCGCACAAAGTTCACGATATTATAAATTTCAATAGCGTATTCGACTTAGGTTGTTTAATTTAAAGTCCACATATTTTATTATACACAAAATGTGATAGGAAATTGTTCAATTGCTTTGATGTAATATATAATTATATCCAAATGAAGATTAACAAATTTCCTAGTGTGACTCTGTATAGGGTAAGATACAATTTTATCTAAAATTAAATTGTGTTTATCTTAAATATGATATAATATCTAAATATACATAATTTTGTATTTTGCAATGTCTAGATATATATAACGCCATATTTAATTGAATTAATTGTATCTAATTCTAAATGCAATATACAATTATATATTGATCGAGATGCGATAATTCGCAAGTATTTATGACATCATATTAAAATTGTTCGACAAAAATTATTTTATATATGAATTTATATAATTGTGTCAGGTTGAATACACTGGCAGACAGAAACATATGACATAACATAAAATGTATTATAATATACAAACGTTTTTACTAGGGAATATTGTTTACCCATTGCTTTTCCGACACTTTTTCAACAGAAGATGATTTTATCATTGTTGCCCGCATTTATACCACCTGTTAAAGTTGCTTGCCAGCGGTGTTCCGTTTGTCTTTTTCTGACTGGACGTCTTTGAATCTAACTTTCTTTCATACAAGAAATGTATTCTAAGCTTAACCCTCTTGATTTATGTAAACTTTAAATACGTAAATTATACATAATCGATCTGTCTGGAAATCCAGAAATTGTCCTGTTTTTATTAAAAATTTCGTAAATTGTTAATATGGTCCCAAAAAAAAAATCAACAATTTTGTTTTACGAAATTCCCTAGATAATTTTTTTTCTACCACAAATTCAAATTTAATAAAAATTTTAGAGTTTAGCTTGGACTACATTTATTTTTTTTTACGTAACAATTAAAATTTTTTAATTTTTTTTCATAAAATTCAACAACTTTTTTAGATTTTACAAAATGTCTCAAGGTTTGAGAATTTGTTTAGTTAAAAATTACCCAGATTAAAAATTTTGTGTTCAGGGTCTGAGATCTTTTCTAAATATCTCTATAATTTTAATTTTCATTATAAGAGTTGAAAAAAAAATCTGAAAATCATATGAAAAAAATAAGGGTTACGTTTTTTTTTTTTTTTTTGAAAAATAATGGTTGCGGTATTTAATTTAAACAGATATTTACTTGGTTTACGAATTTTTATAGGTTACATTATCCTCTGAGTTACAATATCCTTATGTTTAAATATAATAATAGGTTACAGTTACGGTTTTTGAAAATAACTGTTTTGTTATTTGAATTGGTAACGGTTTTTGGTTTAAAACGGTATTTTGCTCGAAATCTGATAAATTTAAATAATAACGCACGTATTCATAAAAATTATTAATTCACATTTCAAATACATTTTAGTTAAAATACATTTTAAGCATTAAATCTGTATTTATAAACTAATATAAGCTTAAACTACATATTTTAAACCGCTTTTCTTGGATCCGATATTCCTAATAGATAAAAAAAACAGTTACGGTTTTTGAAAATAACTGTTTCGTTATTTGAATTGGTAACGGTTTTTAGTTTAAAACGGTATTTTGCTCAAAATCTGATAAATTTATATAATAACGCCCGTATTCATAAAAATTCTTAATTCAGATTTCAAATACATTTTAGTTAAAACACATTTTAAACATTAAAACTGTATTTATGTGAAATACTGTTTAATATTTTTATGAATACGGGGGTAAATCTTTTTAATAGAAATTTTCTCTAAACCAAGATTGTCAACAAAAATGAATTTCGGATTGAAAAATAACGTTTTTTTTAACTTTTACATAACCTATCCTAGGATACAGCTCTGTTACGACATTTGAATCAATTACGGATTTCAATTTAAAACTCTATTTTATCGGTTACGGTATTTTAAAAACTGCTTTTATAATTATTATTATTATTCTACAGAAAACTTGTTCCAATTTCTATTGAAAAAATCTCCTAGAATTTAAACAAAATTTAGAAATTTTTCTTGAAAATATTATTTTAGAATCCAACAGCTTGCTTTAGAAAAAATGTCTCTGTAGACAAATAAAAACAGCTTATAATATGTCCCACAATCAGATGCCACAGATCTAAAAAAAAAAAATCAAAAATATCAAAAAATTTGTCAAATTCCAATGAAACTTTGTAGACAAGATCTACTATTTACCTTGAGTTCATTTTAAATTTCATTCGAATGAATATTATTATAATTAGGGCTCGGAACTACATGTATATACGTGTCTGTTATCGTTAGTTGTAGAACAATGTTAACCAAATAGCTTTGCGAATCAACTAATTTGCAACAAAATGGCATCGATTTGTTAATGCATAGTTTTGCATATTTAGCTATAAATGCATTTTTGAATAAAAATTTTGGATTTTTTTTTGCATATTTTGCTATAAATGCATAAAATGCATTTTTAAAGATTTTTTTTTTTTTATGTTTTACTAAAAATTAATTTTGCACAATTTATAAATTTTATAAATAAAAGATTTTTCAAATTCATACTTAAAATTTTTTTTTAACTCGAAAAGAAAAATAACAGTAAATTCCAGTTACAAACTTTCTTACGATGTTTGTTCGTAGTTTTAAATTGTTTAACCACTTTTTAAAACAAAAAATACTAAAATTGTGGTAATAATATTGAAAACATTAAAATAAAAAATCAATAATAAATGCATATTTTTAAATTTTAAGTGCATATTTTACGATTTTAAATACATATGTTATGTATATAAAACACAAATATAAATGCATTAACTTCCGAGCCCTAATTATAATATTTGATACATTTCTTAAATTTAAAATATGACAAATGGCACGCGACATATTATTTTTAAACGTATATCTCTTTTGAATACGCAAGCAAAATAATCTTGCTACCCCTGCATTACACAGTGGGATATTTTACAAAATTAGTGGAAATAATTCGTTTATTTCTTACGTGGTCCGATCGCAATGAAATAAGTGAGTGATGTATTATTCAGCTTAAGTTGGACGTTAGGTCCTACAGTCCCTCCGGTGCCGGCAATAAGAAACCCCAAAGTAGGGCTCTTTTTGCATACAAAATTTTGAGTACTCGCCATTTTTGGTTTCTAATACGATTTTCATAAAATTAAGGTAATAGGTTGGTATTACGGAACATGTAACCTGGTAATAAGTTAAACTCCTTACCCTTGCATTACTTCGCAACTGTTGATATTACTGACTGCTCATTAGTAACACCGAATTTCCATGTTTAAATGTGTTTATGGTATAATTAGTTCATTTCTACAGAACATTTAATATAATTAATTTTTTTCTACAAATTTGACAATTTTTAAATAATATTCGATCTAAAAATTAAAGATTTAAATAAAAAGTTTTTGATAACCCTTTATCAGTAAGTGATAATAATAGGGTTTGTAATCGAAAAGTAACATGTTACCATCTTATTACAAAAAGTTTGTTTTCCACCCAAAACTTGTAAAAAATTGTATGTATAAAATTTTAAGTTAAAAATTTTTAAATTTTAATTTAATAGCCAATATTAAAAAATAAAATAAAAAAAAACATTGCATTTATACTGGAGGTAATATGTGTTTTGTAAGGTAATAATACCCTAAAATAAAGTCTGTAAAGTCAGGAACATTTTTTCTGGGATTATCCTTGCAGAAAAATTGCAAAATTGTGGCAAAAAACGAAAAATGGAATCATTTTTGACCCCACTTTTTAACCCTTATACCATCGATATGGTCCTTAAGAAAAAACAGGTCGATCTTAGGTTTTTATTCTTTATAACGTATCCAAATTTCATTAAAATCGGACTTTTCCAAATTTCCTCGTTAGTACAATTTCCATACAAAATGTGTATCTTAGCACAATTTCATGGTAGCGTCTGGTGTATGAAATAGTATGTCATATTTTTCACCAGATGACTAGAGGTGAATAATATTTGAAATTTCACCACTAAATATTTTGAAATTTCACCACTAATTTCATTTGTAGCATATACACTGCGGAGGGGATACAAAAATTTAAATTTAATGCATGTACGATACTTGTTTTTTTAATTTAGTAGAGAATTTAGTTTTTAAATTGATAATATAAAAAAAATTTGTCCCGCTCTAAGCAACAATTTTGGAATTCCACTATTTGAAATGGGAATATCTTAGGAACCCACACATGTAAGCACGTTTATTGGTTTCTACTAGCACATTACAAATATGTTAATTTTATGAAAACTGGATTAGAAACCAAAAAATGGGCGAGTCATATTGCCGGCCGCGGGCAGTCTGTGGGACCCAACGTTCAACTTAAGCTCAGTATTATATCACTTATGCCTGTACCAAACTTCATTGCAATCAGACCTCGTCAGAAATGGACAAATTAATTCCACAAATTTTGTGAAATATCCCACTGTACATTAAAGGCTTAAAACGGGGTATCAAATTTCGCGGTTTTTAAAAAAATTGTGTCAAGTAATTAAAATTATTTCAATGTATAGTCATATTATTTTGTTAGCGCTAAGTAGTTACAAATCGGCCTTTAAATAGTTTACAGTTGTATATTCTATAAATCTAATTTATATGGATTTGCCAGAACAAAAGGTCAATAAAATCGAGAATATTTTAACATTTCTATCGAATTTAGTTTACAAAATATACAGCTGCGGTCATTAAAATAGAAGTGCTTTAAACATTGTTCGTTAATAGAAATTTCGTGATGGCTTATGAGGATCTGCAGACTTCATACTTGATGTTACAAGATAAATTTAAAATTACATTGTGAATGTATGGCGGAATTGTCAATTAATTATAGTTATTTCTTTTACCAATTAACAGACATGTATCGAGTATATGTCCCTTTGGAATCCCAAAAATTTGGAATTCTAATCTGTTTTGTTATGATGGATCAATTCTGGACGAAAAATTTTATATCGCTGTTGAAATTATTTCTTGCTACTACTATAACATACATAAAGCTTGCAGAAACTTTCTAACAAAAATTACTAAAAACTATTAAAAAACCTCTCCGAAGACCTTTAATGAACTTTGACTGATATCGGATGACTTTTTGTGACTTGTCTTGTGTCCTGAAACTTTTACATCTGCCAATTTAAATTTTTCTTACAACCCAAGTAGACTGCTCACTTATAAAGGGTGATTTTTAAGAGCTTTCGGATTTGATTTAAAAAAAAAAAAAACAAAAAATTCATAGAAATGTATGAAATCTTTATATGAGTCGATAGCACGATCTATATAATTCAATGTTTAAGGATGATTTCATGTAAATGTTGACCGCAGCTACACCTGGAATGGTTCATACGCTGGGTTATGGCATACTCTCTCCAACATATCGGCCTGTACTCACGAATAAATTCGTCAATATTGGCTTCCAGTGCGTCAACCGGTGCGGGCTTGTCCCTATAGACATGAGCCTTAACATAGCCCCAAAAAAAAAGGCTAAAGGAGTTAAATCGCACGATCTAGGCGGCCAATTAACCGCCCAAACGTGAAATAATCTGTTCACCGAACTCGCCTCATTTGCGCCATTCTTTCGCGTGCTGTGTGGCATGTGTCACAGTCTTCTTGAAACCACATGTCACCCAAGTCCAGCTCTTTCATTTTGGACAAAAAAAAATTGTAATCATCGCACGGTAGCGCTAGCCATTCACAATAACGTTCTTGTCTTCGTCGTCTTTGAAAAAGTAAGGTACAATGATGCCACCGGCCCATAATACACACCAAACAGTTCATTTTTCGCGATGCATTGACAGTTCTTACAATGCTTCTGGTTGCTCTTCTCACCAAATACGGCAATTTTGCTTGTTCACGTATTCATTCAACCAGAAATGAGCTTCGTCTCTGAACACAATTTTCGATAAAAAAGTATATATTCATCCAACTTTGTCAGCGCCCATTCGTGTGGCTTCAATTTTTGCACCAGCTGTTTTTTAAAAGTTTTTACACCCAAATCCTTCCTCAAAATTTTCCGAGTAGTGGAGTAACAGAGGCCCAATTGCTGGGAACGGCGCGGAATGGATAATTCACGGCCATCAACAACACTGGCGGATATAGCTGATAGGGAAATATTTTCGCGATATTTGTTAAGAGGGTCCGATTTTTTTAATCAGCCTTTATCTCAAAAAAAAGGCCGTTTGGTGTATCTTCTAAACTAGCAAAGCTAGAAATTCGAAATTTGTCACGTAGCTTTATTAAATGACTAGTACAAAATCAAACAAAGCTTTTTTAGATAGTCGAATGTTCAAGAGGTAAAAATTGGCTGAGAAGTTTCAAAAGTTCGATTTTTGGACTAATTTTTTGGCGGGTAGAAGAAGTGAGGGCATACATGTCAAACTTTTTTTCTCTAATTTATGAACCTCAAACAAAAATCGGTTGTCAAAATACAAATATATAAACAAACAAGAAGTCGGCAGTGAAAGGGTTAAAAATCCTTAGCTCTTTTTGTTGTTATTGTTGTTGTTGGGCCGGTAAAACATAGTTCTGACGTGCGTGGTTAGAGAGCATTAGGTATTTTTCTTAAGCCTAGTTCTTAGGATGTAGATTAATTATGTTTGTTAGTTAAGCGCTAGTTAAGCCTAGAATTTTGTTTTTCAGATGTGGTTTATAAAGATTTTAACTAAGGTTTAACCCAGCCTGTTTGTCCAGTTAAACCAAAGTATAAATTTGTCAACAATAAACAGCTGTTAGTCAATAATTTGTTTAGGTGATGCCGCATTGCACCGTTTACAAGGAAAATATAAAACGCTACCACCAATTTATGAATATTCCAATTAGAACTGTCACAACCAATGTGGCATCATCATGTAACTTGAAATTTCTTAAACTAGAACTGAAAAACAGTATGATGAGTTAAATTCAATTTAATTTAGTTTCGAGATTAACTTAACTGGTCAATATTCAAAGTTTTATTGACATTCAAAAAACTAGGGCTCAGTTTTGCTAAAAATTGCAAACTTTGAGATGCGATAGAACTCGAACTACACAGAATTTCGAAAAACATATTATAGCACCAGTGTTGCCAGGTATGTTGAGCATAAAATCGTTCAATTTTCCAAAAAAGATCGTCAAAATCGTCATTATATTTTCAAAAATCGTCAAAAAAATCGTCAAAACAAGAACTATTTGTTACAAGTGGGATAAAGTTTTAATAAAAACAAAAGAATAATAATGTGTGTAATATAATACGATTTTTTACATTTTTCTGTAATTTAAACTTCGAAAATCATGATATTTTATAACGAAAGCACTTTACCACTTTAACTGTTAATTCCTTCTACATAATTCTGTAAACTCCACTTCAGTAGCACAATTTTTAAATCTTAAATTCTTTTACATAGTTTAGAAATTCTTTAACAATGTTATTTTCTTTAATTATTAAATTTGGACTTCCATTAACGAATTCAAGTTTCAAATTGCATTACATGTGATGACATAGTTTAATACAATAAATTGTGAAATTTTTGATTATTTCATATTTTTCATTTTGGGTTGGTTTTTAATATTGCTAAAAATTATTTATTATTTTATTTATTATTTATATTATTATTTATATTATTATTTATTTTTATTTAAATATTGTTTATTACTGCATGTTTTTCCATTTTCAAATATAAATTGTGAATATCTGAAGTTTCACTTTGGAACACTTTATTTATTATAAGGCCTGTTTTTAATGGACCGGAGCTAATTTTGGATTTATAAATCAGAATATTCGAATTCGATGTTTGTTTCGCAAAAACTTGGATGAACCTTTTTAAAAATATAAATATTTTAAAAAACACTAATAGCGGAATGGAAAAGCGATTTCATTAAAGACAAGTTTTTTCTTATGTAAACGGGTTTAGTTTTCTATTTAACCTGTTTGATTTTGAAATATCTTGAACTAGTTAAAATCGAAATAACGCTAAAATACCGAAACGACGATTTATAACGGTTTTTTTTGATGTAACAAAATTTAATGGGTCGAATATTGAAATAAACTCTGTAAAGACACATGCCCCTATTGGAATCTTAGCTTTAAAACGTTCATAACGGCATTGGTGTGGCCGTGGCAGGCAACTGCCATTGTAATGAAAATGTAGTGTTTGCCAACCATGAAAGAAGTAAGCACATACTCAGGGAACTTCTGCTGCAAATATTTGTCGTTGTTTCAGTTGTAATACAGTATCTATATTTTTAAGTGAAAAACAGTCATTTGTAGAAGAATTTCATTTTTGACTGCAATTGTAGTTCATTTAAAAAACAAACCACATTTAAAGGATAAAACAAATTAATGTTTGTTTATTTTTTACTGCACTGACTGAACCACTCATTAATAATACAATTGTAGTTAATTAATTTGAACTGTAAAAAACAAATGACTATGTTAGTTAAATTTACTAAAATGTAAGTCGTTTTATTTTCAATGAAATTTCATTTGTTTTTAGCTACATTTGCGGTGGTCTTTACCTTTATTAACACATTGAGTGCCACGTCGTACGTTTCCGTACGACACCTATCATGTCGTGGGGTGCCATGTCGTACGTTTCCGTACGACAGTGATTGCTTTTACTTAGAGCCTGTAGTTCTTTTATATACGACATTGTGTGGAATTTGTTTGCGATTCATGTAGTGCCACGTCGTACAGAAATGTACGACCCAAAAAAGACTATATAAAATAAAAAGTAAGGGGTAGAATGGACTAGGGATATCTCAGAAATCGTTTTTTATCACTAATACACTCACTTGGCACTCAATGTGTTAAGTGCAGAAAATAAATTAAAATAAACCTAACATGAATCCATAGAATAACTTTTTTGCTAAACTTTCAATAAAAAATAGTTTTTAATTTTAACGAAATAATAAAAATCCAAAAATAGATCCGGTGATTTTTTTAATAAAAGCAAATAAACATGTTTTGCTGACATATTAAACGTTTGTCAAAAAATCGTCATTTTGGAAGCAAAAATCGTCCAATCGTCATTTAGTAATTTAGGTACTAAAAATCGTCAAAATGACGATAAATCGTCAAACCTGGCAACAATGTACAGCACATATATCATAGGAGCGTTGAGAACCTTTGTTCTCACTTTCAATGAAATCCAAGCACATCCATTACAAAAACTACTAAAATCGAATCGAAATTTTTTTGAATGACTCCATAGACTTAATTGTTATATTAATAAATTAATTTAATTTAATACATCTCCTCTCATTTACCAACAATTTACCATGAAATTAATTTTAAATTGTTTTATAGACTATATAATAATTATCATAATAATAAACACTCATTTAAACAACATATTGTGTATTCACTTACTTACAACATAAAAAAAAGAAACATTTGTGTTAATTATTAATTAACGCTTTAATGCCAGATTAAAATAACAATTAAAACTAAACCAGATTTCGTTTTCTGTTTCGTTTTTTTTTTTTTTTGTAAAAATCGCAGGGCGATGTTAATTCAATTGAGAGTATAACAGATGATACGACTAGCGCAAAAATACCTTCAGGTGATTTAGATTGGATTGATACGGTCGTACAAGAACGTCAAGATCGTGAAATTTTAGCAAAACCTAAAAAAAAGAAAAAGAAGAAACATGCTAACGCCAAGGAACTCGATCAATTAGATGGTGTACCCATCAAAGAAAACTCTACAGATGCATCATCCATAAAAGAAGACGATGAAAAGGTAGTAAAATGTCTTTATTATACACTGATGTGTTGTGATTGTACGATTTCGTAGACATAGATAGGTAGGTACAATAAACGTCGACCAACAAACGATATACTTACATACATAAGCGATAAAAATGTAAAATTGCATTTAAATTTTGTTTGATTTTTTCAAAATTAATTACTTTTTTTTTTTTTTTTTTTTTTTTTTTTTTGTTTTTAAAATGACTGAACACTTTTAAAGCAAAACTTAAACTTAACATTAAATCAAAATTAATTTAACAACAAAAATAAAATATAAATCTCGTTTTAAAAAAATAGTTAGTTATTACTTTAAACTAAGATATTTAAAATAACATAAAACTAAACGTACATGCCAATTCGTATTTGTTAACTTAGAATTCCTAATAATATTTTTAGTAATTTTATGAAGACATTTATATACCTACACATAAAATAATATAATTAAATAATTAAACAAACAAACAAACCCGAATTACTTAATATCTAGTTTTAAAATATAAAACATTTATTTACTTTTTTTGTTTTTTTTTTTTTTTTAATTTTAATTTCGCTAATCTTATTAATAAATTAGTATTAAAAGCTTACAAGTTATTTAAAATAACATTAATATTAACAACAAATTAATTTTATAATAAAATATTTTTGATATTGAAATTTCGTTTTATATGCAAATTATAATATTTTACAATTCGTCTTTTTGTAATTTAAAAGAATTTAGATTTCTAAGCCATTTATTTTTTAATAAAAACTATATTTCTATAAAAATGCAGCTATACAATCTAATAAAATAAAAAAAAAAAAAAAAAACATGAACAAAATTTGCATATTAATGCATGCCGTAACCTAAAATGCAAAAGGGCGTAACAACACTTTTTATTATTTTACAGGAGCAGCAAAAAACCGCTGTAAAATTAAAGATATTTTAGATTTAACACTAAAATGTCAGGAACGGTCATTTTGAATGGTTTGACATCTTTGATTAAAATCCACAAGTTTTTTTTCCAACTTATATCAGATATTCGTGTATGTGCCAGAAAACGAAACCGCATAAGTAAAACGAGTTTACAAGATTAGGTGTGCCAGATTCCGATATCGCAATTTTTTTTTTTGCTCGTTTTAAATCGAACAGTTGTACCTTGTCGAAAGTAAATAAAATGTGGATTTTTTCGTAGAAAGGTTTGTTAAATAATAAAATCAACAGTTAGTATTAAAAATTTGAAATGTTTTTTTTTTTTTATTTTAAGTCAAAAAAAATGTCTTTTAATAGTTTCTTCAATTTAAAACAAGACTTTTAAAAATCTCTTTGAAATGTTTTTTTATTAAGTCAAAAAACAATCATGTAATAGCTTTTTTAATGTTAAATAAAAAATAAAAAGAATCTCTTCAAATTGCATGTATTTTTAAAAAAGATTTTTTTTTTTTTGATAAAAATACAAGAGATGAATTAAATTCTTTTTTTAAGCTTTTGACATGTAAATTTATTTTTTGAAACAAAACTTAGAATATACAAAAACGAGCGTTTTTAAGAACACCGATTTCCACATGATGCGTTTTGAAAAAATTTTGCGTTTTGAAAACGACTCGAAATCCAGCACATGGACGATTATATGACTTTTTTAGGATTAAGTGAGCTTCTCAAATAGCATCTAATCAGTCCAATAAACATTTTACCATCCGCCAAATTTGTCCATAATGCTTTAAAATACCGAATACAGACCAAATGCATTTTCTGGCCGAACTGTTCGGTCGGACACTAATGACTTTCATAGGATTAAGTGAGCTTCTCAGAAGCCAATTGAGCCAACTCCCTTAGAATATTTTTTGAGAAAATTAACCACAAAGTTAAACGTTTTTCCAAAATTCCCTGCGCTATATCAACTAAAATTAAATATGGGGATTTGTAGTAAAGATTTCAAGTCATTTAACATTGCAACCATGGTTTGGGGTACGGGAATTTCCGAGAGAAAGTTTCCGAAGCAATTTTTCCGGGAATTCCCGTTAAAAATTTCAAAATTCCCGGGAAAACGGGAAAAAATATTAATTAATTAATACAGAAATATTGGTAGCGATTCCTATGCTCACTTTCACCATTCGCCTCAGTTTTCAAACCTTAGTTTCTCTCAAATAATACAAATTTATAAATTTTTTATTGTTCAATAGTCTTTACAATAAACAAATATAAAAAAAAATCAGAAGTCTAAATGGGACATGTAATTAACACACGGGAAATAATGAGATGCGAAAATTTAGGTGAATGTTGAAAGCGGAAAAAAACGCTACCATTTTATTTCTCAGCATTTTTTTTTGGCTATGATTTATTAATTTTTAAAGGCAAGATATGCTGATTATTTGACTTAGCAAATTTAACCCTCTAACCGGAGGTCCCGCCTTCAGTCGGGGTATTTTAAATTGGCCATAAATGCGCCAATTGAGTGTTTTTTAATAAGAAATTAAGCTATTTCGATAGAAAACAATCATGTCGATTCGACAATACGCACATCACTTTTTCGGTGTCGACTCTCACTTTCACCACCCATGATACCAGACATTCTAATATACTCGTGAAGAATTGTCGGTTAAAGCTATCAAATTTTTACCATCTATAAAAAAAAAATAAACGAAAACTAAGAAGATGAAGCACAAACACATTAAAAATATTAATTTATTGATTATATTGCAATTAAATTATGTTTTTTTATTAGTTTTGCATGTACTTAATATGAAATGAAGAAAATTATCAGTTGTATGTGTTTTTACAAAAATTAATAATTCCCGGAATTCCTGGGAAATTTATAATTTTTCCCTGGAATCCCGAGAAATGAAAAAGTTAAGATTTCCAAAGTACAAACAAATTGAGCTCTGATCCTTCGGATGCGATCTAAGTTAGACTTGTGTTGAAGTTGTCTCAATTGGCTTCCGAAAAATCTTTTTTTTTAAGTTTTAATAATTTTCTAAACATTCTCAAAAAATCTGTTTTTTTAAAACTAAAAAGTGAATATTGGAGGTTGTAGTGAATATTCTAAATTATACTAATTAATAATTTTTTTTTAAGTTGCAAATATTTCATGAGCTAGAAAAATGAGTTTTAAAAATGCATTTATACTTGAAATATATATGTATATATATATATATATATATATATATATAAATGTAGGGGACATAGTCAAAAAGTAGACACTAGTAAAAATAAATTTAGCTCTGGGTTGTTCAGGTTCTACAAAAAGTGGCTGAGATATAGCTAATCAAAATTAGACTAGTATTGGCTCAATTGGCTTTGGAAAATAATAAAAAATTGTTCTGAAGTATAAAAGTAATAAATTACTTTTTTGGCGGTTTTAAGAAAATGGAAAAGGATTTTGAACATAAAAAGTTTGTTGTAAATTGAGTAATCCTGATATTTTTAAATTTCAAATGAGGATTTCTGAATTTCAATTGATGTTTTCTAAATTTCAAATGGAAAATCTGTATTTCAAATCATGTTTTCTAAATTTCAAATGGAAATTCTGAAATTCAGTTGGTGTTTTCTTAATTTCAAATGGAATTTCTGAATTTCAATTAATATTTTCTAAATTTCAATTGATATTTTCTTAATTACAGTTGCCAAAGGTGTAGACTTCTAGCTTACACTGCTGCTTAAAACGTAATGATAGAAAACTGTATTTTTGATGAATTTTTAAAAACCACCATTAATTTTGACTGGTTTTGGGCGCAGAGTAGGTCGGTCAGTCTAGTGCTAAAGGCCATATTTTCTTATCCTGCTAAAAACACGACTATAAACTTATTTCTGAAGGATTTTTTTATTTTGTGTTAATAATCTTCGAGTTATGATTGTTACGCCTTTTTAGATTTTTTTTTTCCTGAAACAAAAACACGTAACAACATTGAACATGAGAAATAAGATGTAGCTAAAAATTAGGATTTTAGTATTTTTCAAGACAAAAATTTACAAAGAACCCAGGTGAAAAAGGGATCGTATATGAACATATATGGGATTGTATATGATCATATATGGGTATATATGGTCATATATGTTCATATATGGATCGATATATGATCATATATGATCTCATATATTTCCATATATGTTCGAATCCGAAATTTGAGGGTATATGGTCGTATATGATAATATATGTTCATATATGCACATATATTATCCATATATGCTCATATATGATCATATATGACCATATACCCTCAAATTTCGGATCCGAACATATATGGTCATATATGAGACCATATATGGTCATATATTGAACTATATATGGGCATATATGGCCAGCTATTCCCATATATGATCATATACAAGCCCATATATGACCATATATGTTCATATACGAATCAATTTTCACATGGGAAAAATCAAAACCAACTTTTTTCATACAAGTGTGTTTTTAGGCCTTATTGTTTCTAAAATTCATGCTCTTGTTGTAACGGCATTTTGAACTTTGTTCATAAAATTGTTATTTGTTGACGTATAAGTTCAAAATATTGTAGGGACAAGTAATTTAGTCTAGTGCATCATAACCAATCAAAAACTCGATGTTGATTTTTTTTTTTTTATTGTTACGCCCTTTTTTCATTTTACGTGACGATACTCTTTTTTCAATTACAAGTTTATTTATTCTAAAAACGCGCACCACGATCAATGTTTGTTTTTCAATAAAGAATTTAAATCAAATCAAAGCAAATAATATGAAATGCTTACTAAAGGTATTACACATAAGAAATTTTACACTTGCAACATTGCACTTCCATTAAAAATTAAAACGAAATTTTAGCAGAGAACGATAAAAGCCAATGTTGTCATGTAAGCATATTTTATACCAAATTTGCAGATTGAGATTTTTAGCATATATTTTTCAAACAATATAAAGTGTTAATAGATTTGTTTAGGAATAGCTTCACTACTTTTTTGAATTATTAAAGTTGTTAAAAAAAAAACTGCGAAAACGTTAATCTATTGCATGCAGAAAAATTTCAACAGTTTCTACATGACAGTTATTTGTGTAGTAATGCGTTTTTAGTTATTTTAACTGCAATTGCAGTTGTTTTACTTAGAAAATTTATTTTTAACGTTTTTTTGAGTTGATTTTTTAAACAACCTACCAAAATTACTGCATTGCGGTAAAAGTTATTTTATGCAGTTGTTTCGACTGTTGGACAAAGTGTGTGTGTATCAAAAAATACAAAAAGAAAAACCCAATATGGCATATGCAACAAGCGACTTGTTTACACATTGTTTCTCTTTTATCTTTAGACAAATGAAATGAAAACGCTGTAAATTTAAATAAACAAACTATTGATGTAAGATTTGGAATAGAAAAATAATTGTATTTACTTGAATAATATTAAATGTTGTATTTCTTTTTTTGTAGCTATTTAATATTTGTTTATTAAAGTCAATGTGACAAAAAGAAATCAAAGAAATAATATTACATCACTCAGAACATTCTTACAGTAACTACACTAAAAGTAAACCACGAATAAGTTTCAACAATTTTCGCCAAATGTAACAATTTCATCAATATTTATAAAACATTTCATAAACAACAAGAATTATAATGACCATATCATGGTATCTGTGAACTGTTTGTTACACAAAAATAATAAAAATCCTTACACATACAAAATATCCTTCATATATACTTATAGTGAAACATTTCATATATATGATGAAATTGATTTTGCTTTTTATGAAATATTTCATAAATACTATGAAACGTTACATTGGACGAAAATCTATGAAACATGTCATAAATATGAAGAAACTTTTAATTTGAGTGTACATGTAGGTCATTCGGGTAGTAAACAATAGCAGTTGTTTTAACTGCTTTGTAGTAATTTTTCTATGAGAAAATCAAAAACGACTAATTTAGACAGTCATTACAAAAAATAACTAACCAAAAATACTGTACTTTAATAACAGTTGTGTTGAGTAGTTATTTTAGTATTTTAATAAACAACTAACAAAACAGTTAATTTGTGTCAGTTATTAAAAAATAGAAGCTTATGCCAAGTTTTTAAAAACTGTCATTTAGTTTATATTTGTTATTATTGATATGTTCATAGTTTGCAAATAATAATTAGAAAATGTCATTGTATCTTTTAAAATAACTGTTAAAAAGCAATAGTTTTTACCAATTTTCGCAGAGGTTACAAAACTTTTGTAGTAAAAAATTGTCAGTTATTTTTACAAAATTGTTAGTTACTCTTACTACATTCGTTAGTTAAATTTCAATAGTTAAAAATAACTAAATTTTTAGTTATTTTACCAGTAATTACATTTGTCGCCTTTTTAACAGCTTGTACCTCTTTTTTTACAGTCAAAGATTCTACTAACAAACTTTTTTGAGTGTAAATAAAAAACTCTTAAATAAGATTTGTTATGGAAAAGTGAATTTTGTGGCAGGTGTGAATATAAATTGAAATAAACTATATCCCACTTTCTTCAATACCAAATCATGATATGAAGCAGGGTTGCCAACCACTACCTTTTCATAATAACGCCGTTTGGCTACCATAGTTACATCAAGACCGACATGAAAACTTTAAAGAAGCGATTCAACTGAAGACATTTATAACCAGTTTTATTTCGCTATTTTTCCGGCTTGTTTTTGAAATATATTGAACTACACTAAAATAAAAGTCAGTAACGTCAGCAACATTTTTGATAGAAGAGGATCCTTGCAGAAAAATTGCTAATATCAGCAAATTTTCTACAAGGATCCTCCCAGCAGAAATGTGTCAGACTTTACTTACTTTTTTTAGTGTACCGTTAAAATAACGCTAAACTACCGAAACGCCGAATTATAACGCTAATTTGTGGATATAGCCAGGGATGGTATGTGGATATAACCATTGTCGATTCAAGCCGCTTTCAACCGACTATCGTTATCCTAAAACCATATACCTAAAATACCATTACCGAAATAATTGAAATACCGTTATTCTTAAACTACCGTTACCGATATAACTAAAATACCAATATCCCTAAAATATCGTTACCGAAATAATTAAAATACCGTTACCGAAATAACCAAAATACCGTTATCGCTAAAATACCATTACCGAAATAATTGAAAAGCGTTATCCTTAAAATACCGTTTTCGAAATAATCTGAAAAGATCAGAAAAAATAATAGCCGTAAATAAATTTGTTTTAGAGGTTTGATAATACCCTTGGCAGTCATCGAAATTCGGGCATGATGTGGCAAAAAATATCGGCGTGCATGCATACATATACCAAAATAACGTTACCCTTAAAATACCGCTTCCGAAATAACTGAAAAATAGTTATTTCATAAAATATCGTTACCAAAATAACTAAAATATCGATACCCCTAAAATACCGTTACCGGAATAATTAAAAAACTGTTATCGCTAAAAAAACCCGTTATCGAAATAACTGCAATATATATTTATATATATATAAAATACAATTCCCGAAATAAAAGAAAATAGCGTTACCCTTACCGATAACCGCATTGAATCGAATGGATATAACAAAATTGTATGGGTAAAATTTTTAAATATACCCTGTGATATTAGAAGACATATACCACTATTGGAATCGTAGTTTTAAAATTTCATATCGTTATTGATGTGGTCGTGGTAGGCAACTACAAAACAATAAAAACCTATTTTAAATAACCAAAGCCACCAATTCAATAACTTAAATTGCCGAAATTCCGCCAACAAAGAAAATTGCTAATTCAATTATAAATTGGTATCTCTTTAATTGAATTATTTTTCAATTCAATAATAACTCATTTGATTGAAAAGTGATAAATTTTGTATACCTTCTCAAAAAGCAAAAAACAATTGGATATAGCGTTGTTGCCATACCAAATGTTTTTTAATAGCTTGAAGTTTATAACATTGAATTTAAACCGGCATACAATTCTCATTTAGTTAGCATATTTATGTACACTAATGTGAACAAATTCATATATAAATTAGTTTTTTCTTTGTACTGAAACGTAGGGAGTATGCCGAATTTCTTTTTGTATTTTTTTTTTTGCTGCAGAAATTATCCCTTTTGTTAAAACTAGAGTATTTTTTTAAACAAATTTTAATTTATTTTCAGCATTTTTTTTTTGTTTAAAAAAAATGTTTACATTTTTATTAAACAAAATTTAAATTCAAAAATTACATTTAATTATTTTATAATAATGTTTTTGAATAAATTAATATTCAGATTTAAATCAATGCAATTAAATGATTTAACTTAATAAAGTAATAAACCCAATAAGAATTAATAAAATCTAATTAAAATTACTTTAAAATATTTATTACTAATACATAAACATTACTAAAAAACAACTACATACATAAATATTACAAAAAACAACAACCATAGTATAAAAAATGTCAAGCAAGTTCCGAATTTGAACAAATATATAATTGATTCAATTAATTTTTAATTGAAAGCTTTTAAAATTTTCAACAAATCGATTTAATTGAATAAAGTAGGGAAATATTTTTTTCTGTGTATATACACTGCATCATCATCACTGAGCATATTTAATGCGTCACAAATTTCATTGAAATTATCTCAACAATATATTGCAGCTTTAATCCAAGCTCCCCATTTGGTTACGCATGGTGCTGGTGGTTTACTCAAGTTCGGGTACATTGAGTTTAACAAATTTTGGCAAGATGGAGCCTTAAAATATATCAAAATTATAAACTACATAGATAACACGAAACTGAAATGACAAACTTACACTCAAAAAAAAAGTTTGTAAAGTCAGCAAAAATTTTTGCTGAGTCAGCAAAATTTTAGTCAGGAGGGTGCTAGCAAAAAAATTGCTATTATCAGCAAAATCTTTTGCTGAAAATCAGCGAGCTGATTTTTAGCAACAAAATTAGTAGATTCAGCAAAAGTTTTGCTAACACTTAATAGATTAGAAATAAAAATGCCTTGGTAAAAGATAATAAATTTTTTGCTGAATTTTAGTAGACTGAAAAAAACGCAAAAAAATTGTAATTTAGTTAATATATTTGGTGAAAATCATAAAACATATTTTTGTGATTCTTTTAAAAATAATTTACAATAATTACGAAATATAAAAATTTTTATTTTCCCACATTGACGACATGAATTAATTTAATATCTGAAAATATATAGAAACAAATATATATAACATAACAAAAATTTTCTTTCAACTACTTACATCAATGGTTGTCTAAATTATGCTTTCTTTTAAAGGACGCAACTGCCGAAGATAATTATAGAAACGAAACGAAAAAATAAACAAAAACAAACGAAACGAAAAAAACAACCCTTTTTTTGCCATAAGAAAAAGGAACCATAAAAATCTACCTAAGATGTTTGTCTTTGTCTTTCGCTTTACTCTGTCTACATGTCTGTATATGTTTGGTTGTTTGCAATTTGACCACACTAGATTATTTTGTCTTTTATTTAATTAAAAGAAAATTATTTTTACAAGCCGGTGACAACGCAAAATTTAAGTTGTTTTAATCCTCAATTTTGTTTTATGTATGAAAAACAGATACAAAAATCTTCCATGGTTGATTTTTTTATATGTCTTATTAGAGTTGTACTTTTTAGTAATCATTTTCCTCTTCTCTACTACATCTTGACATGCCGCGACATCTGCTTCATTCTGCGTATATCTTTCAATCTCGTCCACACTATTAATGTTTAGCAAAATTAATTAGTAAAACATTAGTATATTAGTAAAGCATTAGTATAAAACAGTTAAGTGCTGAATAAGTATAACAAAAAATTTAGCTGAAAACACGATTTTAGCAAAAAAATTTGTTAAAAAATAGTATACCTGATTTACAAGACGTTTTACTAACTTTTGTACTAACTTATTTTTTTGAGTGTACCTTAGGAAATACTGCTTTACAATTTGCAATAAGTGAATTGACATCTTCAAAATTTAAACGTAGCAAAAATGGCATTCTTGGAAAATAATTGAAAGAATGTCAAATGCAAAAGAAAACTTGCCCTAATTATTATGAATTATTCTCTGATTATGCGAACTGAAAAAAAACAATAAAAGTGTCAAATTCGGTTTTATCGATTTTTTTCCTTCCACCCAGGGTTGTCAGATATGGTGATTTCTCGCCGAATGTGACGGGTGATTTTTCAAGTGAATGGAGATTTTCTTCCAGTTTTATTTTTTATTTGACCAATCACTATACACGTACTTAGCTTTTTGGAAGCAAAACTGGGGTTCTGAGAGTTTGGAATCAATATAACGTGTAAAGAGAGACACTTAAATTAATTATTTTTCATGTTTTTGAACAATTTTAATTAAGTATTAGAAATAAATTGTGTTGCTTAATATATTCTCTGCATCTGCGTATTAACACAAAATTTAGTTATTTATATTGAAAAATACGCATTTAAAAAAAACTAAAATCTGTTGGCTCCTTTCATTTATAACCAAATAAAAAATATTGAATTTTTGACCTCACTCAATTTTGGCTCACTAGACTCTATGGCGTCTTAAAAATTAAAAACAACTTAAAAAAGGTACTGAAATGACTTTACAAAATTAAGCACATAATGAGAAGTATTGTTGCTACGCAAACCACTGAATTAAAGATGACAAAAGTGATTAATTTTTGAAAAGTTCAAAGGTCAACTTTTCGTGGCACAAAGTTCGCGCGCGAATATTTAAAAAAATTGTATTTTTAAAAATTTAAAAAAGAATTTCTTGATGTTGAATGTTTTCTCAACACTGTCCGTAAGTTTCATGGTGGAGAACGTATTGGTTTCTGATTTATTAATAAAAATGTCACACCAAGTAAAAAAATAATCAAATATGCTTTTTTGTATGTAATTAAAATTAAATCGCATTACCTAAAATCTTTTACTTTTGTTTTAACCATTAATCCTATATGTTTTTGCTATGCTGATTTCAATGGTGAAATGCTGATTTTGCTATTTCAATGTATTAATTGTTTCAGTTTTCAAAAAAAATTATGACAAAATGTGTTTTTTTTTTAATTTAATAAATATAAAGTTTTTTGTTTTCAAATTTATTATTTGACCCTTTCAGGAATGTGTTGATAGATCTATTTCGGGAATTTTCTAGGTTCCCATCATCAGAACGCGTTTTGAAAGCGGTAACTATCCCATGTCAAACATTCATATAAACTAGTTTACTCACTACATGAGAACTAATTAATATATGAGCTTGAAATTAAAGATTTTAACCATAGATCAAAAAATAAATTGAAAACTTGTTTGTTATGTGCAAGGTCCACCTCTGGTGGATATTCAATACACGATTTTTGTTTTTCTCTCCTTTTAATTTTTGTTTAGTTTATAAACAACACAGGGGGAGTAAACTAGACGGTACTTTGTCTTTTATACAAGTTTGATATAATTTTTATTAAAAATAAAAATTATGTTTTTTCGGCCTTTAATTGTGCAATGAAAATGAAAATTATTGAAGTTCGAGGCCAACACATTCCTGAAAGGGTCAAATAATAAATTTGAAAACAAAAAACTCTATAGATTATTTGTTAGGACAATATCCTAATAAAGAAATATAGAGTATGGCCTCAATATATCAATTATATCAAACTTTTATTAATTATAAAAAAAAGATTAAAAAAAAGCTTTGTTATATTAAAGCCACGCTCCTGGCCTTCAAATCAAGATTTTAATTTTTCTTTTACCATATGTTAAATTAAGGAAATTGAAGAAAGTTTAAAACGCCTGTAAGTATGCTAACATATTTTTTATGATTTTAAATATATTAAATTATTGTGTAAACTGCACTTTATTAGGAGTTTTTTTTTTCTATTTTCGGTTAAGGTTACCGGGACATTTCCTCAGAATTTCAAAAATGATTTTATTTTTAGGATCTATGATACCTAGCGCCATCTACACCCATTTACAAATTTTGCCTGTTCCTCTATTTTTGAAAACACAAATAAAGGGTCCGCCATCTAACGTTTTTTTTCAACTAGAGCTTATTTCGTGAATGGTAACACTTAGATCATGTCTAATTTCACAGATAATTAGTTTTATCCTTCCGCTGAACGAATATGGTTGTGTATACGCTTGAACAACGCTGGGAAATATTGCGACATTACTTTGAAAATCATGGTAATGTTAAAGAATGTGTGCGAAAATTGCGTACGGATTTTGGAAGAAGAGAAGCACCGTCAGCTCCGTATGTTCGTTATCTTGTGAAAAAAGTGAAAGAAACTGGCATCCTCATCGATAAACCAAAGCGTGATTAGTGTTACGCCAACAAGCCAGAGACAATTGACTCTTTAAAGGACAATATTCGTGAAGACATTGGTGAAATACAGCTGCACACAATCGATAATATGCTTAAAAATTGTACCGATCGTGTAGGCTACTGCATGGCCAGCCGAGGCAGCCATTTGAATGAAATTATTTTCCATTATTAACCGGAAGGATTGTACTTTCAAAAAAAAAAAAAGAAATTTGAGAAAATATTCAGTAGTTTTTTTTTATAGCATTTTCAAAAAAAAAAAGTTATTTGGCGGACCCTTTACATCGAAATTACAATAAAATTAATTTTTTCATAAAATCGAAAAATGGAAAAACTTTACTCAGCGAAGCCGCTAAATTGCCTATCACATTAGGAGAAAACCCATAAGTCCGGTCGAAGGCTGGTCACGCAGAAAAACTTTCTTCAGCGTAGCCGGGCTTTTTAAGGACTGGAGGAGAAATGTTGCCAACGATAGCAACTAAAAAGTCATATTTTCATGTAAAATTCAATATTTGAACAGTAAAATAACCAAAAAAAAAACACAAAAAAAACTTCCTCCCCATTTTTGTACTTAAAATAGCTCTAGAGGGCGCTACGTATCATGGATATTGAGGAAATTTCCTAAGCGTGGTAAACATTTCCTAAAAATTAATAAAATTATAGGATTTTTTTTTAATTCCTCTAGTTTTTAAATTTTTCTTTATAATTTTGAAACAATTCTTCCATTAAATTACGTTTCGTACAAATTTTAATTCTTTTCACTGGAGCTTCAAGTAAAATGCTGAAATTTTTAAAATTTGCAGAGCATTTTTCATTTTAAAATCTCGACTTTTTTAATGTGTTTACTATAATCGTATTATTTTGTATGAAAAATGTTACTAAAAAATGCGTTGGGACCAGAAAAATAGTTTGTTATAAAAAAAGTTCGTTATAACCGTTTTCCACTGTATAAGTTTCAACTTTAATTTCAACTTCGTTACCACACAGAGTGAATTCTTTGGACAAGTTTTAATCAAATTTTTTCATTAAAATAATGAAGTTTTTTTCACTATCTAAATGATAAATTTCTTAAACTTAATGAAAAATATTCATAGTTTTAATGAAACTTTTTTATTAGTCATATGAAATTTTTAATAAATAGTATGAATTAAATTTTAAGAAAAACTGCATTAATTAAATGAAAAGTTTCATTGGATGAGTTCTAATTCCAAAATTCATTGATATCATGCAGATAATTCTTTCAGTGCACAAATTGTTATTAATTTGTAAGTTTCAGATTGTCTTCGAAACTTTGGTCAAGCGATTTTAACTAAAAAATTGCAATATTGATATAAATAAAGATTTTTGCACAATCAAACAAAATATCCGATTTTCGAATCAAAATCCCACTTTTTCGTCAGCTAAATCAAGCTTTTGGATAAAAAACTTTTGGTCACGTTAGTTATAATCCATATTATAGGTCCTTTTAAAATAAAGACTAGAAAAAAATTGTTGGTCACATTTTTAAATAATTTATATATAAATCCATTTTTTGTTGAAAAAAAATGATGATTTCTAATTAAAGCCCTTTTTCTTATCTACTCTAAAGATTTTTCAAAAAAAATTTGGTAAAAAAAATATATTAACAAATAGGAAAAATACACATCGTCCATTCCATGATAGATCGACCAAAATCGGACCGGGGGTCATTTAAATGCATTTATGTTTTGTACACGTATTCTCTATGATGTATATTTGTCACTACCGTTTTTAGTTTTTACAAATTTTGTAAACTCGCGTTTTTATTGCAGTTTTTAAAAAATCCAAAAAAAATTTTAAAAGTAGTGAGTTTTAAAAACGTCATATTTCCTAAAGTAGGTGGACTATTTCCAAAATTTAAAAAGCATATGAAAGCTTCAATTGACTCCTGTACGATATGTAAATTAAAGACAAACACTTTTTTGCGAAAATGCATTGATAATGCAAATGAAATTTTTGAATGTATTTTGAAACGTTATAATTTTTGAAAAGTTTATAATTTTTAGAATAAATAACAACTTCGGTTTTTTTGGGACCATAATTCTACCTATGTTCAAAAAATTTTTTAAAAATAGTTCACTACATTTTTCCTTAAAAAAATATATTTTTTTTTGTTTTTTTTTTTAGGATATTAAAGTTTTTTTTTTATTATTTAAAAAAAAAATCATAATAGCACTGAACTTTGAAAATCACTATCTTCTAAAATAAATTGACTTTTTCCATAATTTAAAAATCATTTGAAAGCCGCAGTTGTCTAGTTTACGATTTGCGATTTTAAAATGCATTTTTGAAAGGGAAACGTTATTTTTGTATTTCTAATCATAAAGTAGACAACTATAGCATTCAAACGCTTTTAAAATGATTGAAATAGTCAATATACATCAGAATATAATTCTAATCAAAATTTACTTTAATGATTTTTATGATAAAGGGTCCGCCAAATAACTTTTTTTTTTTAAAAATGCTATAAATAAAAACTACTGAATATTTTCTCAAATTTCTTTTTTTATTTGAAAGTACAATCCTTCCGGTTAATAATGGAAAATAAATTCATTCAAATGGCTGCCTCGGCTGGCCATGCAGTAGCCTACACGATCGGTCCAATTTTTAAGCACATTATCGATTGTGTGCAGCTGTATTTCACCAATGGCTTCACGAATATTGTTCTTTAAAGCGTCAATTGTCTCTGGCTTGTTGGCGTAACACTTATCTTTGACGGCACCTCACAAATAATAGTCCAACGGTGTCAAATCGCAGCTCCGAGGTGGCCAAACGACATCAGCTCTGCGGCTGATAATGCGATCTTCAAAAACAGGGCGCAAAACATCGAGTGTAGCTTCGGCTGTGTTTCACGTAGCGCCGTCCTGTAGAAACCAAATGTTGCCAATATCCTCCTCTTTAATTTTTGTGAACAAAAATTCGTTCAACATGGCCCGATAACGATCGCCATTGACTGTAACGGCCACTCCTTACTCATTTTCGAAGAAAAATGGCCCAATTATGCCTCTGGACCAATTCTGACACAGCAGCAATATTCTCGGGTGTATGCACTGTTTTTGGCCTTTAACACTTTGGTTTATCGATGAGGATGCCAGTTCCTTTCACTTTTTTCACAAGATAACGAACATACGGAGCTGACGGTGCTTCTTTTCTTCCAAAATCCGTACGCAATTTTCGCACACATTCTGCAACATTACCATGATTTTCAAAGTAATGTCGCAATATTTCCCAGCGTTGTTCAAGCGTATACACAACCATATATCTGTCAAATCAGACATGAGCTAAGTGTTACCATTCACGAAATAAGCTCTAGTTGAAAAAAAAAACGTTAGATGGCGGACCCATCTAAAAAACTTAAAAATACTAAAAAAAAATTCTTTTTTTATTTAAAAATGAAGAAAGCTAATTTAAAAAAAAAAATCATTAAAAATAGTTTGCATTCTGGCCCTAAAAATATCAAAGTTGATATTTATTAAAAAAAAATTGTAAATTTTTCAAAAATGATTACGTTTTTAAAGTGAGTGGAGTCCAAAATTCAATCAAAAATTTGATTTACATTATGAATGCATTTTCGCAAGAAAGTGGTTATTTTTTAATTTCAAATTGTAAATTAGACAATTTCATCTTTTACATTATTTGTAAATCTTTGAAATAGTTCATCTACTTTGCGAAATATGGCACTTCAAAGTTTACTACTTTTATCATTTTGTTCGCGTTTTTATAAAATTAAAAACGGGAATAAAAACGCGAGTTCACACAACTGAAAACTGTAGTGAGTAATAGATATCATAGAGTATACGTATGCCAAATTTTAACAAAATCAAAGGGCTGGAGGTAAAAAAAAAATGGCGTCCATTCATGGAATGAACGACATACAAAATAATTACAAAATTACATAATTCTTACAAACTATAATAAAATTCGATATGATCCAGATATAAAGCTATGCCAATCCATAACATAGTATTCCATACAGCTTCAAAAAGCAATATAAAATGAGTATTCATCGCTCCAATACGCCAATGCCAAGGTAGCATTTTATGCATAACCGTATGACCGACATACATAACAATGGCATTCATACCACATGCCTCGAACGGATAACCCGTCCACCAATAACGTACATCGATAACATAATACAGCAAACTCAATAAGGTAAAGGCCAAGGCGGTGGTAATACAACAAATGATAAAGACCTGCAAATACATAGAAGAAATATTTGTTCACTAAATTTTATACATATTTTAAAAAATTACATTCTTCAATTTACCAAAGATTTTTGTTTAAGGGTATAATTCCGGATTCTTTAGAAAATCCACTTAAAATGGCAGTTAATATAGTTAACAACATAGACCATAATAACCAGCGAGTTATGCGAGCTCTCCACTCGGTGTGTATTAAAATGATAACGCCAGCCAAGACACCAAACATGACCTGGACAATTGTCAATAAACAACCTAAACATTTATATTTTTATTATATTTCTTTTGTTGTAAATGTTATATTATAAATATTACCAAATACTCCCTCGGGATCAAAAGGTTTTGAATCATAAATATATTTAGCGGTAGGATGTTGATATATATGCGAACTACCTAAAATTTGTAAATCAATATAACCAGTAGCACCTCCTATACATTCAGGATAAGCAGCATTATCATGTTTACCGCCTGGTCCCAAATAACCTCTAAAAGAAATAAAATTTGTATTATCCATTCAATAGGTCTATATTGGTCCCCTTAGGTAGGCTTACTTAGGGCAATTTGGTACATTAAATCCAAATATTAAGGACAAATGTATAATGAGCAGAGCGATCATTATACAAATTTCACCTTTAAATAAAATTAAATCGTATAGTTCACGCTTCCAGGAAACCTAAAAACACAAATTTTAAAGTCTTTTGTTAAATCATATTTTTTTCCCCCCCAAATACCTGTGGTACTATATGCTCCTTTTTGCTAAATATAGTATGCAACACACCACAAATCATATAAGCAATGCCAAATCGTTGTAAAACTCCCATTATTCTTAAGTTTTCTAAATTTGGTCCATTAATGGAATTCAAACATAAACCGATGGTAAAAAGTTTTATAGATCTCTGAAATAAAAAAAAAATATTTTCATATCTAATAACACAGGGGGACAAAATCGAAACTTTTAAAAACTAATAAGGTTACACTTGAAAAAGTTTTACAGTTACTAAATGACAGTTGTTTGTGTAATCAGTAGTAGTTGTTTAATTACAGTTGTTTTTCTATGAATAAATACAAAACAACTATTTTGACAGTTATTTTAAAAAACAACTGGATAAAACTACTGTATTTTTTAACATTTGTTTGAATCAGTTGTTTTAGTATTTTTGTAAACAACTGCCAAAGCAGTAATTTTGCAGTAATCAGTTAATTTTTGTTAGTTATTTAAAAATAGAAGATTATATTGATTTTTGAAGAAAAATTCTCATTTAGTTTATATTTGTTTTTATTGATATGTTCAGATTTTGCAAATAATAATTAGAAAATTTTGTTATATCTCCAACGCATTAAAACGTCAAAACTGGAGTACTGTTTCGAATTTTGACTTTGCATTTTAAGTAGGATGTAGGAAATACAAAGATTTTTCTTTATTAAAAAATATTTTTAAAATGCCGAAAATACATCTGTTTAAAAACAGTAGTTTTTACTAATGTTTTTCAAAATTTTTGTAGTAAAATTTTTTTTTTTGTTACTGCCATACTTTTTAATCTGGATTAATTAGGCCCCAAGGGCTTGAAATCCATAAATAAAAATAAATAATAAAAAAAAATAAATAAATTGTCAGTTGTTTTTACTACATTTGTTAATTGTTTTTCAACAGTTAAAAACAACTACATTTTTTGTTACTTTAACGGTAATTACCTCTGTCGCCATTTTAACTGAAATTACAGTTGTTTCAACTGTTACTTTCAGTAGCTTCTACTGTAAACACATTCAAAGCAAAATCATGGGTTTGTTTACTTATTTATGAGAGCCACTGTATATTGCGGCAAGAATGAAAAATTGTCTGAAAGAAAACGCGGTAGCGGTAAAAAAAAACGCTTTGGATTGCTTTCAAACTCGTGCTAAATTGAAGGCAAAAATTGTGGAACCTACGACAAAACCTATCGAGAAAAATTATCAACTTCAATTTCTTTCTAAACAAATATTAAATTGAATCAATTAATATTTTAATTGACTTTTAAATATATAATTTTATTTTAGACGTAATTCTCAAATTATTTATTTTTGCACTGTACACAGAAAAAACTAAAAACGGGGTTCAATTAAAAAAATTATTGAATCAATATTTTAATTGATTTTGCACCTACCAATGATAATATTAATTAAAACTTTTATTGAAAATTAAAAAAGAAAAAAGGTTATAATTTATACAAAAAAAAAAATATGATACTCAAAAAAAAAAGTGTGTGAACGATACGTTGGTATGTGTGTTTTTGTTAATGCTGCCTCTGTTTGTGGCTTTGTGTATGTGCTTGTTTTGTTTGTAAACTTCAAATGGACATGAGAAAGGGTTTCAAATCAAAAAACCTGAACTGGTTTACAAATAATATTAACAGAGAGCAGGCAATAATGATTACATAAGTGATTCAGGAGGCAATGCGAAATCATAAAGGCCTACTATCGCTGGGGTTATGATTTTATAAAATTAGTTTATATTATAAATTTTTATTTAAATATCGAAGTCGGTTATTTCTACGTAAAAGCTGTTGTTACTGTTAACAAGTCAGTTCATATTTCAATCCGCATACGATATAGAACCTTATTAATTTTTGTCATGTAACCATTCTGTAAAGAGGTTCCTTATTAAAATCTTACCCATAATATTCTTAAACATATTCGCATCTTTGTAGTTCCTCTAGCTAGTTGGGACTTTATTGATATTGGTATACAAACACCCATTATCCAAAGAAATGAGGGAAAAAACAATATCGGCCAAATGCAAACCATTCCAAGGTGCATGCTCAATCCACCAATAATCACCCCCACCACTGTTGACGAATATCATTAGGACAATGGCCATTCTGAAAAGGAAAAAAATGAACAAATGCAAAATGTTTTGCCAGACTTTCAAATGATTCTTTTAAGTAATTTTTGATCTAAATATATTCTTAATACAAACAAACAATACTAAATGATTTTTCTAATCGCATTCACAGAAAAAATGATTCCCAATAAAATTTCAATTTAAGTTTTGTTTGATTTAAAATTCGCTTTCAATTAAAAGTTTAATAGTATTTATTAAATGTTTATTTGAAATTGAATTTGGTGCATACAAATATCCAGTTTTTATAAACTGCAAGCACAACAAAGTGAAAAAATGTTCTCGAGATATACATAGACGTTTTAAATTTTATTGTGGTGATTTTTTAAATTTTTATGTATGTTTTTTTACTTTCGGGAATTTTTTTCAATTTAAAGATTTTTTGGTGATTTTTAAATTTCGACATTATTTTAAATTTTAGTGATTTTGTTCCAATTTTTGAAGTTTTTTTAAATTTTTGAGGTTTTTTTAATTTTTGAGGTTTTTTTAAATATAAATATATAATTTACTTTTATCGATTTTTTTAAATGTTTACGATTTTTTACCCAATTTGATTTTTTTTTAACTGTGGAAATTTTGACGATTTTTTTAAATTTTGTCGATTTTTGTTTAATTTTTGGCGACGTTGTGCAATTTTAATTAAAGTTTTAATAGTATCTACTAAAAATTAGTTTAACATTAAAAACAATATTCAATTAAATTTTTAATAGATATGATTCAAATTTTAATTGAAACTGAAATCTATTAAATAGTTACAAATTATATTAAATGCTACTACAATTTCCTTAATAGGACCGAATTCAATTAAACTTTTAATTGAATCGACAAATATTTTAATTGAAACCTGATTTTAGTTTTTTTAGTGTTACTTTTGAATCAACGTAATTATTTTAAACAAAAATTGCTCATATAAATTATTTAAATTCTTATTATTTATTAACTTATTCTTAGGCATTTCCTTTATATGGAAATTCAAAACTTCTATTTAAGTTATTTTGAAACTTTCTTTATAGATTAATTACATAGATCTCAAACTCTTCTTCTTCTTTTAACAACAAATACATTTTTTAGTACCCATTTAAATATTTTTTGTATAGGTATACGATATGTTCAACACACTCTCATGAGTTACTTGCACTGACAGCTAATGTCAAAGAGTTTGAGATCTATGTAATCTATGACTTTCTTAGATTCTCAGACATTTTTCTTGAAGAAAAACTCAAGTTCAAAACTTAATGATGAACACTTTCTCAATTATGTCCGTAAATGTCATGGTGGAGAACGTATTGTTTTCTGATTTATTGTGAAAAGTGTCGCACCAAATACAAAAGAAAATTAATTTTAATTTTTTTACGTTACACTGTGTGACTTAAGAAATAAAAGAAGAGTAGCGATCATTGATCCTGTATATTTCAGGCATCCAATTTAATGGCATACTCCGCTTCTTCACTAATGATCCAGATTTTGATAAAAAAATGGATTAAACTTTCGCCGGATTTAACAAAAAAATGGATTAGACTTTCGCCGGATTTTTTTATACATAAAATTTTAAAAATAAATTATTTTATCTAAGTTTTTTATGATAAATACAAAAAAGACCTTTAGCAATATTCGGATATAAAATTGGGTTACACAAAACAATTCTTTCTTTATCTTTTTAAGATTTAAATAAATTTGCAAACAAAACACATTTTATCAAAGTTTTATTGAGAACCGAAATAATTAATGAATTGCAATAGCAAAATGTTTAATTTCTTACACTCAAACAGTTTTTGTATATGAAAAAATGCATAAAAATATTTTTTTTAAATTTTTAAAATAAGATTTTTTTAATATTCGCTCGCGAACTTTATTTATTTAATGGGAACTAAGAGTCAAACAACGAAATTCAAAAACCATTCCTTACAAAAACGAAATGCTGTTACTCCGGCATTTAGTGGATTAGGAACTTGGTGTTGAATTTCATTTTCAATAAATATAAAAACAAACAATTCAAGTCTTATTAAAATACAAGATATATTTATATAGGTAGTCTTACTAGAACAACAACTACAACAAACAACTACAAACAATACAAAAACAACAGGCATTTTGTTGTTGAGTACAGTACAGTGTCAAAACCATGTATGAAATGTCAAAACCAGGTAAGAGGAAGATAAACAGCTGGGCTACCAAGACTACTTATATAAATATATCTTGATTAAAATAGAAAAAATTATTTCTTCTATTTTTTTATTTTTGTTTGTCAGAAATTTCAAACATTTTTATTTTGTTTTGAAAAAAACAACAAATATGAAAGAAAATTTTTAAAATTATACTTTTTTTATTGAGATCTTTAAAATTATACATTTTCTTATTGCGATTTTTAAAGACACCATTCCCTGTACACCATAAAAACTTTGTGGTGAAGAAAACCGCGTAACCGTGTATATCAGATGTAATGACACAAATTTGCAACAAATTTTTGCAAAAAATAAATGCATATTTTATATTATCTCTATTTTAAATATAAACGAAACATAATTTAATACAAAACTTCAATGTTTTTATTAGCGAGTCTATTTATAGTTATAACGCTCATAAGACTTTTTAAAAATGAAATCAGTTTTAGATGCTGCGACTTAAAAATCTAGTTTTCAACCACTTTAAGAAATAATAATTGTTTATTTCTAAGTCAATGATACATGAACAATAATGGCATTTTTTCTAAGTCAACGATATATAAATTTATATATAATCACATCTGATGTAACATAATGAAATTAATATCATATATGGAACAATATTTAGCATATATTTTATTACATGATATCATACATTACCATATATGAACTTTTGGTTTGCATGTATGAACCCATATATGCTTCTATACATGGATGGTATAAATCATTATACATGCTGATATATGCAACACTATATGTTCATACATGGAATCATGCATGTTCATATATTACTATATATTTTCATTTTCACCTGGGCAGTATGTAATTTTATTACCTTTTTTGTGATTTTTTTTAATATTTAAGACGCTATATTTCGCGAACCAAGGAGTCTACTGAGCCAAAAATTGGTGTCAACTTTAGTTGTATAAAATACACCATTTGTGCCAAATTTGAACAAATTTAGAAGCGGCTGAGGTCCAAAATTCAGTATTTTTCAGTTAGTTATAAATGAAACAAGCCATATGTGGCTTTATAATATTTAATAAAAAAAATATGTTTAGGTTACTTGTATCAGGCGCTGCATTCAGTCAAACTATTCAGTACATATATGTAACACCATGCAGTAAAGGGTTAATATATGATATCTAGACTTTTTCGTTCCTTACCCTCTAAAAACATCCAAACTACGCATACGTTTACGTTGTTGTATCGTTGGCGGTGGTACTGGGGCTTCATTAGCAGCAGCACTTGCTAAAACTTCTTCATAATGATAAGAATTCCAGGCACATAACGATATTTTCAAAATGGTTAAAAATAAACCCACCAATACAAAAACCGTTAAAAGTGCTGAAATTTTAAATATTTATTACAAGATTCTTGATTGTGGTTTAAAATCAAACAAAAAAACTTACATAAATTAACATTAACTCCTTCATTATCTGTAAACCAGCCACAAGTACCATTTTCATATAACGTCAGATTGTAAACACCAAATTCTTTTAAATCCGTTTGAACAAAATCACATAAACTTGTGCTAAAACAAAATTTAATGGGTTTTAAAATTGTTCATAAAATTATTTGAATGCCTCCCTCGAACAAGGGTATAAAATTCAAAAACCAGTGAGGTTAAAAACGTGGAAAACGACACAAAATTGAGTTTTGATAAAAATTATTTTGCTATTCTACAAATATAGACCATGTGTATCTGTGTACAAAATTTAATTTGAAAATATTAAGCAGAAGTAGCAAAAAATTGACTGGAAAACTTTCTTCAGTGGAATAAGGGTATATGTTACAATTTTATTTGTACTTTCATAGACTATCTGATAGGGTTGTCACTCTAATAAAAATTATTCGATTCATCGAACGAACAATTTAAAAATTATGATTTTCGAATAACGAATAATTCGAATAAATTTCGACGAGTAATCGAAGAAAAAATTAACAACTGTTCCGTCTTTTTTTTCGCAAATTTGATGTTTATTTCTTTCAAAAAATATTCCTATATTTATAAAATCGAATATTTTATTATAAATAGTCAAAACAATTTTTTTTTTTTTTCATTTTGTTTAAATGTTAGTAACATTTAAATAAAAATACATAACAAATTGTATAATAAATTCATGGTTTCATTATAAAGGTTAGCCGACTGTACGATGTTTAAGTACAATATTAGTTACGAAAATATAAAAGAGAATAATATCACTAAATTTCCCACTAAATTTTAAAGTTGTAATATCGCTATGGGGAATTGGACCGGTTCTGCGTGTGCCACAGGATCGGTCTCTTCGTGCCAGAGACCAGTCCTCTTCTAAACCCTACCATATGTAAACAACTGGCAACTTTAACATTGGCTTATCATAGGAGGAGGTCATTTGTCCTGCTTTAAATCACATAGTGGCATGCCACAGGACTAACGAAAGATGGACATACCACAAGACTGTCGCAAAAGGGACATGTCGTATAAAATAAAAGAAAACTAAATTGCTTCCAATGGGTAAAATTCTGGTCAACTGGCTTTTTCTTGTTAATAAGCATTCTGGCTAAGTGGTATGTCCTCCCTTTACCAGTCACAGGATTGGTAAGTTTAGGACAATTGACACTGCTTAACCCACTTCATTATTAAATTATACCAGTCCTGTGATAAGTCCTTCTTTAACCTGTCACTTTTAGGACAATTGACTCCTCATTCCCCATAGGGATATTTCAAAATTTGATAATATTATATAATATATATATTATAATACAAAAGTATTGCTAAAATTTTAATGTAATTTCAATTTAAACATCAATATTACTTTGTCATTGCACTTTTAAGGGCTTAAAATGTGATTAACCAATTCAATACGTGAAGTAAACTTTTATGTCGTTTATGCCGACGTTTCTTGATTTTGAAATGTTATTGTTCGGAGAAACGTCGCAAACGACAGTCCTTGGTAATTAGTGCATGAATAAACATTCCTGGGGTTTCAAAACATTTAGTACATTAATGTAATAAAAATACGATGTTTACACTATATACGACATTACATGAATCCGGTTAAAGTCTCATTTATACATGGATATACATAAGGGTGTCCCAATAGAAAAAAAAAATTAAGTAATAGCACTTAAATGATACATATTGAAGAGCTGAATACGGAACATATAACAATTTTTTTTAGGTTACTTTTAGGTTCCGACACTCGATTTAAGATGTAAAAAATGGTTTCTTTTGTCCAAAAAACTTGTCGAACTTTTTATGGAAATATGGCTCAAAAGTCTCGTTATGTAGAGCATATTATGAGAAAAATATTTATAAATTTTTATAGAATAGTTTTAGTCCACTGCAGCATTTTGAAGTTTTCAGCATACATATCGCACTTGATCAACAAGAGGGTATTAACTCAAAATTTTAAAATTTTCAGTAGAGTCAAAAAACTGTTTATGGCCACATTTTAACAGAATTTAAAAATTCAAACATATCATAATAAGCAAATTCCATTTGAAAATATATATACATTGTTTTTGTTTTAAATTTTACCACTCATTGCAAAAAAAAAATCAATTTTTTGAGTTAATACCATTTTTTTGAAATTTTATCGATTTAAATTTATAGAATAAAACAAATTTTATCAACAAAACAGTATCAACTCAAAATACAATCAAATATAAATAAAACAGTTTGATTATTTTTAACATAAATAAAGGCTCAAATCAAAATAATACATTTTTTATGAAAATATACGATTCATTTCTATTTGAACTTTTGTATTAACTCGAAATAATACCTTTTTGTTGAAATAAAGGTAATCACATTATCATGAAAATGGTCTCAAATAGTTGATTTCTTGAAAAAAGTGATATTTTAAAAATTTTGAGTTAATACCCTCTTGTTGATCAAGTGCGATATGAAAATTGTAGTTAATTTGACTTTTTTCACAAAAAGTCTGAACTAAGGTCAACATTTTAAAAAAAAATAAGTATAGTTGTATTTGAGTAAAACAACAACTTTTCTAAACAACAAAACATACCATTTTTGGCATCTTAAACCGCGTGTAGGAACATAAAAGTACACACTAAAAAATGTGTCATTATATTTTTCTTATTGAGTTTTTCAATACGTATCTTTCTTTTGATTGATATTACTCAATCGAATTTGTAAAAACATCCTTTGCCGGGATGTTGTACATATACCCTTATTCTATGTTCATACTTTATATGTTAATATTTCACGATTAAAAGATTTTTTTTTTTTTTCAAATAAAAATATCAATAATATAACCCTGGCACATTCTTAATAGATTAGGTAGCAAAAATGTGTAAGTTTATGTAAATAAATATTAGTTTCACTGCAAACTACATAAGTGTACCCTTTAAATTTGATTAAATTTCTGAAAAATAAAGTATATACACACACAGAGAAAAATTTAGATATTTGTCAACTGAAATTCTGTTACTACTACTTAAATTCGGTTATTACGAATTTCAGTCGGTTGGCACAACTTAACATTAGTTTTTACAACAAATTTCGGTTAATTCAACAGAGTTTTAGTTGCAATACCCCAAACTATTCAGAAATCTAATACAAATGTCGTTGTACTAAATGTATTTATAAGTTGTTACCAATAATATACACTTTTCAATTCGGTTGTCATTTTATTTCTCTGTGTGTATATATTCAACAAAAGTCGTCTTTTAAAGTCAGTTTTGGGACAGAAAAAGACATAATTTTGAAAAATTCTTCACATTATTATGCTTGATAAACCATATTTCGCAAAATATGCGTTTTCAAAAAATGTCGCTTATTCGAGCGGGGCATTCATTTGTTGTTACATATATAAAACTTACTCATTATTAAGGACATAACGTCCTACATCATTGGCCAATAATTTAAATTTCAAAACATGAGCCACATTTATATTGGTAGAGGCATTAACAATATCGTTATTATTGTGTTCATATAGAGCTTTCACTTTTGTATAGGGGCACTAAAGAAAATAAATGAATATTAGATTTTTTTTTTGTAAGTATTGAATTTTAATTTAAACTCTTAGGGCGAGTTTTTGGGAAGTAGATTATCTTTAAACTTAGATTAACTATGTTTTTGAATGCAATACTGCTTCTGAAATGAGATTTATTTTGTTTTATTATGATAAAGGCCATAATTCTAAGTGATTCCGACAAAGTTTTGTCAATAGACTTGGAAATGGCAGACAAAATTTGTTACCGTTTTAACTAAACCAAGTTTAACTTACATCCCAAAAACTCGGCCTTAGCCAATTCATACCTTATAACATTCATCTGAGAGGCTATACAAATATGTGACTTTATGATAAAATGTCTTTGTTACCAAATACGCCTCATCCACTTTTAATTTACGCATATCAAGGCCACGCCAAGTGGGTGCAGTGTATTCCGTAAATGCAGCCATTTTTTCGAAAATCTAAAATAAATATTGAAATTTTTGCCAATTAAAAAAATACTTTGTTCTTTGTTCAATTTCTAAAAAAGAGTTGCAATAATCCATAATTTTATAATATTAAATAAAATTTTAATCTTAACAAAAGCACTCTAAATAAATGTTTAAAATAATTTTATCGGTCATTACAAAAAACTCTTCAACATTTGAATTAAAATTTGTGTTCATGCATATAAATTTTACTTACATATTACTTGTTTTGCTTCAAATGTGAAATCAGTCTGTTTTTAAATATTTATTTTATTTGTTTTGACATTATTTTGCTTTTAATTAAAACAACAAATTTAATTTGTTTTAATACACCTTCTACAACTTGTTTTTAATGCGTCCAGCGTCAATGTTTTCACTTTTCTGACAATCTTTTTAATTATATTTTATTTTGTTTTTGTGCAAGTTGGTTGGAGTTTGTTGTGTATTTTGCTTTGTTGGATACCAGCCACAGTGGTTTATGTAGCATTATTTTTTGAACACAATAACACTGTGTGTAATTTTTTAAGTCATGGCATAATAACCATATACGGACACCACTACGTGATAAAAGACTAAAAAAAAAAAGACCTGTGTCTCCCAATTTTTCCCAAAGTCATCTCCTTTTTTGTTTATGGGCCGCCAAAGATTTGGGGCCTCGGTATCATTTTCGCAAAAAAGTGATCATTTTCTCAGGCTCATATCTTGCAAACCGTTTAGAATTTCGATTTACTCTCTATGGCAAAGTTGTAGCTCTTGTCATAAAGAACAAAAATTGCGAACATATAAAATCAAAAAAACTTCACCTTCCAGATCAAAATCGCAAAAAACTTAAAAAAATTCGATTTTTTTTTACCTTTTTTCCCGTGTTCAGGTCCATAGGTAGCAAACCGTTCAAAATTCAAGGAAACAATCAACTACAAAAATTTACCTAAGATCTCAATAAACAAATTTTTAGAACATATAAACTTCCTGGGAATTGGGTTTGCTACCTATGCACCTGAACAGGAGAAAAAAGGAAAAAAAAAATGAAATTAAAAAATTTTTCACTTTTGCGCGCTACCTAAACAGTGTTAAGAATCATCTCTAGGAAGTTTATATGTTCTAGAAATTTGTTTATTGAGATCTTAGGTAAATTTTTGTAGTTGATTGTTTCCTTGAATTTTGAACGGTTTGCTACCTATGGACCTGAACACGGGAAAAAAGGTAAAAAAAAATCGAATTTTTTTAAGTTTTTTGCGATTTTGATCTGGAAGGTAAAGTTTTTTTGATTTTATATGTTCGCAATTTTTGTTCTTTATGACAAGAGCTACAATTTTGCCATAGAGAGTAAATGTTCTAGAAATTTGTTTATTGCGATCTTAGGTAAATTTTTGTAGTTGATTGTTTCCTTGAATTTTGAACGGTTTGCTACCTATGGACCTGAACACGGGAAAAAAGGTAAAAAAAAATCGAATTTTTTTAAGTTTTTTGCGATTTTGATCTGGAAGGTAAAGTTTTTTTGATTTTATATGTTCGCAATTTTTGTTCTTTATGACAAGAGCTACAATTTTGCCATAGAGAGTAAATCGAAATTCTGAACGGTTTGCAAGATATGAGCCTGAGAAAATGATCCCTTTTTTGCGAAAATGATACCGAGGCCCCAAATCTTTGGCGGCCCATAAACAAAAAAGGAGATGACTTTGGGAAAAATTGGGAGACACGGGTCTTTTTTTTAGTCTTTTATCACGTAGTGGTGTCCGTATATGGTTATTTTTTTTCGTGTTGCACTGTTTAAGCTAATGTTTAAATAATTTTAAAGATGTGTGTGTTTCAAATAAATTCTCGAAATTTAAGTTTTTCGGTAGAATCTAATGAAAATGACAGTTAACACAAAAAAATTTCTTTCGGCATTTTAACTGGAAAATCTGTTTTCTCGACGACAACGTCGATGCCGCTGCAGAAATGCTAGTCAATATTATTATGCTAGGAATGAAACTTTTTATTCCAACGAAGCATATTTCGGCTAAATCAAAAAGGCGAGAACCGAGTGTGCCAAGATACTTAGACGCGAAAAGGTTTTATACGGACAGCGTCTACGTGCCAAAGTTCTTTCTGCTCCTCGGGGCAGTAAGACCTTTTGGTCGTTTGTTAAAAGAGTAAGGGATAATGCTAGTTCTTCTATTCCAACTCTTTTAAAGGACGATCAATCATTCACTGACCCGGTTGAAAGCGATCAACCACTGCCCGTTCTCGAAAGGGTATCCTATACTATGCCTTTGATTTTCTTTCGGGCCCGGGCAGTCAAAAGGGTTCTTGCGGATCTCAACGTAAATAAGTCACCGGGGCCGGATGGCATATCAGCACTGGTGCTGAAACAGTGCTCTTTAACGTTGGCACGTCCATTGGAAAAACTTTTCAGCTGTTCGTACCGTGCGGGAATTTTCCCCTCATGCTGGAAGGTGGCCAATGTCCAGCCTATCCCTAAAAAGGGTGCGGCTAACAACCCTGAAAATTACCGCCCAATCGCAATTTGCTCTGCGCTCTCCTAAGTGATGGAGACCATGGTTAACCACAATCTTGTGAAATATTTAGAGACCAATTCACTTTTAAATGATCGACAGTATGGCTTCCGTAGTGGTCGATCTACGGGAGACCTGTTGGCGTTTCTATCGGAACGTTGGAGCCGGTCAATCCACCGCTTTGGTGAGAGTAAAGTGGTTGCTCTAGATATCTCTAAGGCGTTCGATCGTGTGTGGCACGGGGCACTCGTGTCTAAGCTAGTTGCTTTTGGTGTCGGTAATGTCTTCTCTCGATTTATAACGAGTTTTCTCAGAGACCGCACTATACGTGTTGTTTTAGATGGGGTCTCATCAAACGAGTTTCAGCTAAATTCAGGGGTACCGCAAGGTTCTGTTCTTTCTCCTACCCTTTTTCATATTTTTATTAATGACCTTCTTGGTCAGACCTTCTACTCTTTTGCAGATGACAGCAACATTTGTCATTCATTTTCATTCGATCACAGGCCAAGCTCTTTGGAGATAGAGGGCATGCGGCAGAACATGAATGACACACTCAATCAAGACCTTTCTACAATCTCCGAGTGGGGTCGCGCGAATAAGGTCGATTTTAATGCACGCAAGACCCAATGTTAACCCACAGACGGGCTGTGGAATTAACATTGTCATCTGTAACTATGGATGGTATAGGTATTGAGGAATCGGATACTCTTGATGTTCTGGGAATGAGAATACAGTGTGATGTCCGTTGGAATAAGCACGTATTTCAAGTGTCGAAAGAGGCATTCAAGTGTCTCGGTTTTCTAAAACGGTGCAAGACTTACTTCACTCCATCCGATCTCCTTACTATTTATACCAGCTATATCCGGCCAAAAATGGAATACAATTCTCATATATGGGCAGGGGCTCCACTGTCTATTCTGAAGCTTCTGGACCGTGTTCAGGGGAGGGCGGTGAAGCTTATCAATGACAGTAGTGTATCCAACTCTATTGATTCATTGGAGCATCGTCTGAATGTGGGTTGTGGGACACTTTTCTATCGATATTACAATGGGAGATGCTCATCTGAGATAAGTGAACTTATTCCAAGAGCCCGAGTTTTTATTCGTAATACTCGCTTATCTAGTAGAGCACATCCGTTTGTAGTTGATTGTCCTGTGTATTCGCACAACGCATTACAGAGAAAATTCGTTTTTTAGCCGAACGATTCGTATGTGGAACAAACTTCCCGCAGAAGTCTTCCTTGTTACTTACAATTTAGAAAAATTTAAATCAAATATCCACAAACACTACTCCCTCTTTCCTCCCTCCCATACCCTATTTTCCTGATTAATACAATGCACTGCATGAGTAGGCGGCATCCCCTGAGTATTGGTTAAAATTAAAAAAAAAAAAAAAAAAAAACTGCTTTTCAAACCGCTTATAAACGCAGTGCACTCAAAAACGTGTGACAGTAGAATCGACTGAAAATTACTGTTTAAAAAACTGTAAATTTAGTTAAAAAGGCGACAAAGACAATTACCGCTACAATAACTAAAAATTTAGTTATTTTTAACTGCTGAGAAACAACTAATAAATGTAGTAAAAATACCCAACAATGTCGTAAAAATAACTGACAATTTGTTACTACAAAAATTTTGAAACAACTCTAAAAATTGGTAAAATATACTGTTTTTAAACAGTTATTTTTTTTGGTATTTTAAAAAATATTTCAATAAAAATGTGTTTTTCTCTTTCGATTACAACAAAAACATTTATTTTCTACTTCCTACTTAAAATGTAAAGTCAAAATTCCAAACGTTACTCTAGTTATTTACTTTTTATGCATTGGAGATATAGTTCATAAGTCTACACTGAAAAAAATTCTCAGTTATTGTTAACTAAATTTTTAACTGATTCTCAAGTGAAGTGCCCCTAACTGAGGCTCAGTTGTTTGAATTAATTAAATGTTACAAATAAATTTTAGTTATTAACAAATAATCTTAAATTTTTAATCCACAAATATTTTTATTTTATCATTAATTTTAACAATAATCAAAAAACTAAATCAACCAGCAAAAGCCATACGTACCAATGTGCAAAACAAAGTGTTTCCATGACTCCCTCCTCTCATAAATTTAAACAGCTGTTTTTGATATTAACTTAATCCGCAGCAACATATTTCAAAGCAAAACAAAAAACTTTGTATTAAAGAGATAAATAACCTACACAAACTACAACAGACAGGAATCAGCTGCTGAATTCAAAATGGTGGTATAATAATGAGTAAAATGAAATGTCAGAATTATAGTGATAAAAATGGATAGATAAATACAGAAAATGTTCCATACAATTTATATGGGGGTTTCTATTTCTATCTCACTCCATAAAACAATATAATGTAAACAAAATCATACGGTTAACGGTTACTTTTTTGGCATATGTCATTAGTAACCTGTCTGTGTAGTCTGTGATACCCTATTTTAGTTAAATTTTTTTGTTAATTTTAAAAAGTTCAAGAATTTTGGGTAATTGAACCCATACGAATTTTTAAATTCGTTGCGTATAGACGGATGTTTAAAAACGAACGGAAATTGTAAAACAAAATTTTTCTAAATGTTCGTTTCTATTAAACGTGTTTTGGACGAGTTTTTGAATAAAACATGTTTTGTACATATTTTCCCATACATTGTTTTTCACCAAAACACATGTTTTGCTCAAATCATGTGAGTGGAAACATAGTATTAGTTACAAATTAATTTTATTCTGCGTTTCCACTTGCATGTTCTGAGCAAAACATACACTCGCAATATTTTGTCGTTAAAATCAAAGGCATGTGTACTTTAAAACTACTAAACATATACTTAAAAACCGGTCTACTGAATTTTCTTTTAAATCAAATGTATTTTTCATTTATTTTAACTATTACAAAATAACTAAAACTAAAATTGTTTGCCAATATAATAAGTGTGGTTTGTTCCTCGTAATGTTCTTTTAACACATTGTTACCGAAAGTAAAATTTTTGTATGTTTTTGTGTTGTATTTAATCAAAATTGTGCGTTAGTTCACTCTCAATTTAAACAAAAATATAAAAATATACGAATTATTGCACTTTCAAAGTCATTTGTTTAGCCTTAAAAGTCAAAAATTCCCCAAAACTTCTGCATAGGATTGTAGGGCTTTGCTAATAAAATGCATTTATGCAAAAAAACGTGTTTGCGAAAAAGTGGTCTATTCGTCCTTATTCGCAAGAACTGTTCAATTGTTCTCTTCATTTTACTGTCAATAACTTTTTGGTTCAAATAAAGATTTTTTTGTAAAAAGAAAATTTTAAATGAAAATAACTGGTATAGAAAAACAGCATTTATGTATAGTTTGTATTTTAATAAATGGTAAAATAAGTTAAAAAAAACTGTTCTTGGTAGATTAAATGTATATTCCTTAAAAAACAAAGTTTACTGATTACTTTTTAAATAAACTACAATCAGTTACTGTTAAAATATTGCGAGTGTTTGTTTTGGTGAAAAACAATGTATGGGAAAACATGTACAAAACATGTTTTGTTTCAAAACTCATCCAAAACACCTTCAGTGGAAACGTAGCCTAAATAAATAAACCTTAACCACACGGAAAAAAACCCATGCAACATTTTGCGAAAAAAAGCGTTCGTAGTTATATTTGTTCCTAATATATACGAATATTTCTTATATTATACGAAATGCAGTTTAGACAAGAATTGACTAATTTTTCGAAAATAACGAAAAATCTTTCATATTTTTTTTTTGTATACTACCCAGGAAAACTTTGGTAATGGGTGCGATAAAGTAATGTATTACCTTGTAATGTGTGCTCCTTACCTTTATCATTATTTTTAGACAAAAAGTAATGAGTTACCGATAATGGGTTACATAACACAGGTCAACAGCAAAAAAAGGCTTGACTAACCACTATATAGATTTGATGCATCATGGCTGCCTAAGTACAAAAATGGTAAAATTTTTCAATTCTTTGGATAATTTTTTTTTTTAAATTTTTTAAGTAAAATTGACAATATTTTGAGACATTTCTCCACTTATGTTGTCAGAACTCAAAAACAACTAGTCCGATTTTGTCAAATTAAATTTACAAAAATTAAGGTTTACAATATCTTTAAAGAACGTGTACAAATTTTTTTAATGCGATCAATAGTTTCAAAGTTATGAAACAAATTGTTAGCAAAAAAAAAAAAAATGCTAAAAAAAAAAAAATTTGAAAAACAAAAATCTGGAAAAAATCGAAAACTGCAAAAAATATTACTTTTTATTTTTTTGTAGTAAAGCTACATATCATGCGAATTAAACTAGATATGGATCATAAAAATCGATGCATGCTTTACATTTTTATTTACAATTAATTGAAGGTATCGCATATTTACAAGCACTGTAGAAAATTGTACCTACTATATAATGAAAATGCAGAACATAAAAACTCAGGTGCATTTTGGCAAAACCCCTTTGGGAAAAACCTCTATGACATTTTTATGATTGTAATAATTAAAAAAAAATAAGTAATAAACAAAAGATTGTTTAATTTTTACGATTGCGGTAGGATAGTAATAAAACGCTCATAAATGTGCGTGTACGCTGAAGTGCTCTTATTTTCCGTTAGCTACCTGTAACGGATGATTTTTTTTTTTTCATAAAAGTCCTTAATGTTTTTTAGGATTCTTGGGAATAATAAAAAATTTGCAGCACACACAAACTGTATCCACACAAAGGGTTATCCCAAATTATAGTATCAGTATTTATAAGATCTCCTTGACCCTTTTTATTTCATTCAAGAAGTGTTTGCGATAACGCAAACATCATTTAATACCTACACAAAAATTAGAGTCATACAGCTTAGAAATTAAAAACAATTTTCAAATATTAATAAAAATGAGCCAGAAAGCCAGAACATTTTTATGTAAAAACGATCCAGATTTATTTTGTTATGTGTGCGGCCAATATATCACCGGGAAAAAACGGAAGTGCTTCTTAACTTCATTGCAAAAGTCATATCAAGATTGCTATAATATCTATCCGCACAATTTGAACCAGCATTGGACACCGAGTACTATATGCATTCCATGTCGATTGAATTTATCTATGAAGTCTTCTAACGTAAAGTAAGTATAAATTAATAGATTTGGAATATTTTATAATTACAATATTTCTTAATTAAAATTTGAATTCTTCATATTCCTGATTTCAATCAGATATGTCAGATCCAGCACTACCATCTACAGCTGAAAATGACGAGTTCATCCCACACAAACATTTCTCGCCGAGACCATGGAATCAAGATCAGCTTAATGATGTAATTAGAGACCTTGGATTGTCGAAAAGATCTTCTGAATTACTTGCGTCCTGAATGAAAGAAACAGGTTTCATAACTAAAGAAACTAAAGTTTCGTATTACCGTACTCGAGAAAAAGACTTACTTCATTATTTTGTTGAAGAGGATGACTTTGTGTACTGCACAGATATTTCTGGTTTGATGACTGCCATGGGCTTACAGAGATATGATTCAAACGAATGGCGTTTATTTATCGACTCATCAAAACGCAGCTTGAAGTGTGTCCTTTTGCATAATGGAAATAAATTTCACTCCTTGCCGATCGCACATTCAACCAAAGTAAAAGAAGAATACTCTGTAATTGCATTGGTCATGAAGAAGATAAAGTATGATGAACATAAGTGGGTAATTTGTGTTGATCTTAAGATGGTAAATTTCCTCTTAGGCCAACAAAGCGGCTTTACAAAATATCCTTGTTTTATATGTTTATGGGACAGCAGAGCTAAAACAGAACATTGGAAGAGAAAACAATGGCCTTCTAGGGAAACACTAGTTCCAGGTACGACAAATGTTATAAATGTGGCTCTAGTGCCCCGAGATCGCATCATATTACCCCCTCTTCAGATTAAACTTGGTCTGATGAAACAATATGTTAAAGCACTTAACAAAGATAGTGAATGTTTCCAGTATATTTCAAGGAAGTTTCCCAATCTAAGTATGGAAAAGCTGAAAGCAGGCATATTTGATGGCCCACAAATTCGCAAATTGGTGAACGATACTGAATTTGGCAGTTCAATGTCAGAAATTGAGAAGAATGCATGGGATTCGTTTGTATGGGTTATTCAAAATTTCTTAGGAAATAACAAGGGTGATGATTACGTTGCGCACGTTGAAGAGATGTTAACTCACTTCCAGAATCTTGGATGCAACATGAGCATCAAAGTACACTACCTGCACAGTCACTTAGATCGTTTTCCTGAAAATCTAGGAGACTTGAGTGAAGAACAGGGCGAACGATTCCACCAAGATATCCGGACAATGGAGGAACGATACCAGGGTCGCTGGGATGCACACATGATGGCTGATTTTTGCTGGAGTATTCAGAGTAACACTTCGTTATTCAACAATAGTAGAAAATCGACTAAAAGAAAATTTCAGAGTTTGTAGTTTATAATACATATTTATTTATTTATTTTCTTGTTTTATTTATTATAATAAATGTGAATAATAAAATATAAATTTTCTACTATTTAATTTATTTATTTATTTACATTTAAGCTCATCCAACACAAATGTCTTTCCGAAGAATAGAATCAGTATATTCTAGGTAGGGTTTTGCCAAAAAATACACGAATGTTACAATGTAATGCATTTTTGATGTGAAAATTTGTACATAGCATGGGGAAAATGTTTTCAAACTTCAATCAATCGAAAGAAGAACATTAACTACTCAATTTTATGTATATCAGACAAAAAACTAAAATTTGGTGAAAATGAGCGAATTCACTTAATTGTGAATAAATTCGAAAAAAATCAATCGATTTTTATGATCGATATCTCATTTTGTTCCTATTACATGTGGCTTTGCGATAAAGCAATAAATCTGAACGATTTTTGCCGTTTTCGATTTTTTATGATTTTTTTAAAACAAAAAAATTTGCTATTTTCACGTAAAAAAAATATTTTTTCCCTCAATTTTTTATTATAACTCCGAAACTACTGAGCCGATTGAAACGCAATATATTAACGGATTAAAGGCTATGTAAATTTCAGTTTTTCTAAATTTATTTGAATAATATCGGACTAATTTGTTTTTAGTTATCATTAATTATGTGGAGAAACGTCTAAAAAAATTTATAATTTTACTTAAAAATTTTTTAAAAAAAAACCTCTCCATAGAATTTCAAAATTGAACCATATTTGTACTACTGGGACCACAATACATCAAAATTGTATAGTGGTTTTCAAAGCCCCTAAAATTTTTTCAAAATTGTTGCCTTGTGTAATCCATTACTTTGTAATGAATACTCCTTACCTTCAGCATTATTTCGAAACATAAAGTAATGAGTAACAGATAATTGAACACTCATGGATAACTTTGTAATGATACCTCATTACGTTTTACATTACTACAGAACATAAAATAATGACTTACCGATCATCAATTACATAGTGCATGGATTATAAACGTAAAGTAATTATTAAAATATATTTTTGGAAATCTTTTTATAGACACATTACTTTGTGATTTTTTGTAAGCATGAGGGTAAGGTGTATATTTTGGATATCACGAACGAAAACACGTAGCACAACAATTCATTTACGTTTTAAGCAACCAAATATTATATGTATCGATAGCTCAGCTGGTAGAGTTCTCGCATAACTAATTGTTAACAAAAAGAGTCCCCAGGTTCGAATCTCAGCGTGATCACGTTATTTATTTAATTAAAAAAAAATATTTCTAATAATTTTTTTTTTATAAATTTTTTTTCATGAAAATCTATTTATAGACACATTACTTTTTTAAATCAAGTAACCATATAAGTAACCAGTTACTTTATCCCCTACAAGGTAATGAGTCCACCCATTACTTTTAGGCTCATCGCCTATAAAATTCATCAGTGAAGTAAGGTGAAATGTAATGCGTGGAGCGCTATGTTGATACATTACTTTAACCATGATTTAGTAATGTGTGGTTTTGCTGGGTATTAACGATAATTTTTTTATTTTTTGCATTGAACAATATTTATTTTTTTACTTTTTAGATCCAATACATACCGAATGAAGAAATATATTCTAAATAAATTTAAAAACTAGAGCACAAATTGCACTACAACCAAAATCTTGTAGTTTTTAAAAACTTCTGTTTTTTTGTTCAAAATTTCTAAAGAATTTGATAAGAATATAAAAAAAAAATTCAGAAGCTACTACTTTATAAAGGGTCCGCCAAATAACTTTTTTTTTTTTTTAACTCCTGAACCAATTGGACTTTGTATGGCGTCATACCAAGGTCTTTATGCAAAATTCGTCTCAATGATGTCTCCGAAATGTTCAATTGTTGAGAACGACGGTGAATTGATGTTGATGGCGCTTCACGCACACTTTCTGCCACAGCAGCAATATTCTCGGGTGTACGCACTGTTTTTGGCTTTTCACGCTTTGGTTTATCGATGAGGATGACAGTTTCTTTCACTTTTTTCACAAGATAACGAACATACGGACCATATTTGTTCAGCGGAAGGATAAAACTAATTATCTGTCAAATCAGACATGAGCTAAGTGTTACTATTCACGAAATAAGCACTAGTTGAAAAAAAACGTTAGATGGCGGACCCTTTATCTGAAATCTTAAAAATTCATTATCCTCTCAAATCCCTTAAATTGTATATTTATTTTAGAGAATTTGGTTTTAAAATGTAAAGCATTTTTAACAAATAAGATTAAAACAAGATCAAAAATGAGTGAGAAATGGGCTCAAAATTAATCATTAAAATTTATATTTTTTGTGTGAAAGTGGTTCATCTAAAACAGGGGTGCCCAAGGCCTATGCGCGTGGTGCTCATTTGTTTTTGTAAAAACACTTAGCTATAGGCTGTGTGTTTTAATACACATATAGAGCGCTCAGCCCTAGCAATACGAAATACACAAACAACTTTGTCTTATTAGTTTTTTTGTCGTTCTTCACTGTATACACGCAAGCGCAAAGCAACAACACTTTCGTATGCTTTGCTGGTAAACATTGAAATATTTTTTTCTTTTTTCTTTGTATGTATTGGTTTTTACAAACAAAAAATATTGAATAAAAATTAGTTTTTCTTTAAATGTATTGGTGTTTGCTCTTCCATAAGGAACTTTTGGGCACTCCTGATCTAAAAGATACTTCTTTTTTTGATTCAAAAAATTTTTTTAAAAATTCTATAGACTCAAAAATTAATCTTTTTTGAGCCTTTTTTGGAATTGTTCACAAATTACACTACTCGACGGCAAAAAAAACGCTTTGAAACAGATCTTTCCGAATAAACCTATCTTCGCTAATTTGCCGTTTTTAAAACATTACAGTTTTTTTTTACATCATTTACTCCATATTTTCGTATATTTTGATGAATTTTTCAAAATTTTATCTCAAAATCAAAAAATTATTATAAGAATATAAATCTACACAAAATTATCTTTAATTTGAGTATAATCATGTCAGCGTTTCTATTAGTATATCGCACTGGTATTGCAAAGAAGTTGGATATTGTCCTTTTTAAGATTTATCCCTATAAATATTGTACAAGTTAAACATTTTTATCATTGTACATTAACTAGACATTCCAATGAACAAATTTTTGTATTAAAATTACATATCCATTGAAAATGTCCTGAAATATTTAGAAAAGAACTTCAAATTTTAGATAATTTTCCACATGCTTCAAATGCCAAAGAAAAAACATTTTTATATAAAAATATATTATTGTAGTAACTATTGTAATATAGAATTTTTTGCAACTTTTTGTAGAACCTGTCTTTGAAATACATATTTTCTAATAGATAAGGTACGCTGAGCCGAAAATCTGCCAAACATTTTTTTTTTTCATTTGTAGTTCTTGAATAAACGCGGTTTTTATATTTACGTTATATTAAATATATAATTTTTTATATAATTTTTTTTTTCTTTTCTAAATATTTCACGATATTTTCAATAGATTCGAAATTTTATTACAAAAATAAGTTCAATGAAATGTTTAGTTCATGCATAGTGATAAAATTTTAAATTGTTTTAGCATACATAAAAATTATAATGATAACAATAAACATGCAAAATTTTCAACTTCCTTGCAACACCGGTAACATATCCGGAAACAAACACCGACATGATTATACTCAAATGAAAGATAATTTTGTGTAGATTTATATTCTTAAAAAAAATGATTTTGCATTTGAATTTTGAAAAATTAACGAAAATATACGGACGTGGTAAATGATATAAATATAAAAACCGCGAATAAAAATCATTTTTTGACAGATTTGGATTCAGCGTAACTTATTAAAATATGTATTTCAAACAGAGGAAATTTTATTACGCAAATAAGTTTAATGGAATGTTTAGTTTGTGCATAGCTATGCTCAAACTAAACTTAAAACTTTATCACTATAGTGATAAAGTTTTAAATTCTTTCAGCATTTATAAAAATTATAAGGATAAAACTAAACATGCAATACCGGTTAAATATCCTGAAACAAACACCACATGATTATACTCAAATTAAGGATAAATTTGTGTAGATTAATATTCTTAAAAAAAAATGTCATGACTTTGAGGTTAAATTTCGAAAAATTCTGGAAAATATACGAAAAAAGTGGGTTAAATGATATAAATATAAAAACCGCGATATTTCAAAAACTGCAAATGAGAAAAGATTATTGACAGATTTAGATTCAGCGTAATTCGTTGAGTAGTGTTATTGAAATTCAATTACATTTATGTGTCAGTTCTGAACCATTTTTTTGATTTAATAATTTTCTTTGATTTTTGTCTTTTATGAATATTTGTAGAAGGCTCATATTTTCGTCCAAAAATTGAGTTGTTTTTGAAAACATAATTTTTAAATTTAAAAAATATGTGTTTTACTCAGGGTTGGCAACCGTTTCATTAGGTTATCGGTATTGTATAACGGTATTTTGTGAATATTTCGTTATTTTATTTAAAGTTTAACGGTATTTTAAGTTATTTCGTTAGGTTATTTTAGGGTTAATGTTAGTTTACCTTATTTCGATAGGTTATTTTAGGGTTAATGTTATTTTACCTTATTTCGCTAAGTTATTTTAGGGTTAACATATAGATATTTTACAGATAACAGCAATATCTAGCACACCTAAATTTAAAAAGTGCAAAATGCATTCCAAAATTACAGCAACAGTAAAAGCGCATTTTTAGAAAGAATAGGTTATTTTTGGATAATAGATCGAAAAATTTGACAATTAAAACTTTAAGAAGATTTTTTAACCCTCAAATACCTGAGGCTGCCTTTGTCACGCTTAATTAAATTGAGCACAAATGCGTCGAATGAAGGTTTTATACTTAGAAATTGACATATTTCGATATATGTAGAACTAATTTAGCTAAATGTTTTGGGAAAAAAATTTTCGCGTCCCGTGCACGGTTGAAGCGCGATAAAACTTCAAAGTCCAAATTTTGTAAAAATTCAAAAAATAATTATTTTTTAAATAGCTAGGACTTCAAAAATCTAAAAAACAAATTAAATTTGACTAAAAACTCTTGATAATGAATCCTAGGTAAGATTAAAGCATTGTATTTAATAATGAGTCCTTACGTTCGTCCAAGGACATACAGGATTTTATCATTATATCTCGAAAGGACATCCTCTTAACTTTTAAACTAATGGCTGGATTTTTTTGAAATTTGGAGTAAGGAAGGCAATAAGTAGTAGTAGCAAAGTGTTAAATTTTAGTTTACATATATTGAAGTTAAGGCACTTTTTCGCCCAATTTCGCTTTTTTCAAAAAGCGAAAACCTCCATATCTTCAAAAGAAGCACAAAAAAGTTTATTTTTGGATTGTTGTTATATCTTTGTAAGAACAATAATTTTTGGTAAAAACTTTTGTTTTACTTGCATTAGTTTTCGAGATGGATTTAAAATTTTGTTTGCTCATATCACCTTAAGTAGGCGGCGAAAATCGTTTTTGTAAAAGCAATTATTATTTATTTTTCGAGACGAACACATGGTATGAATTTCATTGCAAAACAAAATTCAGGCATTAGAGGGTTAATTTTGAAGTAGCCGGTTAGGAACTGTAGGTCATTTTTAGGTAAAAGTTCAATAGTTTTCAAATTTTTTCAAGTTTTTGAAAAATTATAAACGTGAATAAAATCGCGAGTTATTAAAATTTTACAGATCTAAAAACGGGAATGTCTATATTGCTCCATTGAGTATTCCTGTTCACAATATGAAGAAAGTCGGATGACATGAGGTCAAAAAATGCTAATTTGTTAATGTATGTATTTATGATTAACAAAACTTACCCTTATGAACTTTTTTTTTATAATTATAAAGTATTATTGTTTGATGTTGGGGAAAAAATACATTTCGTTAGGATATTTTAAGACTATCGATATTTCAGAATTATGTATTGGGTCAGGGTATTTTAAGGTTAATGGTATTTTATTTACTTTTTTTTTCATTATGGTATTTTAGTGTTATATTTAGTGTTATTTTAAGGTTAAAAAGAGTTCCTTGGAAAGGTATTGAATCGTTATCGGTATTTTAAGGTTAGTGTTTGCCAACCATGGTTTTATTTGATTGATTTTCGACTCATTGAATAAGAACTAGGGTTGTGATTTATTCGGCTTTTTATTTTGTTCGAATAAAGATGAAACAGTGTTTAATCGAACGATCAAACGATTAATTTTTAAAAATTATTCGATTAATCAAACGAGTAATGAATAAAACTAATTTTAAAAATATATATAATTAGAGTATTTTACCGCAAAATCTTAAATTTTTTTTGGTATCAATTTGAATACTACAACAATACCAATTCTCAAATGTAACCATTTTAGACTAGTAACGCCAAAATATTGCTCAATCTCACGCCATTATCTCGTGATGAAAGAAATACGGTCTTGAAAATCGTTAAAAAGTTTAATATATATATATCGGCGATAGTTTTAGATATAGAGCTGTTGAGATCTTATTTTAGTTACCGTAGAAATTACATAAATGGAATTCATAGTTTAAATGTTAACGTGGTATAGTTGTAAAATAGCTGTAATTTTAAAAGTTTTGTATAGCTTTAACTTCAAAAATCAAGCTATATTTCAAAGATAGCACTTTATCTGTGAATTCGTTCATATTGTTTGCTTGAAAGTCATATCACATATCTTTACCCATTATTAAAGAGTCCATATATTTTAAAACAATTAATAGAAGTTTTGAAATCTCAGTTATTTCTTCATTTTGTTTTTTCCATTATCATTTTTTATACGAATTTTCAAAAATTTATAAATTTTTCCACAATTTGTAAATTTTTCCACAATTTGTAAATTTTCAGCAAAAAGATTTATTAAACGAAGTATTTTTTTTTTAATTATTCGTTTTGTTCGATTAAACGTCAACATTTATTCGAATTATTCGTTATTCAAAAATCATGTTTTTTAAATTGTTCGTTCGAATTTTCTTTTTGTTCATTCGATCAATCGAACAATTTTTATTAGAGTGACAAACCTAATAAGAACACTCAAAAAAGTATCCATGTTTTGCTGGATGGGATACTTGAATAATACTCATTATACACTTGAAAAAAAAAAATTTACAGTTACTACATAACAGTTGTTTTTAAAGTTGGTTTTCTCTGAAGTAATACAAAACAACTATTTTGACAGTTATTTTAAAAAATAACTGAAGAAAACTAATGTTTATTTTAGCAGTTGTGTGAATCAGTAGTTTTAGTATTTTTTGTAAACAACTACCAAAGCAGTATTTTTGCAGCAAAACCGTTAATTTTTGTTAGTTATTTAAAAATAGAAGATAATGATGAGTTTTTAAAAATTTTCATTTAGTTTTATTCGTTATTATTATATGTTCAGAGTATAATTAGAAATTTTTATTATATCTCCAATGCATTAAAACGTAATAACTGGAATACTGTTTGGAATTTTGACTTTGCATTTTTAGTAGGACATAGGAAATACAAATTGTTATTGTAATTAAAAAAAAAAAAAGATTTTTCTTTATTAAAAAATATTTTTAAAATGCTGAAAAAATAACTGTTGAAAAACAGTAGTTTTTACTTATTGTTACAGTTGTTTCAAAATTTTTGTAGAAAAAAATTGTCAGTTATGTAGTTAAAAACAACTAGATTGTAGTTATGTTAAAGGTAATTACCTTTGTCGCCTTTTTAACTGAAATTACAGTTGTTTTAACTGTCATTTTCAGTAGATGCTACTGTAAAACTTTGTTAAAAAGATTATTTTAAATGTATTTTTATCAAAAGGTTATATTTTATAAAACAACAATTTTTTGCATAAAAATATCTTTGACAAAAAGGAAAATCTTATTCGAAAATCATGTTCAGGCGCGGTTCCAGGGGGAGGGAAAATGGGCCATTCCCTCTCCCAAAATTAAATTTCTCAGTACAAAAATGTGAAATATATTAAAAAATTTAATGAAATCTAACTTCCCTCCCCAAAACATTTTCCTGGATCCGCGCCTATATTAATTAAAAGGACTTGTAAGAATTCAAAGGGGTATTTTATGAAAAGATTTCTTTAATAAAATTATTTTTCCAAAATGTATACATTTTCTAACAAAAAATCATAGATAGTAATATAGCTTTTATTCAAACAGTTATAACTTTTTTTCAGTTATAACTTTTATTCAAAAAATTGTTTGTTTGTCGAATATTTATTTTTAAAATATTTTTCACATTTTTATTGGCCCTGTATGGTTTATATTTTTAAATCAAACAAAAACATTTCAAAAACATGACTTGTTTTTTTCAATAATTATAAAAATTCAGTTTTTTTTTTTAAGAGAAGCAGGAAATTCTTCCTATTAATTAATGTGTTGCTTTCTTTGGAAAGGGGATAGTGGAGAGATGAAAGGTGGTGAAAGATGAAGGGCTTCAAACATGGCAACACTGTTATTGCGCGAGTAGATAAGTCTTAGAACAGTTGTTGCTCGCCACCTGATGTAGAGTTGGCGAATTTATTGAAGCTTTTTGTTTCATAGCCCTGATTCATTATTTTACTTCGGTGGGGTGCTATGGGAACACCGAAGGTGGGCGCAGCGACACATATAAGTGATAGAAAACTCACACATATTATTTTTCTAAATTGATGTCGTCACCGAGAATCGAACCCTGGACCATCTGTATAACAGTCCAACGCGCTAACCATTACACTACAACGCCCACTAAAATTGATGATTAATAAGTTGTTTGTTAAAGTTCTGCTTATTCTGAAGGCTCTAGCTTTTCTAAATTTTCGGGTTGTGATGAGATCTTTAGCCAGTTCGAAATACTAGTTTAAACGTAGTTAATATGTTTGATTTGCTTTATTTTTGTAAATTTCGAGGAGGTTGAAAGATCGTTATAAATTAAAAATAATATAATAATAATATCGATGTATATAAAAACAAAAAACTATTAATAATAAAAATTATTTTATGATTTTTTTCATGTTTCCTGATATTGTCAATTAGTTACTAACAGGGCTTCACTATTAATAAAATGCAAATTAACCCGCATATTTCATCAATGTATGGAGCACAAAACAGGTCTATTTTAATTTTTAATTTATTCACAATTTTAAAAAGTTATAACTTCATTGTTTCACAAAAATCAATAAAAAACTTTTATAAATTATTTTAAAATAAAAATCAAAAAAATAACTGGATTTTTATGAGTAAATCAAAAAAATTAAAAAGTTTTAAATATTTGCAATAATGCATAATTTTTGTATTAAATATCCTTATTTAAAAGTAAGATTTGTTTCACATTTTTTTTTTTTGATATTTTTAAAAAAATAGTGGTTATTTTTGGTCTCTGCAGAAAATTAAATTTATTTATATTTGAGGAAATTTTTCAAACTTTACCAAAAAATCGAATAGAGCAAATTATTGAAAATTTTGCATAAATGAGCGATAACCTTTTATGTGAAAAACTAAGAAAATTTTGCTAAATATAAAAACTGTATTTCATTTTACAACATTCTTTCGGAAAATATAAAAAAAAAAATATTCTGAAAACGTTTATAAAATTTCGTAATTTTGTGTATTTTACGAAAGACTTTCGTAGTGCGAAACAACGAAACTTTTACGTACACTATAAAAAAATACTTCGTAAAATGCACACAAACATTTCGTATAGTTTAGGAAAGATTTTCGTGGTGCGAAATAACAAAATTCTTTCGTAAAACACAAAAATATATTCATAAAATGCATACAAAAATTCCGTAGATTTCGTATATTTTACGAAAAATTTTCGTGGTGCGAAATAAAGCGTACAATGCAAGAAAGGTTTCGTATATATTACGTATGGATTTTTTTCAGTGCATAGTTTAGGGCTTCACCATATTTATGAATGTGTAATTTATATGAAAATATCTATGGTTAAAGTTAAACTCGGGGTTACTAGCCCTTAGTCATTTGTATAAAATTTATTTATTTATTTAAAAATCCATATTGTAATACAAAAGCCATCCAGGCCAAAAAACGTATTACATAGCAATAACAATCCTGAATAAGAACTTAAAACTAAAATATACATATATACAATAACAAAATATTATACGCATAAATCATTTCACCTAGAATCAAACCTAACTATTTTGGCTTCCGTTCGGATCTCGCCGGGGCCTCCCACTAAGTCTTGTCATGCACAAGATAACTAAAACAAAAAGAATTCCAAAATGTCCATCAATTTTATCTAGAATTAAAAAAACTGCAACAGTCTGGAACTGAATATAAAGCCCCTAAAATCCAGTCCCATAGAATACCCGCCTTGGCTACTAAACCAGAACAATATAAACCTTACACTTCACACTTTTAAAAAAGATCAACACAGCCACATACTATTCCAAACTCTGTTCGAAGAAATTCGGGAAAATCTACCTTTCCATAGATTCATTTTTACAGACGGATCAAAATCAGAAAATTCAACTGATAAGGACACCATCAGAACTTCACTTTTACCATCATACAGCTCAATCCTCTCTGCAGAACTTATTGCAATTTACCAAGCGGTTAAATTTGTTGAAAACAAGAAACAGAAATATGCAATATGTTCCGACTCTTATCCGCATTGAAAATGATATTAAACATATCCAACAACAATCCGTATGCTTCTTACATAAGAAACTCGTTAGTCCATAGACCAACTCATTTAACCTTAATTTGGACCCCAGGTCATTGCAACATAGCTGGAAACGAATATGCTGACAGAGCAGCAAAAAATGCACTAATATCCCCCCTAGTAACTACGAGTAATTATAACACAAAAGACCTTCATAAATACATCAAGAACTATTACACAGAAAAAGACAAAACTTTTAATATGACATCAAACTGGTATAAGGTCATCAATCAGGATAGGATCAATATAAAACAGTTTATTTATGGGGACATTAACAAACTAACCAGAAGAGACGTAACCAAATTCCTAAGAATTCGTCTAGGCCATACCAGATACACACATGGTCCCCTTCTTAAGATCCCTAACATACCAAGATGCAATTGCAATATTACATATCCTAACTCACCCGAACATTTCCTATCCCACTGCCCACAACACCAAAACATAAGACAAACAATTTTTAAGGATAAAAATCCCATAAACCTCATCTCTGATCCTAGCTTTGATAACATTAATGCTGTAATTGATTTTCTTAAGAAATCCAACATCTATAATTTTATTTAGAACTGCATTTATTTAATTTAAGACGAGCTGAAAGCCTTAGTAGCTATTGCTCTTTATACTACAAATTAGCTTATAAATTTTAGATTGTAAGTTAATTCTAAATAAATAAATAAATATTTTGGCTTCCGAGCCGTAAAATATATAAAAAGAAAACAACTAAGAAATAATAGTATAGAATTAAAAATCATATTCCGGTAACAATCAGCAATATCTCACACATTACAGACATTATCCAAAACTCCATCTTATGAAAACATTCTACAAATTAAAAAAAAAAAAAAAAAAAAAAAAACTGCAAACTTTCATACAAAGTTAAATGGAAACAGGTTTATACTATTGTATTCGAGAAATATTCCAGTAATTTGAGCATAAAAACATTGTTGGAGTGAGAGAAAACTCGTAAATCATAAGGCAAATAATTCCAGCAATGAGCAATCCTCACCATGAATGACCTCTTAAACAGAGAGCATGAAATTCTAGGTATAACTATATTCTTTAGTCTCCTAGAATAAAAAAAGTAAACTCATGACATAAAGGGACAACCAAGCCATTTCTAAGAGTCCTATAGAAAAAGAGTACATTTCGGTACTTAACAAAATTCTTAAAAAAAACACCCCAAAAACTTCTTTACATAACCAGACATATGTTCCCGTCTACGAGTATTATATATATATCGAACCACAGAATTAACAACACGTTCCAGTTTCTTAAGGTTACTATCAATTGTACCCGATCTGTGACATTAATAGAGCATAAGCTACTCTACACTTTACCCTAAACGGCAAGTATATATTTGTGGAATATATTCAACGTAGTATAAAAGAAATCTTCCTATGAACAGATTCAATATGCTGGTCAAAACTAAGTCGGTTATCAATTATAACCCCTAAACACCTATGCTGATCAACAAATTCAATTCGTGTGTTACCAATAAATAAATTAGCATCTGAAAAAATCGTTCAGATGAACCAAACATCATAGCCTTAGTCTTAGATGGATTTATAGCCAACGAATTAGTAGACGACCAATGAAGAATACGTTCAAGGTAAAAATTTATATTTGACTCCAACACATCAGCAAAATCACGATCCGTACCAAATAGTAGGAGAATATCATCTGCAAACAAAAATGTCCTGCACATACTCATGTCTAGAATCTCGGGGAGGTCATTAATATATAAGATAAACAGAAGGGGCCAAGGACAGATCCCTGAGGAATCCCAGAAGTGAGAAATAGACTGTTTGAATACGTTCCATGAAAATCCACAAACATATTTGGCCCTATGGGCTTGGTTTTTGAATTAATAAATGAAATGAAATGAAAACTGTGACCTACCACTTAAGAAGGACATAACAAGCTTACAAGCCGACTTCGAAAAGTTAAACCTATCCCTTAGCTTTGTAATCAAGGTAGAGTAGCATTATTAAACGCTTTAGTTAAATCTAGAGAAATCAGGATAGACAATTTTCCATCATTTTCATAAGTCCTAATGGTATCAGTTAAATTAAGCAATAAAGAAGTAGTATTATATCCCCTACGAAACGCGTACTGGGATTTAAAGATTTTCGTTCTAGTAAACGAAAGCATTTGATCCCTTATCAGATGCTCAACAATTTTAGATAAAGCCTGGAGAATAGAAATTGGTCGTAAATCATCCGGACCCCTGATAGTACCAGATTTTGGAATCGGCACAACTCTTGCCGTCTTCCAAATATTAGAAAATATGGACGTTGTTAAAATGGAATTAACTAAATGCAAGATGATGTCAGAAATGTAAGGGTATACAATCTTTACAAACTGAATAGTAATACCATCCACACCAACAGATTTCGATTTAATTTTATTCAAGGCTACATAAACGTCATACTCATTAACACAATTAAAAGAAAAGGAGTTAAATAATAAAAGACCAATATTAGTTTAATAATTGTAATTTTTCTTTAATAGTTATTTCGTTTCAAACATTTGTGAGATTATTCAATTCAACATTTATAGTTAATATAATAAACGCACATCCAAAAAGTTTTGTTTTTCTTTATAATAAAAAGTATATTTTTTTTTTAAATACAAAGACACATAAATATAGTTTAAAATTGTATGTAGTATTTCGCATGCAAATTTATATTTTATTTATGTGAATGTTCATTGTTTCTATATTTTTTTTTTTTTTTTGTTTTTAACTTCATATAAATAGGAAGTTTTTTATTTTAATTATAGCTTTTTCAATGCACAAATATACATATGTATGTAAGTTTTGTTTTTCAATATTATTTTTATATGCAATGCACATACATATATGTACATATGTATAAAGGATATTATAAAGGATAAATTTGAGTATTTGTTTATATAAGTATATATACTTGAGAAGGGAATGATATTGAATTGTATAAGGATAATTGTGATGTTTAAAAGCGGAACAAATAAATATTGCAAGGAGTATTCAGGTTTTTTTAAGTAAAAAAAAAAAATAAAAACACAAAATTAAGGTTGGAGGGTTTGAAAATAAAATTTGTTTTTTTTTAGTAATATTATTTTTAGTGTCTTTAACATATAAATGTATGAATTTAACAAAAAAAAAAAAAAAAATAGAATAAATTAAATTAAATATTGAATACTGTTGAGAATTATACAAAAAAAAATGCTCGCTTTGAAATTTTCTCAAAGTTTGTATAAATTTAAAAACTTTGGCGAGAGGTAGATACAAAAATTGAAATAAAACATTTTAAAATGTTTTGAAACTAATTAAATTGGCATTACCACATGTATCTGCGACAACCACAAATTGTTTAATTTTATTTTAAAACTTAAATTGTTTTAATTGTTCTCTTTTAAACTTGAATTTAAAAAATTTCGATTTTTATATTAAAAATTATCTGATTTATATTTTCGAACTTTTTTAAAATTAAATTAATTAAACATTATAAAACTTATAAATTTTAGAAGTAAAATTGAAATTTTTTAAATTCAAATCAATATTAAATTTTTGTTGGTAAAACCGCTTAAGTTGGTGTAAATTTTATATTAACACAAAATTTTTTAAAATTTTCTTTTATAATTTTCAACACAGTGTCCATTAGCATGTCCCTTATAAATCGATTCGTCGAGTTTCGTTCATTACATCCTCCAGTTTTATTGCAAATGGTTCCAAATGGAAAAAAATCGACTTTTGTTTGGAAAACGTTAACCCGTGCCGAATTTTGACTGAAAATTATTCATTTTTGAAAATAAAACGTATTTTTATTAAAAATTCCCAAATTTCAAAATTTTAAAAAAATTATTTTTCATTTCATTTAGTATACTCAAAATTATTCAGATATATAATTCTAACTATATCGGATATTATTAACCCACTTTGATATTTAATCAAAAATGACACACAAATTTAATAAATATGCAGAAACTTGTTTTTTTCAAATTAATTTGAAAGATTTTTTAAAATGTTTAATTTGGAGATATCGATTGCTATTCTTATAATATAATAGTTGTTATCTAAGAAAAAAAAAATATAATTCTTGTTTGTTTGTGGAGCGACTCTTTCCAATATATTTTATGAAAATTTACTATTTTGTCAAAAGTTAAACAAAATTTGAAAGTTTTCAATAAAGTTTGCATAATTTCTGGAAAAATGTAAAATTTATTTGACCCTTTATACGACTACACGATTACAAAGCTTTTAAAATAACAAAATTGCATTTGATAAAAATAATTATTTTATGTAATTTCCCAATTGAAAAAATGTATATAAGCCATATCAAATTATATATAATTATATATGAAAATTGGTGGATATAATTTATATAATTCAATTAAATCTGATGATATAATTATATCCCAAAAATGGGTGTATATTATTTTATATAAAATGATATATAATTATATAAAGCAGATATAATTCTATCCAATATATAATTTTATATGACGCCATATAAACAAATTTTTTAATAATCAATACTAGATATAATTATATGAAGCCATATATGATTATATATAATTATATAAAACTATATACAATTATATATACATTTTTTAATCGGGTTAATAAACACAAGGTTAATGTTTTCAAAAGTATACTGGATCCATTTTTGACCCCTGCTTATTAACCCTTAAACGTAAGATAGCACATGTTCGTTAATTTAGTATTCAAATTTAACCAAAATCTGAAAGAAGTCATTCTGTAAATTTTCTTGTGTGTCTTTTTTGTCAAAAGTGAAAACATCAACCCTATATGGATCAAATTGCATAAAATAAGTATTTGTATCAAGTGCAAATTCTGTTTATCAATTTAATAGCGTTACACTCTTGTAGCCATTATATCAATTACGTACTATGGGTCTTTTTTGTACCCAGGCCGCTAATGGTTAAAGATTTTTTTAAATAAAAGTAAAGATAATTATAGTCTAATAAAATGTAAGTGATATTTTCCCGAAAATTATGCAAACATTGATGAAAACATTAAAATTTTGTTCAAGTTTTGACAAAATAATCAATTTTTATAAAATGTCCTGTAAAGGAGTCACTTCACACACAAATACGAATTATAATTTTTTTTAATATATGTATATTTTTTTCTCTAATTTCAACTATGTATTATATTACAAAAAATAGCAATCGACATCTCCAAATTATGCTTTTTAGAAAATCTTTAACATTAATTGAAAAAAAATACACGTTTCTGCATTTTTATCAAATTCGTTGGTGATTTTTGATTCCGACCTAAATTAGGTTAATGATATCCGATGGAGTCAGAATAACATATCTGAATAATTTTGAGTATATTAAATGAAATAAAAAAAATATTTTTTTTTAAATTTCGAGTTTTGGTAATTTTTAATAATAACCCGAAATTCGGCACTGTTTAAAAAATTGAACCATTTGCAATAGGAGGTGTAATAACAAATATATTGTTAAGGGACACCCTATTATCCATTGCATATTACAACATATATTCCTTGATTATTTAAACTATTCTTAAAAGCATTTTGTTGTAGTCTAATATTAAAAAGCAAAATATCTTTAGCAGACATCTTTCTTCAAATCATCATCATTATTATTATTGACTTAATCATCGTGTTTTTGCGTTATCTCCCTCATTGTTATTGAGCTTAACTAAAGCTACAACAAGAATTTGTTTTCTTTGCCGTCTTATAAAACGCTTTACTTTGTATTGATAAATTCTCCGATTTTATGACCATATCATCTAATTTTTCGCCTCTCTCCAATACCGCCTCAATAGTATTCTTTAATATAATCTTGGTTTCATCTAAATCATTTTGCATTTTTGTTAAAGCATCAGCCTCTTTGGGATCTTGATATTTAGATAGAAACGAGGGCATTGCTGAGAAATCAATAGTACTTTCAGTGCCAGTTTCCCATAGTTCTGCTGGTACTTTTGCGGAAAATTCATCTAGAATTTTAGTAATTAAAGTATGTGCTACTCTTTGTGGATATTCATGGTCAGCTATTAAAACACCTGATAAATTGTCTGACCTCACATAGACATGACACATATAGGCTTCCTGTTTAACTGATTGGCGCATAGCTGGTTGGGTTCTTTCTACTATGGTTTTTGATGCAAATCTAAAACAGAGGACACCCCAACTCATTTAAAATAATTTGGAATACTTTTGATTACCTTTACTTACGTCATAAATTCTTGTACTGTTCCTCGTTGGAAAAAGGAAAATGATTGCAAATCATAGGCCGATTTCAATAGACGAGCCTCTGATGACCCTTTATAGAAAACACTTAAAGCAAATAATTTGACCATTGTTTTTTTTTTAAGTGCCTTAAACGAATTTTCTTGTTTTTATTTTAAATTTAGGTGGGCTATTTGTTGTAGTTTATTTTTGTTATAGTATTTTTAATAAATTTACTAAAAATTTGTATTTTTAAACAAAAAATATGTTTCTTTTTCTTCCTGTTGAGATTTTTTCTTCTGCTAAAAATAGTCAATGACACGGATTCGTTTGTGTTGTATATTATACAAACTGTCATCAAAAAGTAATCGAATAACCACATTAGTAGAGCTATCACTACTCTCTGAGTGTCACAGTGGTTTGAAATGACTATTATCAAATAATATTTTTCATAGCGAAAATTTCTAATTGAATATTTCTTTAAAAAAAAAGTATTGGAAAAACTCATATCGTTCCCTAAAATCCAAAAGACCGTAATTAAGAATAATAATTTTTTGATTGATTGCTATGTAGTTAACCAAAATACACCTTCCCACAAAATTTTTAACGTTTACGTCCAAAAATGCCGATTTTAGTAAAGAAAAACAAAAGTCCCTAACTTCAATTTCAATATATTCATTAATCAAAAAGTCGTGTAGTGCTGTTGATTGCCTTTTATGAAATGATTTATATTCTTTCAATTTATAACGAGCTTTCAACCTCCGTATATTTACAAAAATAAAGCAAATCAAACATATTAGCTAGGTTGATACTAGTATTTCGATCTGGCTAAAGATCTCATCAGAACCCGAAGTTTTAGAAAAGTTAGAGCGTCCATAATAGGCAGAACTTTAACAAAAAACCTATTAATAATCAATTTTGCTCCATTCTTGTCTTCTTAGTAATCAAGCACGTGGTTAGGTCTTTTCCTAACAAGCATCATGACGTTACTAAACTTTAAAGACTTTTGTTCTATTTATATAAAAAAATTTTAGTTTGTACTCTGGCTCAAGTAATATTTTTTTACAGTTATATTAGTTTTTTGTTTTTATATACATCTAGATTATTTTTATGTTATTTCAATTTATAACGAGCTTTCAACCTCTGTATATTTACAAAAATAAAGCAAATCAAACATATTAACTAGGTTGATACTAGTATTTCGATCTGGCTAAAGATCTCATCAGAACCCGAAGTTTTAGAAAAGTTAGAGCGTCCATAATAGGCAGAACTTTAACAAAAAAACCTATTAATAATCAATTTTGCTCCATTCTTGTTTCTTTAAAAAATGTCATTTAATTTAATTTTCTATAAATAAATAAATTACTTTAATCAATTTTTCTAGAAAGTTTTTAAATAGTTAAAATGCGTTTTGTTTAACTTACAATAAACAGATAAAAAAAATAAGTTGACTAAAACCTTTTTTACTTACTGCCGAAAAGCAATATTTTTTATCTTAATTCTAAAATTTGGATATTAAGTACGAGTAGTTTTTTATTTATAATGTTTTTGTCTCTTCTGTAAAAAACTAAAAGTGTAGTTACTGCCTTTTGGATTTTAGGTGACGATATAATGCCGTGTATACCTTGCATAGTTTGGGCTAAACTATAGTTTACGGGGATAACTTGGATTATCTTAAAAATTTCACGATCAATAGAGTTTTAATGCTGAGCTCAAAAATACCTTTTTTTATCGGCGACGCCCGGTTCCCGAGTAATGGACCACCAAGTTTGGATTTTAAATTCTTTGTTTCTTCGACATTTGTAATCGGATCGAAACATATCATTTGAATGCTAATTGAAGCACCTTTCATTTGAGATATAATCTATTTAAATTAACCCATTAAGCGTCAAATTAGAAGAGCGTGTTTTTAATCGATTTTTTTATAAAAAACTCCCATTTTCTCGGTTATTTAGAAAAAGTTACGAAATATTTAATTGCAGCTAAGACTTTAAGCTTTAATTTAAGATATTATATTCCTCTTTAACCCTTCTAACACCGCAGATATTAACAGTTATATTCGATATTTAATTTTCTTTATTTTACACTTTTGTTGTTATATCTATATTAGCGTGTCCCGATAGAAAAAATTTTTCGGTAATAGCACTCAAACGATGCGTATTAACGCCCTGAACAATAAAAGTTCAGCATCAAAACTTTTTAAGTTGATCTTCAGTTCCCTACCAGCGATTAAAATTAGCGATTCTAGTACATTTTGACAAAAAAAAAGTTTCGACGATTTGTTTCAAATGTGGCTCAAACGTTTCGTATTTTAGTCCTTTTTAAGAAAAAAATAATTTAAAGTTTTTGATAGAGTAATTTTGGTCCACTGGAAGATGTTTTAATTTTTATCAAGTAAATTTCCTTACAATATTTTCTTTAACTTTTTGCATTAAAACACTAAAAATCTTTTCATATATGACCTGTATTTCCAAAACGTTTATTGTAAGATTAAAAATGTTTTTTTTTTTCGCTAAACGCGAGAAAAAATCTGTAAAATTCAAGATATTACCTTTTTTTTAGTTCTAGCTTATTTTATATTACTTATTAGCTTACAGGTCATATATGAAAAGATTTTGAGTGTTTTAATGCAAAAATTTAAAGAAAATATTGTAAGAAAATTAGCTTGATGAAAACTAAAACATCTTCCAGTGGTCCAAAATTACTCTACCAAAAATTTTAAATTATTTTTTCTTAAAAAGGGCTAAAATACGAAACTTTTGAGACACATTTGAAAAAAATCGTCGAAACTTTTTTTTAGGCAAAATGTACTAGAACCGCAAATTTAAATCGCTGGTAGGGAACTGAAGATCAACTTCAAAAATTTTTATGCTGAACTATTATTGTTAAGGGCTTTAATAAGCGTCGTTCGAGTGCTGTTACTACAACGAAATCGCAAAAACGCTGTTTAACGGGACAAGCTAATCTATATATAAATAACATGGATGGTAACCGGTTCGATCGGTAAGGGTAACGCTATTTTCTTTTATCTCGGTAACGTTATTTTAGTTGTAACGATATTTCAGTTATTTCGGTAACGGGTTTTGGCGTTAACTGTATTTCACTTATTTCGGTAACGGTATTTTAGCGGTAACGGCATTTTAGTTATTTCGGTAACGTTATTTTAGGAATAACGCTTTTTCAGTTATTTCGGTAACGATATTTTAAAGTAAACTTTTTTTAGGTTTTCAGGTAATGGCAATACACACAGATACTTTTAGCCCCATTATGCCCGATTTTAAATGACTGGCTAGCTTATTATCAAACTTTGGTAAAATATTTTTATTACAGCGATTTTTTTTTAGATATTGTCAGATTATTTCGGTAACGATATTTTAAGGATATCGCTGTTTTAATTATTTCGGTAACGTTATTTTAAGAATATTGATATCTTAGTTATATCGGTAACGGTATTTTAGGGATAACGATAGTAATAACGTCATATTTGTTCACCAGTCATAACGTAATATTTTTCTACCAGACGCTAACACGGATTCCACATTTGATATTAAGTTGGATATAATATGTGCGAGAACGCCAATAGAATAACGGAATTAAATTATCTAAATATGTCATGTCTTCTCATAATTTTTTGTCTCCCGTTGAGCAAAGACGTCCGTTTATTCATTAAATTTTCAACTATGTGATTAAAAAATAACTTTAAATTGATTTATAACAGTTAAACAATTTTTAATACACTTTTTCTTCTTCTATTTTTTTTAGTTTTAGGCGTTTAACTTTTATTTATTTTTTTGTTTACAATGTTTTATGCATGTGTGTGTGTATTTTGATAGCTCTAATCACGATATTGTTGTTTAGAGATTTATCATAACTATACTATTTTGATATCAGCTATACTAACAGTAACAGTAATGTGTGGTCCACACGAAATATAATTCTCTCTGAGATTGAATTTTAAGTTTGCTGACAGAAAAATATTAAAGTTAATATCTAGTGTGAACACTATGTAAGAGGTAAATAATATTTAAAACTCACCTCAAATTTTTATTTCACCACAAAAACAGAATATTTTTTTACCCCAAAAATGTTATTTCACCACAAAAATTTTGTTCACATCAGAAGTTTTTCACCTCACAAAAAAATTGTTTACCTTTTTATATTATTTTTTTGTTTGTTTCATTTGTAGCAATATACGGTGAAGGGTATAAAAAAATTAGTAAAACCAATTTTAATGCATATATTTGTTTTGTTAATACTTTTGTTATTAGTGTTTCCGTTAATCGATTAACCGATTCCTCGATAATTTAAAACTCAAATCGCCACCTTAACTCCAAAAGGCCGTAACTAACAAAAAAATTGAAAAATGATTTTTTGATTGATTACGATGTAGTTAACCAAAAATACACCTTCCCACAAAATTTAACATGTTTACTTCGAAAAACACTAATTTTAACGAAAATCAAAAGGCCGTAACTGCAATTTCATTATATTCATTAACAATAAAGTCGTTTAGTGCAGTTTTTTGCCCTTATGTAATGATTTAAACTGTTTTTTTGTTTAACCAATTATATTTTACTTAATTTTCTCGGAATAAAATTTTCCCTAAAAATTTTAAATGCGTTTTGTTTTAAATATAATCATAATAAATTTATAAAAATACAGAACTTTTTTAATTATTGTCAAAAAACAGTATTTTTTATCTTAAACGTTTGCTTTATTTTTTGCCTACATTTTTGTATTGTAGATACGGCTTTTTGGTTTCAGAAGAAGCGATTACAAAAGGCCGTAACTAGATTTTTTAAAAACTAATAATTTTCCATGCATTTTTTTCTCAAAATCAAATCCGTCTTTGTTTCTTAAGCATAATTCTAAAATTTGGATACTAAACTTCAAGTAGTTTTTTATTTATAACGTTTTTTGTTTCTTCTGTAAAAAAAATAAAAAGTGCAGTTACGGCCTTTTGGATTTCAGGTGACGAAATAATTATTCGATCCGATTAATCGGTTAAAATAGGTCGATTAACCGGTCAAATTTTTTATATGGATTTCTTGCCAATTATCTTAATTTTGGCTAAAAAAATGGCAAGAAATGCTTAGAAAGAATAAACGCTACAGTTTTTACTAGTTTCCAAATATGCGACCTAGGCTAGATTAACCGGTTATTCGGGTTGGTTAATCGTTTAAAACTTTTTTTGTTTTTTTTTTTTTAAAGAGAAGCAACACTCAGGAAATTCTTCCTATTAATTAATGTGTTGCTTTCTTTGGAAAGGGGATCGTGGAGAGATGAAAGGTGGTGAAAGATGAAGGTTTTCAAACATGGCAACACTGTAATTGCGCGAGATGATAAGTCTTAGAACAGTTGTTGCTCGCCACCTGATGTAGAGTTGGCGAATTTATTGAAGCTTTTTGTTTCATAGCCCTGATTCATTATTTTACTTCGGTGGGGTTAAGTGCTATGAGAACACCGAAGGTGGGCGTAGCGATACATATAAGTGATAGAAAACTCATACATATTATTTTTCTAAATTGATGTTGTCGTCACCGGGAATCGAACCCGGGACCATCTGTGTAACAGTCCAACGCGCTAACCATTACACCACAACTTTATTCTTTATTAGTTTTTTTTTTATTTTTCTTTAATTCTTTCTTAAGATATTCGCATCTATTTTGAAATTTGAAAACTTAAATTTTGTATGTGCAAAAAATCTAGAGGTTGTGAGTGTTAAAATATTTTTTTTTAACATAAACTTTGAAAACACCAAAACGTACGAATTCAAGAACACCGATTTCTAAATTTTACGAATTTAAAAAAAATTTACGTTTTTAATTCCCCACCTATTCCAGAACATAGACGAATACCTACTAAAAATGACTGCTTCAAATAACTGTTACGAAAATAACGGTCGCAGTTAAAAACAATTACTGATAACTACTCCAACAACTGTCATGTAGTTGGGAGCTGTTAAGCTTTTTAAATAGCAATATAAATAGCACTTCGCAATAATATTAACCCTCATTTGAGCGAATTCCACTGTAACCTGCTTTTAAATAAAACTATTTTTTTTTTTTTGTTTGGTTTCTTTTTCTTCAGATTTTATTTTTGCAAAATAACTTTTTATCCAAAAAAAAGTTAAAATTGTATTTTGTTTTTATTAATACATGTAAGAAATTTCAAACATGCGTCTTTTTTCAATTGAATGGAATTTTGTGTTTGAAATACACATGTCTTTTGTTTTTTCATTGTTCGTTTCAACATTTTCTTTGAATGGAGAAAATATATATTGTGTATTGTTAAATAAAATATAAATTAAAAAGAAAGTCATAAAGTCATAAAGTTCATTCATACACTGGTGTGAATTAGTTAAATTAAAAACAAAATACATAATAATACATTAATATTTTGGCATTTCTTTTAAATTTCTATAATTTCATACAAAATTAAAAATAAGTGAATGGTAATTTTTTTCATTTTATAATGTAATAATTATAATTTTTAGTAATAAAAAATTATTTTTTTTTTTTTTATTAAAAAAATTGTTTTAGTTTTTAACTATTTTTTAATTGCATTTGAGTTTTTGTTATAAGTTTCCAAGTTTTGATATTTTCTTTTTGTTTAATTAAAAATAAAGTTTAATTTTCGATACATATTTTTTTTATGTGAATATTTATAAAACATAATATCAGCACTCTATATAAAAAATAAAAATTTTAATAAAAAAAAATTATATCTCATTTAAAATGAATTTGTGTGAAACTTTTTAAGTTTTAGGCTAAATTTTCATTTTTATTTTTTCTTCTTAAAAATGCTATTTTAATATTTTTTATTTTTAAGTTTTCCAATAGGGAAAACATTTTTTTTTTTCATAAGTAAAAATGTTTATTTTTATGTTGTCTTTTAAATAAATTTCTTTTATTTTACTTAAATTGTTTCGTTTTTAAATAACATTTAATGCAAGTTTAGTCTAAAGTTTATCACACAAATTGTTTGGGCTTTTCGTTTTTATAAATAAAAATGTATATGAAAAACATTTATTTTAGTTTTCAAATGCAATTTTTAAATTTTATTAAACAATTTCGACAATTTTTTTTAATATTTTACCATCTTTATGAAATATTATATTGAAAGATTTTTTTTTTTTTGCAATCATTGGCTTTTTTTAATTGAACATTTGATAAAAAAAAAAAAATCAAATTGAAAATAAATTATAATAATTTTAAATATTTATTTAAAATTAGTTTAAATATATTTCTCAATTAATTTTAAATTTAAATTATTAATAAATATTATTAGCATTAATATAATTCTAATAAAGATGTTAACTGTTTTGTTAACCCCAGAAAGTTAATGTAGGTCTTTAGGCCTATGTATATGTATTACATTTTTAAAGTTTTCTACTAAATCCGTAAAGATACAATAGCTCAATTTTTATTTCGGAATATGAAATTTCATGCTTTTTTACACATAAAAAATGGTAAACTTTTTTATTGTGGCATGAGGATAAAGTATATATTTTTAGTTAACCCATTTGTAATACCAAGTACACACAGAGAAATAAAGTGCCAACCGAATTGAAAAGTGTATTTTAATAGTAACAACTATCAACGTCAATGTGGCTGGGACTGTTGTCAAAGTTTTACTATATGCAGACGACATTGTCCTTTTGTCAGATTCTCCAACGGGTCTGCAAGAGATGATCGACTCATTATACGACTACTGCATGCAATGGGGTCTGAAAATAATCCTTGATAAATCTAAGATAATGATATTCAGAAAGGGTACGAGGATCACTCGTTGGCTATCTTGGAGGTATGGTAACACTCAAATTGAGGTGGTAAACGAGTATAAGTATCTTGGTATAAATATATGTTACAATTTGTCCTTTAAAAAACACTTAAGAGTCTAAGCTCGTTTCTGCCAAGATTGCAATTAACACAACATGGTTAAGTTACATTCACCATCCAAAAATAAGCTTTTTAAATAAATTGAAAATTTTCCATACTGCTGCAAAATCTATAATGTTTTATGGAGCGCAGGTCTGGGGATTTATGGTTTTTGATGAAGTGGAGAAATTGTTGCGATATTTCTTGAAAAAATGTTATACCTTTCTGAAAATACTCCAAATTATATGCTGTACATAGAAACTGGTTTGCCATCACTTTACTTGGATACACTAAAATTACATTTTAGTTATATAAGAAAAGTTCTCGACCTACCTGTCACTAGACTACCGCGAATATTGGCCGAGGAGACTATTCGGCGGGGTACTTTTTGGTTCTCCAATTGGGGGTCTTTATGTGAGAAAATCGGGATTACTTTGGATATTGGGACCTGGAGGGGTAATTTTCTATATTATCACCAGAATATTCTCGAAATTTGAGAATCATAGAGTACGAAAAATTTATTACTAGTGCCAGAAATCCGCGATTTCATTTTCATGATTTGTACCCTACACTGCAGTATAATGATATTCCTCCTTACTTTCTCGATGGAAACTCGCCATATCTTGTTAGCCTAATTATGAAGGCCAGGGGTGGGTTGCTTAGTTTAAACACTCGTGCTTTTTATGGTAATGGAGAAACTACTTGCACGCTTTGTAACTGTAATGAAGAGGAAAACACTCATCATTTTATTGGTAGATGCCCAATATTTTCTAGCTACCGTTTAACTTTTTTTGGAAAAAGATTTTTGTCAATTGATGAAGTTTTTGAGGAACTAAATGGTAAAGATTACATGCGTTTATACAAATATTTGGTAATATGTTTAAAATATAGAAAACTTATAATATCTGAATTTATCTAAAGAAAAAAAAATTTTAAAAAAGTTTATTTAAATCCTTTAATATTTTATATACTACCTAAATTCATTTTGTGTTATTTTAATACTTTTTCATCTATATAGTAAAATAATCAATATAATTATATAATTTTATTTATAGATATATGCCAATCAGACACACAACATTAAATGTTATGTCTTCAAATGATTTAATCATAGCTACTTCTTCTTTGTGATATTTCATTCATTCATATTGTAATTATATATTTTTTTAATAAATCATTTTTCATTCATTCAAAGTAACAACTAATAAATTCAGTTAGTGCAATGATAATTAAATTCGATTTCTGAATATTTTGGCAGTTGCAACTAAAATTCAGTTGAATTAACTAAATTTTGTTATGAAAACTAACGTTAAGTTGTACCAACCGACTTAAAGGCGTAATAACCGAATTTGAGTAATATGAACCGAATTTTAGTTGGCAAATAGCTACATTTTTCTCTGTGTGTATAGATTCCGTTCGATTTTTTTGACAACCCTTGGTAGCAAGATACGTTGGTTTCCCTGTAGGCATTTTCAGTAAATTTTATAGCCTAATCGCGACCTCTAGAGGTGGTATAATTAATTGAAAAAACTTGATTCGATTAGTACATTGTTTTCAATAAGTACATGTTTCTATTGCTAAAAGTTTTCTTAAATGTCTTTATTGATAGCAATAAATCGCGTATATTACCCCGGTCTTCCTTATATTTTTAAATATTTTTTCAAAAAAGTGCTTTAAAAAAAAAAGCGAATAGTTTTTCTCAAATCATTATATGGCAACCCTGGAATTACAAATTTAAAAATTTTTTAATAAAAAAATTTTTTAATTAAAATATTCTTTTTACTGCGTTGGTATATCAACGCCATTCCAACACTCTCTTCTAAAAAGCTGAACTGGTTTTAAGAGAGCTTCGAAAAAATGTGTTAACAGTGGTACTTTTGATTAATTCATTTTTATGTTTTTAAGCAATTTTAATTTAAAGTAAATTTGTGTTGTTTAATGTATTCTCTCTGCGAAAGTTTTGTATAATTAACACAAAATTTTGTTAATATATACTAAAAAAAAAATGCATTAAAAACTGTTTCTCTTAAAACCAGTTGGCATATAAAATTTAAGAGATGTTGAGTACCTTGCTTCTCCTTTAGTCTGTATGTTCTTTGGTTATATCGCCTTCCTATCAGAAGTTATAGGCTCTTATAGACACGTGGGTAAAAAATGGATCAAAAAATTTTTTGTAACTTTTTTAACAAAACCAATATGGTACATTTTTAATGGTATATGGAAAAACTAACATGAAGTTGAGGTTTGTGCCTCTTGTGCAATATGAGTCAAAATCTTATTTTTTATTTCCTTGGAAAATAATTTGAAGGGTACATTTTAATGTTTTATCGATTTTAAATCAAAGAAACAACACTTTTTGTCCATTTAAAAAAAATAAATTCCAAGGTAGTGCCTTTTGTTTTGTAAAAAAAAAACAATTAAAATAATTAAATATAAGTTAAATCTGTTTTATTTTTACAAAAAAATATATTAAATTATAAGTAACGTGCATTTTTACTGACAAAATGTTATTATTTTCAGTTCAGAAAATAGTTCAATTATCTAATAGGTCTTTTAGACCTAGATTAACTTTTACGTGAAAAAATTAAGTTTACTTTCTAGGGTTAATCACTTCTAAGTGATTTGTCAATGCCAATTAATTAATTTTTATTATTTCATTCAAGTTTTTTATTGTCTTATAGACTTTAATCTTATGAAAAGTTTAATTTTAGAAAAGCATTTACATAATTCTAAGCCCCGATTACTGAATGCCCCGTTAGCTACTAACTGCAACTTTAACTGACATATTTGTTGTTGTGTTTCCGATATAAATTTTCAATTTAACTGTTTGTTAAATTTTAACTGGACATTCAGTAATCGGGCCTAAGTAAGACAATTTCTTCTGATTTTGAACTTCTACAAACAAGTTAATTTTTTTTAAATTCAGCAAAATTAAAAGAAATTCAAAATTAGTAGTGTTATAGTATTCCAAAGTATATATATAGTATTCTTATGTTTATAAGAAAAACCCGCTTCACAAATTAAAAACGTGTAATACAGTTTTAATATGCACCCCGAGTTCTGTTTAATTGTCTCAAATTGATTCCACTTCATAAAAGTTACAACCGGATACGATGTTAAGAGATCTACCACAAATCACAAACCTTTATTAAATCCTCTTTACAATTGCACCCAACGTTACACAATAATTGCAATTGGGTTAGCAATGCTGAAAAGTAGCTAACCACATGTATTAACCCTTAACACACTGTAGTTACTATATGGTAACACAAAACATGCATGTACATATGTTTGGGGTGACTGTACTTAATGTAATGTTAATACCGTTATAAATGAACTCGGATTTAATAAAGTAGACCAGTAAATTTCCACGTTTACGTTTTTGGCTTTAATGGCTTTGTATTACAATATGGATTAATAAATAAATAAATAAATAAATAAAATAATTTTTAGGACAGTAGCTATTAATTATTATGTTGTCATTTTTTTAGCGACTGATTTTGGTGTTACCATATGGTAACTATGAGCGGGGCTAGGGGACTGGTTTAGGATACATAAGTATATCAGGGGTTATCTCAAATTTTTATTTTTATTGTTGTAAACTTTTAGAATAAGCAAAATTATTTACCAATGAATACAAATTTAAAAAAAAAAACAGTTGGAATTTTGTTGTAATTCGATTTAAATTCAGATATTTTAATTTAATTTGATTTTTAAAATTTTTGTCTAAAATACTTTCTGTTTAGGCACATTTGTGTACTTTTTGCCCGTTTTCTAAAAAATGCTCAAGTTTGTTTTTAAAATTTGTTCATTTGTCAAAGTTTTGGGTGCTTCGCTAATAAAAAAACATATATTTTATTCCACATATTTCATTACAATTGTTTTAATAACGTAACGAACTAGGTCCAAGTTAGCCAAGAATATGTGTAAAAATAACTATATACTACTTAGGAGGCCCAACACTTTTTTATGTGACAATTTGTTTACTGATGTGGGAATTTTTGGTATTTAAGTCAACTTTTTCCAACATACGAAATCAGAATAAATTTCGATTTAACCTGTTCCACTTATAAAATTCATTTAGTTCTGCAATATATTTGAAGAAATTTAGTAAATTTTCATATTGAATTTGACACAAGAATTTGTTTTAAATTCAATATATATTTTAGTAAAAATAACAAAATTCAAGCATTCCCATTTTTTTTCAAAAAGACGACATTAAAATAATTGAACTCAATATTTTATATTTTTGAAAAAAAAAAATCTAAATTCGCTTTTTAAGATTCACTTATCTTTAAATATTTTTACTTTAAACAAATTTCGTTGTCAAAATTAACCGAAATCGACGTTTTATTCAAATTTAAAAGTAAAGTAAAAAGTTCAGTTACGGCTTCGGCCGAACATTATAAAATTTGTCAGAAGTTCGGATACGGCTTCGGTCAAAACAAAAAATGAGTTCGGTCGGACGCTAATAATTAACATTAATTCATCAATAAATATTAATTTAATAATACGTTTTATTGCACAAAAATATATCTTTCTATATGTAAAAAATCAGTCCCCTAGCACGCCTATACGTATCAAAAAAGGGATTGCAGTTTTTTTTTTTATATTTAGGTCATTACTAAACCACATGTAAAATATCTTTTAAAAATACAACAACAAAAATTTCTAGGGTGTGTCGGGTTAAAATCATTTTGATTGCAGTCTGGTAGGTAACACAATTTGAATTCTCTAAATTGGAAGTTTATTTAGAATTAAATTTAAAAAAAAATTTAATAATGTTTGTAGTTATAATTTGTCGTTAAATATTTGTGGTTGTGGCTTTTCGCATAAAATGTTGATTATATGATCAGAAAAATCATGCACTGGAAATCACTTTATTTTTAGTACCATTGACAGAAATTCAAATTAAAGCACTGGCAAAGCCGTTATTCACAACGCTTTTCCAACGTTGGCAAAATGTGCTTTGCCGGTATTTGATTTATAAAATTAACAACCGTAAACAAATTAAATCACAGGCAAAGGCCTGATTAAGAACTCTTTGCCAACGTTAGTAAAAAGTGCTTTTAAATCATCGATTTTAAAAAATTGACTACACTTTGTTAAAAAGAATTTAGTTTTTTTTATGATTGCGAAAAGTATTTTTTAGACCAACTGTTTTTTGATTTTCCAGCGTTGTCAAGTTACTTCCAACAAACGTCATGACAGTGCTGGCAAACTAGCACAGCCAACGGTTAGCCAGATGTTATCACTTATTTACGTTTATATCACGTATTATGTGTCACGGTATTCGTCACGGTATTTTTTGTATTACGCAAAACGTTTAACTTACGCAATAAAAGAATAATTTTTATAATATAAATCGTAAAATATAAAGTATTAAAAATTCGATCGTTTTTGTTTTCGATATTCATCCACATGCCTAATAGATATAACAAAAGTGCAAAAATAAAGAAAATTAAATATCGTATATTACTGTTATTATCTGCGTTGTTAGAAGGTTTAAAGTGGAATATACACCACTGGAGTATAACACTGGATTCTACAACCCAAAATTAAAATTACATGTCCCGGGATTTTGGTGTGTCATTTCAAAAGTTAAAATCCTTCACAAATAGACCTTGTGTTGTCATATTTTCTTTATTTCTGAAGAAGGCACACTAATAGATTTGCTATCATTTTCTGAGTTTATTTGTCATTTATATGACAATATAAAAAAACATTTAATTACGTTGACGCTGAAAGTTCAAAAATGAAAAATATCTCAAAATTTCTATTTAGTGAAAAAAAAAAAACAGAGTGACAGATTTTGGAGAGCTACCATTTATTACTAAATGAGGGCACATATGCATTTATTTCAACATGTAGGAGATTTTACAACATTACGATTATCATCCACAGAAAAGAAGTTGAACAACTTTTAAAAGTGACAAACAAATTAGGCTAGTTTTTAATCGAGTAGAGCACATTAACAGTATATAAAAATTTAGGAGGTGGTTTGCCTGGTTAAATTCGTTGCCTCAGAAATGCTGATAGCATCAAAAGTACTTCTATAGTAGTGCACTCGCGAAAATATGAACACCCCTAAAATATGAAAATTTTTTTCTTCCATTGTCTACTCTAAAATATGAACAACTTAGTGCCAAAGCTTTAAAATATGAACAGCTTATTTTGTATGTTTAACGTATTTTTCGCAAAATAACTTTTAAATTTTGTATCTTTTTCAAAAATTAATTGTTTTTTTTTTTAAATCCAATAAACAATAAATAAAAAATTTAACATAAGAAACTTTTATTTTTAATGGAAAAACGTTTTTAAAGGTAAATTAGATGACATTCGCAAATATGAAAAATCTTGCAAAAGTGAACTGGCTTGATTTTAATTAGTTCATATTATCGCGAGTGCACTGTATATTGTTTTTAAAATGTTGTAAATCCTCAGTGAAATGAAATCGTACGGCTCCGTAGATTTTCCCATATACAATGTAAAAGGTATAAAAAAAAATTTGGTAAACCCAAATTTAATGCATGTACAGTGGGCCCTCGGTTAACGAACACAATTCGTTCTAGAAGCGTGGTCGTTATGCGAAACGTTCGTTAAGCAAAACCATTATTTCCATATATATCAGTGCAAAATAAAATAATGCGTTCCAAGTCGGAAAAAGTACACACTAACATACTTCAACATCAATATTTATTGAAAGTAATAAAACATATATTTATCAACATTTTTAAGGAACTGAATATAGGACGAAATGAGACAATCTGCAATGGAAAAAAACGAAAAAATTACAAAAAAAAATAATTTTGTATGATACCTGGACGCATACCTAGTTCTTCTTTAACAAAAAAACAGTCTAGGGTTGTTTGTTTTTGGCGACGCTTCAAAATTTGTTGAAAATGCGACACAGCATTATCATTGAATAAATCTGTTGCGCGTTTAGCCACTGTCTGATTGGGGTGATGCTTTTTAATGTTACGTTACACTTTCACAAAAAATAACAACACGTCTTGTTAATTGTATGAACACAAGTGATGATAAAGTTAAACACAAACAGAGATGTTTTATGCGCAATTCGGTAGTTCCCCTTTTTTAACAAAATCAAATAATGAACATGTACTATATGTTTGTATGTCTCAACACGTCTTCTTAATTGTATGAACACAAGTGATGCCAAAGCTGAACACCGACAGAAGTTTTTCGCGCAATTCGATATTTCCCATTTTGCGTTGGTTCTTATACGAAACTTTGTTCGTTAAGCGAAACATTTTTTTTTTTAATGTGTTCGTTGTGCGAAATGTTCGTTAAGCGAGGCGTTCGTTAACCGAGAGTCGACTGTACTTGTTTTTTTTTTATTCTGTAATTAAAAATAGCTCATTCACTTTAACTTTTCGTAGTTTACCATTCAAAATATTTGCAATTCAAATTGTGATTAATCTCTATGTTTTACTTTCGACAGAAGTATTTTTATTTTCAAATATGTTGCAAATTTAAGTTTCACTACAATGCAAAAACTTTCAATTAATATTTTATAATGGTAATGTTTGTTAAGATGTCAATATATTACTACGTCAAATGGTTTTTTAAAGACTTAAGGCTTAATTAGTTTAGAAGTGGAAGTAAAAAAGTAACGTAGCATTCTTGTAATGCATAAAAAAAGTATAAAAATAGTTTTGTTATCATTTTCTTGAACATAGAGAGTTAAATGTCAAGTATTGAAGTAGAATTTTTTACGATTTTACTTGACAAAAGTTTCAATGCATAGAAAAAAGACAAAATCATATTTCTTTACTTTTTTTAACACTTTAAATTCTCTACAGATACGTTTTTTTCCTTTTTACGAATAGACTAATAAAACCTTAATTCTTTCTTAATAAAAATAAATACAATAATAAAAAAAAAAAACAAAAATGTATATTTTAAAAAAATAACAAAAAATTCAGTTTTTATTTTTGTATTGTTTGTTTTTTGTTTGTGTGTGTTAAAAAGTAATAATTATAAATTATTTCATATACAATGAGTAATTTAAAGAAGAGATAAAGAAAAAGGAAATTTTGTTTGTTTTACTTGCAAAATTTTTTAAACATTAAAAACAATTATTTTCGCTGAGTTTTGTTTGTTTTAAATACATTTGGTTTCATGATTTTTTTTTTTTTAATATAAAATTAACTAAAAAAAAAAATGTATGATGAAAATAATAAACAAAAACGGGATAGATACTAAGTATAAAACAATTACAAGTAGTGGGAAAACATATTTTTGTAATGATAAATAATATGATAATATTTTGGGGAAATTTTAATTCAATTTATATAATCAATGAGAACAACAATTAGTACAAAATTTTATTTAATATTTTCTTTTTAATTTCAATATAATATCGTATGTTTAGATTTTGTTTGACAAAACAAAAATAATAATCAAGTCTTTTAAAGTTGCTTTTTAGGGGATTTTTTCTTTTTGTTCAAAATATAGTTTCAAGAAAGTTTATAGCACCTTGTTTTATATTTTTTTTTTTTAAGTTTGAAAAAAAAACTAATTTTTTAAACTTTTAATATAAAATTTTATATTTTTACCAATTTTTTTTCAAAGAATCTAATTTCTTTTAATTTAATTTTAGTTTTGAATAATGTAATATCACATTTTTTTTTTTGTTAGTTTGTTTCTTGTGGTTTGCTATGGGGGTAACATACGATACAATATTTTATTAATTTTTAAATCTGTAAAATACACAAAAGTTTTTGTTAAAAACAAAAAAAAAAAAAACTTTTGTATTATATCTTTTTTTAAGTTGTTTAAAAATAGCTTCTTTTGTTTGCTTTTTGAGATTAGGTTAGAGGAATTATTATAAATAATAATTATAAAAATATATTATTATTTATTTTAAAGTTAGTAAAACAAAATTGTTTAAATAATAAAAAAAAAAAAATTATAATAAAGAGAATGTGCCTCATGTCATCCATAAAAATGTTTTTCTTTTGTTTAATCTTTTTGTTTTTTTTTAAGTCTATATCACATCACATGTATTTTTTGTTTGTTTAAATAGTTTTTTGTATTCATTTTCTTTAAGTTTATTTTTTGTATAATAAATGCAAAATATTGTTTTTTTTTTTCTTTGTGTGGTTTTTTAATTATACAAAAAAAAAAACAACACTCACAGCATTCGTTATAGTAGTACACATATTAAAAAAAAAAATAATGTAATTAAAAATACGAGATCCTTCATTATTTGTTTGTTGTGGTTTAATTATTTTCTTTACGATCTAAGTTTTACAAAAACCATTTGTTTTCAAAAAAAATATTTAATGATTTTTGTAATTATTTTTCTTCTTTGTAAAAAAAAATAAATATTCTTTTATAAATTTATTTCTTTTTCCTTTGAAGAGGGTTTTGGATTTATCTTTTTTGTTGTTTTATTTATCTAAATCATGTTTGTTTGCTATAAATCTAAGATTTAAATATTAAATTCGAATCTTTGTTGTCTTTTTTTTCATTATTTAAATAGTTTTTTATTTTGTTTTTAAAACAAAATAAAAAGAATAATGTTTAAAATAATTTTAATATTTAAAAATTTTAGTTGCGCGCTTAATTTTTTTTTTATACGTTTTAGTTTTTGTTCTTTTTATAAAAAAAAACACAACACACATATAAAAAAAAGGATTCTTGTTAATTTTCAATTTTTTTATTTGTTTAAATCAATTTAAAGTTTTTTTTTTGTTTCATTTCATCTTGTTGCTCAAATTATGTGTGTATAGTAGAGATTATTAATTTTCGTTCTTAATTTATTTATTTTTTTTAATAAGGTAGTGAAACTAAAAACAAAACTAAGATCAGTGTTATTATATATTAAGTCATTTTTTTAAAAAATGGTCATCTTACTGATGACCGCATACACCGACAAAATCAATGCAACTTTAATTTAATTTTTAATTTTAATAAATTTAGTGCAGCTTTTTAACATTTTATAATACAAAGGGCGATTAACATTTATAAAAACTAACCAAAATAACTTTAACCACAGACATTTTCATAATAATTTGGCATTCATAAATATGGTTAACTTTGGTTATTGTGAGATAAGTTAGCAGGGCTAACTTAATCATTGTTAGCCACTTCTTTCGTTATGTATAGGAAAGTTTCTTTTAAAGCCATTTGCAATTTTACATTTATATAATTCGCTCTGATATCATTTTTCATTTTAAAGCGCGGTTATATTTCGTAAAACAGAAAATTTGCTTTCTGCATATTCGTATAATTTACACCAACCTTTTGTGGTGTGAAATAACGAAATATATTGTATAATGTAAGTCGATTTTCGTATAATTAACGCATGAATTTTTGTGTGTAGTATTACTCTAATAGAAATCACAGTTTGGGATAAAATGATTCTTCTACGGTATCTAAACTTTCAGCGAACTTTTCAGCAGACTATAAAATTTGGCCAGAATCTCAGCTACATTAATTTTTATTATCTGGTCAAGTCTTATCAAAATTCCCGGGTGAAAAAGTTCCTATATAATTAAATGTATATATATATATATTGAGCCCTAATTGCCAAAATCCTAATTTAACAGTAGATGCTTTTTAACTTATTTTGTTTTTTTAATTTTTCTTTGGTTTATTCAGTTGCTATGGAATACTGAATATGTTAATATTCTATACTAATTGGATAAACCAACGACAAATAAAAAAAAAATAAAAAATTTGTAAAAAAGTATCTCCTGTTAAATTATGATTTTGGCGATGAGGGTTCGGTATAATCATATATAGTTCTAACTGTATATGGTGCCATATATGATCATATATAATTATTTATTTATGGTACCATATACAATTAGATATAATTAGATCTGATATTGATTATTTAAAAATATATTAAATTGTGACATAAAAAATTATATCTGGCATATATAATTTGATATAGTTTTATAAAATTCATTTTACGAAAATAAATTTAGTGCAGCCTTTTAAAATTTCACGAAACTAACGAAATGATTCGTATTCACTTTTTTTCGTAATATATATGAGTTTCATTTTTTTACCAAACGGAAAATTTAAAGGTTTTTGTTTTTTTAAAAAATTTCATATCATAATTGTTCGTAAAATATACAAATTTATTATTTTTATTGTACTGAATTATTATATTTAGTAAAAATGTTCATACATGCCATAAATTTGTATGATTGTATCATTTTGAAGAGCGGGTAAAATAATTCTTTCGTAATATATAAATAGTTCGAAAAAAGAAAACTCATTTCGTACATTGTACAAAATACTTTCGTATGTATGCGTATATTTTGCATAAACCTGTATTCGAACTCGAATACAGTTCACGTTCGAATACATTTAGAATACAGTGCAAACAGTGTCAAAAATTTCAATTTCGTTGCGATTTGAAATCACGTGAAATCCAGAACACAACGGACTGGCCGGGAATTTGGTTAAAAATAAATTTCATTTTCAATGGAGTAACCGCGTAACTCGATTCGAAAAAAAAATTCGAATTCGTAAGTCTTGCACTTATTGTAAAAAACATAATTCTTAATAAAAGTTTTACTTTTTTCTAATTTATTGTTCTTAATAATTAAAAACGTATGATTTTTGCTAAAGACTTTCTTTTTACAAAAGGTACAAGATTTCCGAATTCGAACTTTTTTTTTTTTTTTTGAATCGAGTTACAGGGTAACCCCCCACGATCGAAACATCTATATGAAAAACTACCTTCCATTTCTGTAACTGACAAAATCTCATTTTGAAGGACTGTGTTAATTTGTAGAGGCAATTCCCCAACTAGTTAACGAAAAAATCTGTGGTTAAGTTGTTAGCATTCTATAAATGTCGGACAACTTAATAATCGAACTTATTGTTTAATTATGAAGATTATTTGAAATACTAAAAAAAAAAGCAAAACAATTTGTTTTATTTTTAACCTATATCAATAAATTTTCGAAATGTTTAACGTTCTGTTAAATATTGTACATTCATTAAATAATTTTATATAAATTTTTATAGAAAATCTTTTGTTTTTCCTTAAAACCCTAAAAGAAAAATATAAAATGTGATTCTTCATTTTTAACGGTTTTAAAAAGAAAATCTTGTATATTTCTTTAAAACTGTTAAGTATTGAAAACATTTTATAATTTTTTTTTTTAACACATTTAAAAAACATCTTTAATATATCTTTAAGGTTTGCTAACTTATCTAAAAGTTTGATTAATTTAATTTATGGCTAAGGAAAAAACTCTAACATAGCCAAGGGTCAAATTTGTATTTGAATAACTCTGTTAAATTGAGCTTACTTTTTGATGAGTTAGCAGCCGACCTTAAACTTTTTTGAACTACAATAAATTTATTCAGAGAACAACGTATTTTTAAATTACTAAACATCATGTATTTTGTAATATTTTAGTTTCACACCCTCTTAAAAAAAAAAACTTCGTTTTTGTTTCAATTTGTTTTAAAGATTTCTTAGTTAGCAATACAAAAAAAAAATAATTAAAATCTCATTATTTGTATGGATGAATGTGGCGCATTTGTATTTGATTTTTGTTATATTTAATTTCCGATTCTTTCATTATATTATTCGTTTTTTAAATACTTTTTTCTTTTCTTTTTCAAACACAATTAAATATATATGACAAAAGGCGGCGGCTTTGGCAAGTTAAATTAATGCATAAATTTTCATTTTATTTGTATTTAACAAATGATTTCATTACTCAATGCATTAATTTTTTTAATATTTTTTTTTTTGTTTAAAAAAAGAAATTGATTTGCTTTTTTCTTTGTTTGTGTGTAAAAAAAAAAATATTTAATACTTAAATGCAAAATTTTTAATTTTTGTTGCTCATTAATTAATTTTTAAATTAAATTAATTTCAAAATTTTAAATTGAATTTTTGTGTTTTTTTTTTTCTTTGTTGTTACTCATTGTAAAATTACAAATAAATGTTAATATAAAAAATAATAAAGATAAAACAAAAAATATAATGTAAAAAAAAATCGTTTCTAAAAATTATAAATTTTTTCTTTTAGATTTCAATGAAATTTTTAAGTTTTTGTTTAATTTTTGTTTGAAAATTCATTAATAATTCTTATGTTTTTCGTCTAAGTAAATTATTATTACTATTGTTATAATTATTATCATTAAATTTTCACAAGGTTAATTTTTTGCGTTTAATGAATATTTTTCATTATTGCGCTTAACAAAAAATTCATTAAATTCAACAAGCTCTGCTTGTCAAAATAGAATTTGTTGTTGTTTTTTGTTTTGTTTTAGCCTTGTTTGGGGGTTGTTTTGTTTTCTTTTGTTTCTTCTTTTAAATTGTAATTAATAATAATGAAAATTTGTTGAAAACAAAACTAAAAGAAACAAACATTTCTTTCAAAAGTAGCAAAAATAGAGAGAAAATTATTGGGGGGAAATGTTGATTGTTTGTTTTTCTTTTAAGGGAGTTTTCTTTAGATGGCCAGCATCTTTTCAAGATGTTCTTAAATGCTGTTCGAGTTTGGTTTGCTTTTTTTTCCAAAAAAAAACTCCTTTTTATAAAATTTTTAAACTTTTTTTTGTTCATTGTGTTATGAAAAAATTTAAAAATGTTTTTTTAATTCATTTAATTTTTGTTTGTTTTTTTTGGAGAAAAAGAAATCAGTTTTTTTCGTTTTATCCATTAGTATGTTGAATAATTGATATTTTTTTAAAATTATTTTTTTGTTTTATAGTTATTTTAAATTGATTAATATTAATAATGTAATATTTTGTATGTTTAAATTGTAAGCAAAAAAAATTGGGGAATTTGAAAAATGTACCTTTTTTCATTCGTTACCTTAAACAGTAATGAACGATTTACTGTTGTTGCTGTTGTTGTTGTTGGGCCATTAATTCAGCTCCCTGAGAAGCAGCATTGGCATTAGTAGCTACAGCATTGGGTGCGGCAGCAAACTGGTGTGGATGAGCATAATAGGCGGTTGGTGGTGGTCCATATTGTCCGGTGGCATATGGATTACCAGCCGCAGCTGCAGCAGCAGCCAACATACCACTTGCGTCATACATATAGGTAGCTTGTCCTGAAGCTGGTGGTGACTGGGCGGGAGCAGCATATAGCGCTCCAGCCGGAGGTGTAGAAACATTTGGATATTCAGCTGGTCCACCAACTTGTCCACCAGCAGCTGCTACGGCCGCTGCTATATTAGCAGCTACATTCATTTGTTGTTGTTGAGCAGCCACAGCAGCTGCATCTTGTTGGGAGTTTTGATCAAGTTGTTGTTTTTGATATTGACCAGTATTTTGTCCATTTTGTTGCTGATGATCGCGTTTCTGATATTGCTGGAAACGTGGATTGTTAAGACCATTAGGTTGCATATACTGACCACGGGGACGATATTGTTGGGGAGCCATATATCCACCAGCTTGTTGTTGCAAATGTGGTGGCATATGAGGATGTTGTACATAACCACCCATCATGGGTCGTGGGCCACCATTACCAGCTGCATTGAAAGGAGCACGGGGACGATATGGACGACCACCTTCTTGGCCAGCATTATTAAATTGTCCACCATTATTGCTACGATTATTCCAATTGCCCATTCCTGCAGGTTTGGCACCACCACCATTTTGTTGTTGTTGATAACCACTACCGCCAGCAGCACTACTTGAATTGTATTGTTGATATTGTGGCTTTGGTGTATAACCGCCTTGACCACCACTATTAGCTTGATAATTCAATGGATTACTACGCTGTTGTTGCTGTTGACCGCCTATGTTGGGTGCCTGCCAACGTTTGTTATTATTATTACGGTTTCCAACGCCACCTCCCATTGAACGTGCCATATCCAAGAGTGGCTGTGAGGGTTGTTGTCCAGCCTCTTCCAAGACCGATATCAATTCTCTAGCTTGTTTAGCATTATCTGGTGTAAAGAATGTGTAAGCAGTACCCAATTGTTGACAGCGACCAGTGCGACCAATACGATGAACATAATTTTCCGAGGAATTAGGATAATCATAGTTGATGACATATTGCAAGTCTTCCACATCGAGACCACGCGAAGCCACATCCGTTGCAATCAATATATTGGATTTGCCATTACGGAAATCTTTCAATACTGAATCACGTTCAGCTTGGGATTTATCACCATGTATGGATGTGGCTGTGTAGCCTTCACAGCGGATAATTTGCAAGATTTCTTCAACCTAAAAAAAAAAAAAAAACAGATAAGAAATTGTCGTTTGTATCGATCAGAATCTTAGAATTTTTGTATAGAAAAAATTCCCAAAATCTTGGCATTTGTCTATAGGAAAAAAAAAAAAAAAAATTCTCAGCCTGAGAACATTTCTTTGAAAAAATTATTCAATATTCAAAATCTGAGAAGTTTTCTATAAAACCCCTCAAACTCTGAGAATATTTCTTTAGAAAAAGTTCTCAGAATCTTCTATAGCAAGTCCTCCAAGTCTCAGATTTTTTTTTAAAGAAAAAGCCTCCGGAATCTGAGAATTTTTTTTTTTTTTAAATTACTTTTAAATAAAACAAAATCATACTTACTTTGATTTTAGTCTCGACAAATATAATAATTTTATTATTATTATTAGCAGCATTATTTTGTGTTGGCAAAATCTCCTTTAATAACTTAACGACCAATTGTGGTTTTTCATTTTCTTGACAGATTTCAACAATTTGACGAATGTTATGATTGGCCGAAAGATTCATTGAACCAATATTGATTTGTATGTAGTCAGTAAGAAAATCTCCAGCTAATGCTTGTACCTCTTTAGGCCAAGTAGCAGACCACATAACAACTTGACGATCAGGACGAATTTGTTCAATTATCTTACGAATTTGAGGTTCGAAACCCATATCTAACATACGATCAGCTTCATCCAATACCAAATAAGTACAACGTCCTAAGTTAGTAGTACGATTTTCAAGGAAATCAATAAGACGCCCAGGTGTAGCAATGATAACTTCAACACCACGATCTAAATCGCGAGCTTGTGGTACTTTCGAAGAACCACCAAAGATACAAGTATGACGGATTTCGGGTTGACACAAATGTCCATAATCACGCACAACAGATTGAATTTGTTGAGCCAACTCACGAGTAGGTGCTAAAACCAATGCAATAGGTCCTTCGCCACGTTGTAGTGGTGGCTGATTGGCAATATGAACCATAGCTGGTAGCATATAGGCTAAAGTTTTGCCAGAGCCTGTCTGGGCAATGCCTACCAAATCACGACCCGACAAAGCAATTGGCCAACCTTGAGCTTGAATTGCTGTAGGTTTGGTAAAACCTTGACGTTTCATTTCTTCAATGGTATACTCGGGTAGGGTACATTCTTCAAAGGAACCAATTGGATGGGGGAATTTCATTGCCAGATACGGTGATTTGCAAATCAGCACGCAATTCCGATACCTCCTGTTCGCTCATATTCAAAGTATTTGGATGAGGATTATAAAAGTTCTTTTTGAAAGGTTGTAAATCTTCCCATTCTGGTGTATCTAGAGTACGGCCAGGGTTTTTAGCCTTTTCACGTTGTAATTCAGCGCGTTCTTCTTTCGATAGAGAACCCAAATTGATTGCTGGCTTATAAGAGTTATTCGATTGATAGCCGCCATTTCCATTTTGGGGTTTTTGATTGCGTGGAACATAGTTGGGATTGCTACCACGGGGCTTATAGCCTCCAGCTGAGTTATTATAAAAGTTTTGACCACCGCTAGCCATCATGGGATTAAAGCTGTTGCGATAACCACCATAAGCATTTTGGGGATTGCTGCCATAGGCCCCACCCATATTAGGAGCACCGTAACCACCACCACCCATACCAGCTCCATTGGTATTACGTTGATATTGAGGACGTTCTGTACGTTGACCATTATTCGAACTGCCGTTACCATAATTGGCACCAGTAGTGCCAACAGCTGGTGCTGAAGCAGTATAACCGTTTGGATACATGTTTTGTTCTGTTAAGTTTGGTTTCTTTCTTAATTCAATTTAGATTTAGAAGTTTTAAAAGAAAAGTGTAGTAGCGAATATTACAAACAAATTTATTATTTTTTAAAATGTTTGTATTTATGTTTGTTCTAAGGAAAGAAAAATTGGATCAAAAGAAAAATTAATTAGCATTTAGACTTAACATACAACAATTTTCTAAAGAGACTTTATTTAGTGTCATAATCTTGATTTAAAAGCGAAAAAAATAGGGATAGCTAAATTGGGTATCCAATTTAAGTTAGTAGGAAGACCTGTCTTTGGGTGTATTATAAATTCATCTCGTTACATTTCCTTAAGGAGCTTACTAGCTTTAGAAATCAATAAAAACGACAATATTTAAGTATGTATAAAAATAAATGGTTTATTCAGAAACAGAATTTTGCGATAGAAAAACACAGTATTAGATATTATTCTAAAAACTATAATTAAGAATTCGGACTAACATGGCAACCATTTCATTATAGACCCTTTTTTTTAAAGGAATCGAGTGCCATCGTGGATCTCTGGGTACTCATCTGAGAAAATTTTAATTTTTTATCACACACGAATAAATTTAGTCCCCAAAGTAGTCGGATTTTTAAATTTTTGATTTGCACTAAAATGGTACGAGGGTAAACTCAAAAATTAAAAAAACACCCAAAAATATCGTTGTTTTATTTTCCAAAAACTACGCAAAAATTTAAAAACGTCTACGTTAGGGACTTCCTTTTTATTCCTCTACAAAACAAATAAAAAACGATTGGCACCCGATTTTCAATCTTTTTTTGAGAAAAAAATTATTTAATGTAAATATTGCTCATATAAAATATAGGACAAGGAGTTTCTTTAACAAGCTATAACATTTTTATTTCTGCCATGTTTTACAGCATATAAAAAAAAAGTTCAAACTATTGAAATATGAAAAATAAAAAAAAATGTTAATGCCGAAAACATATATACTTAGAAATGTGGTATTATATCGTACAAAATTATCATTTTAACCTTAACCCATTTTCTGCATTAAATTGAATTTAATTTCATTGCAAAATGTTTGATTTTTGACACTTTTAAGATTCATGAGCTTTTGAAAAAAACGTATAATTTCATATAAAAAAATTTGACAAATTTATTTTTAATATTAAATAATTTGTATTTAGAAGCATTTTTTAAACCATTTCGGGACTATTGGATGTATGCCACATTTTCAGTTGAGGAGAGTTGTAGCTTTTAGATTATATTGACCACTTGAACCAATAAGGTCTCAGAGCCGAATAGGGTGACCTCAAATTTAAAATTATGATTTTTTTTAACATTAGCGGTATTCACTCTTAAAAGCATACATGCAAAGATTTTATGCGTGGATGTTATGATACAAAGCGTGGGCGTCTTTTTTATATGTATTGCAAGTTTACAGTACGTTTACAAGTTTGCCAACTTAGCTATTTTCACAAAAAAAAAAGTAGGATCTTTCGACTTTTTTTTATAAATAGTTGGCATTAGTATCATTTTATATGAATTAAATTTAATAGAACACATAAAATAAAATCTTTAATTTGTATTTCTTTCTTCTCTTATTTTGTGTTGCTTTTTATTTTGAATAATTTTTAAAGCCTTTTTTAATTTTTTTACACGAGAAATAAATTTTCTTTTTCCTTATTATTGATTACCGGCAAAACAACCATATGCTAGGTATTGTAATACTATGATTCCATTTACGTGTTTTGGTAAAAAAAAAAAAAAGTATGGAAAAACATGTACAAAACATGTTTTATTTAAAACACGCTCAAAAACACGTTCAGTGGAAACGTAGTAAGAGTTTGCAAGACCAGAATATGCAATAGGTTGCATATAAATAGAAGTCTAGCATATTTTAATTTCATGTATTTTGTTGTTGTAGTCCTGTATACTATAATAGCATTTGTAAAAGATATGCAATGCAAGGTCTGCAAGGGTAGTTTGCCACTAAGAGTGAACACCGCTATTATTTTTAGTACATATTTTCTCGAACGCTATTTGAAATAAGGGATTAAACTTTTAATAGAACATGGTCTAATCCTTCAAGTTTTCAGAAACGTCAAGAGATTTGGAAATTATTCATTACATTTCCTACAAAATGTTGAAACATTATGGGACATACGCTGATACATTATGGGGCAGAGAGCGAAAAAAATTCAACGTTGAGTCCAGCTATCTTTAATTACGTTTTTGTGCTCGTAACTGCATCCAATTAGTCTGTTATTTTGGTTTTTATTTTACAATAAAGTGACTATATCTAAACTAGCCAATTAAATGTTTCTTATTTTTTTTTTTAAGAAAAAAAGTCCTTATTCTGTGCGACCAAAAAATGCAACTGCTTGCAATTTCATATATTTATTAAAATTTTATATAACTGTTTTTATTCGGATTGAAATTTATGTAACTTTGGCTCGATTTGATTTATAAAAATTGATATTTTTCGACTTTTATCTCCAGATTTCAAATCTGGCATTCAAATGTTTCTATACATTCACAATTTCCAAAAATTGGTTAAAAGTGATATATTAGGACTACAGTCTAAATTCGTAAGCTATTTTAAAATTTTTGTTATATTCATGTTTATTTCGCATGCCAAAATTAGTATAAAATATGTGTAGGGAATGTAAAATTTTCAAAATTCCCGGGATCCCGCTTGAAAAATAAATTATAAAATGTTTCATATTAAATGATATTTTTTTGTAACCAAAATAAAAAATAAGTCTCCAGAGAGAAATTGATTTTTTTAATTTCAATTCCTTTAACAAATCTTAGAGTTTGAAAAAAATAAAAATATTCACAAATATAAAAGCTAGAAAATTTATAGAAGAGTTCGGACAAAAACGGCAATTACACAATAATTGGTAATTGAAAGTGTATTGGACAATTTTTTTAAAAGCAATCTAGAGTGACATTAAATGTCTAATTTAAGGTCGAAAAAGTCTAAGATTATCGATGAAGTTAACATAATTCTTTCTTTTAAAAAATTATTAAAAGTTAACTGCTGCATTGAAAATGTAAGTTTACATTTTTTTGGTTTAAATTGTATTGTACCAAATTCCCGGGATTGCGGAACAGAAAAATGCTTAGTTTCCCGGAATGCATCACCTAGCCATATGGCGTAAAGAAGTTAAAAAAAATAAATTCTCTCTTATTTGCCTTCTAATTTTAAAAATTGAATTTTTTGAAAAAATTTTATTTTTAAAAAACCTAGCCGTTCTTATGCAAAAATAAATTTGTCCATATTTTTTACACATCAAAAGTTATGACCTTTTAAGTGAAGTCCCTACCCCACAATTTGAAGCTATAGGGTTGCCAGTTTTCAAAAAAAAAAAAAAAATTTAAATACTTGCGTATACTTCGCCAACCGCCTGATTTCATCAGGCAAACCAAAATTTAAAAAAAAAAAAAAATACTTGCGTTCACTACCGCACACACTCAAAAAATTTTATCAAAATCGAAAAACATCGATTAATTTTATGGTGATATTAAATGGAATGGCTCAGCTGATAAATTATTTTTTATTCTAGAGTAATGGAAAGCTGCGTGCAAAGATATCTAAATTTTCAAAATTTTGGATACGCTTCTATATAAAAATTAAAAAGTTATAGTTTTTAATCCTTAAACGTGAGATTGGATCACTTAAATATACTTGTTAGAGCTTTTGAGAATTAATTCGATTTTAAATTCTACGGGCTTAAGGCTTAATTAGTTTCGAAGTAGAAGAAAAAAAGTAACTTAGCTTTCTTGTAATGAAGAGAAAGAAAGAGTTTAAAAATAGTTTTGTTATCATTATTATTAATATATAACGGGGTTGAAACTCTGCATATTTACAAAAATAGAAAAATTTATTATTTTAGCTAGGTTGATACATGTATTTCAATTATCTTTTGCTTGTTACATAGACTTTATTGTCTATTTCAACAGATTTTTTTTACGATTTTACTTGACAACAGTTTCAATACGTAGAAAAAGAAAAAAAATGTGTCTACTTTTTTAAAACATTTCAGGCTTCATTAGTCTGTTTTTATAGTAATAAAAACTATCTGTAGACAATTAAAGGTGTTAAAAAAAAGTACACTTTTTTGTCTTTTTGCTAAAAAAAAATCAGTTTAAAATAGAAACTTAATGCTTCTATTATTGACATTAAATTCTATGTACAAGAATAGAAAGATAACACTATTTTTATGCTCTTTTTATTTATTACAAGAATGCTTTTTTACCTCCACTTTTAAACTAATTAACCCTTTAATTGTCTACAGATACGTTGTATTACTTTACGAACAGACCAAAGAAGCCTTATTACAAAATTTTGTTAATGGTCTTCTAATTCAGTTGAACAAATTGTTTCCGTTTTGGTTTAATTTGGTTATTAAACTAAATTAATTAGTTATTCCTTTTTATCACAAGAAAAAATCCGGCTGTAGTTGAACTTATTTTTACTGCTGATAATTAGTTTACAAATTTGTTTAGAAAACTAGCATGATCAAATTTTTAGAATAAGTGTTCCGAAGTTACTTAGTCTTATTTTATATTTTAACACGGCAAATATAAAAACTTTTTATATTCCAATTTTGTTTAAAAAACCTCTATTTTATCTCAAAAATTTTGTGTAGGCTTGATGACTAGCTCAATAACCCATACATTAATAAAACCGGTTTTAAAAATGTTGTTAGTTCGTCGTATTGTATTTCAGCTGAAGAAATATTTACTGGTAACTTTTTTAATGTCTGTCTTTGGCTGTAAGATTAGAAACAGAATAAAGGCCAAAAGATATCTACCGACGAACAACATGCACTAAACAATCGAAACAATAAACTGCTGGGATAAGGTTTACAAAGCATTAATATTTTTATTTTAAATTAAATCTTAAATATAATTAAAAAAAAAAAAAAAACGCTACCCTGATCATAATTATGTATTAAAGTAATGCAGATAGTAATTTGGTATCATTACTGATAGTTCAAAATATAGTAGCTCATTATCGTTACTACACTGGGAAGTTGTATCGTTAAATTTAATTTTAGCCATAATATTAACAAAATCGGAAAATTGCATCTAAACTCAACTTTTTCCAATATGTTTTGTTTTGTAGACAGAAGAAAAGTTTTACAGAAATAAGGGATATAAAATTAAAAAAAAAAAAAAAAAAAAAAAAAAAAACAACCACCAACGTGAAATAATAGTAGTATTTGTATCGATTAATCGTCTTCGGCTTCGACTGGTCGAACACAAACACTTTTAAATCTTAAGTTGACATAATTCCTACATTAAATAATTTTTTAAAACTTTTTAATCATTATATTATTACCTCAAATAGTATTAATGTATTTTAACTTTTATAAAACTAACACATTTTCTTCATAGTTAATGACGACTACACATTTGATAAGGTATTTTATAATAACAGAGTTGCCATTTTTTAGTACTTATTGGGAAAAAAATCAATAGTGGGCTTATCGTACCAATATATTAATTTTAGTACCTCCCGGTTAGTTAAAAAAAAGTATTCCTCAATTCAATTAACGAATTGATTCGCAAAATTTTTGTTGTTGATTGAATAATTTTCTACTTTATTAAATCAATATCAAATACAAAATTTAAATTTGTGGATATATTAAATAGTAGTGTCCGACCGAGTACTCGGCTTCGGCTTCGGAGTTCGGCCAAAAAGTGAAGTTCGGCCAAGTTCGGTGTTCGGCCAAATTTTGGCCGAATTTGGCCGAACTACCGAACTTTTTATGATTATTTATAAAAAGCACAAATAAATAACAACTGTGGGTTTATTTACTTTTCAGAATTTACAAAAAGACTACATAAAATATACAACGTTGAATATGATAGATTATCCAAAAAAAAACAACGATATTTAAATATCAATGTGTGTGAAAAAATTTCAAAAAGCCGAGTTTAAAAAAAAAAATATCCAGAAATATACCTACAAGACTTATAAGCAAATAATAAAATTTAATGCAATATAATTAAATAAAAAAAAAAATCGAGTGGTTAGTAATCCTAAAAAGAGAATAATAGGTTCATCAATTTGGGATAGAACCAAACGAAAATTTTATTGAAAAAGAAATTAAAATGTTTATTGCGGAGCCTTTCAGTCCCCGAAATATAAATATATTTGAGTATTGGAATTCAAGTCCATTTACAAATTTAAAAGCTGTAGCAATAAAATATTTATCAGCCCCACCAACTAGTGTAGCTAGCAGCTTTTTAGCGCTGCCGGACAGCTGTATTCTGATAGACGAAGCAATTCACATTGTGTGAATGCGGAAAAATTGCTTTTCTGTCATTACAATATCAAACTTTTTAATTTTAAATTTTAAATATTAAAGTTTAAGTTTTTTTTTTATATCGACTTAAAAATCGATCAAATATTTTTCTTTGACTATAAAATATAGTACAAATATTTTATTTATGTACATAAAATAGTACAACTATTTACCAAATATGATTTTTTAAAAAATAAACCTATAAATTTGTATTTTCTTTATGTTTAATAACTTTTTGGTTTAAATTTATTGATCTAAAAAAACAATTTATATTTTTTTTTTTTATTAAAACAAAAAGTTCGGCTTCGGCCTCGGCCGAACATTGATATTATGGCCGAAGTTCGGCTTCCGCCGAAAAAAATGAGTTCGGTCGGACACTATTAAATAGTATAATCAAACTAATTGAGACATCACATAGGAATTGACGGATTTTCTTCGAAGTGGAGAAATTTGTTTGTATACGCATAAGCATATTCAAACGAAGATATCGCACTTGATCAACAAGAGGGTATTAACTTAAAATTTTAAAAATATCACTTTTTTCAAGAAATCAACTAACAACATCATTTCAAGAAATCAACTAACAATTTCAACGTATTCCGATTACTCTTTCATCTCGAAAACCACTTTTGAGACCATTTTCATGATAATGTAGTGATCACCTTTATTTCAACAAAAATGTATTATTTCGAGTTAATACAAAAGTTCAAATAGAAATGAATCGTATATTTTCATAAAAAATATATTATTTTGATTTGAGCCTTTATTTATGTTAAAAATAATCAAACTGTTTTATTTGAGTTGATACTGTTTTGTTGATAAAATTTGTCGATAAAATTTCAAAAAAATGGTATTAACTCAAAAAAAACTGAAAATTTTAAAATTTTGAGTTAATACCCAGTAAAAAACGCTGCTTACATGCAAGCAGGTTTGTAAGGGAGTAAGACAAAAAGAATCCCTTACAAACCTGCTTACATATGCTATGATTTTTATATGGCGAATTCCCACTTGGAAGCATTAATTTGGACAAAATAAGCGCTGATTTTAGCGCTTATAAAAAGCTGTGATTTCATGGCCTGCAGTAAAATCATATTTCATGTCTATATTATTACGATTAGAAGTAACAACATGAATATACCATACATAATTTATTTTACATAAAATTCTACAGACATTAATTTTTTGTTGTTAAATTTTTTGACATATAATATAATCATTTTATTTTTGTTACCGCTCCACGTGCTAGCTCTATAGAAACAGTTAAATGACTAATTATTTTTTATTACTTACTCGAAAACACCAAACACAACCGGAAATCACTCGGGAAAATTGGTACAGATTGTTTATAATACACGACTTTCTGCATTACAACCTGCATCCTTGTAAGGGATTAGCGTAAGCTGCTTACAACCTTCATCCTTGTAAGGGAAAACAATAAGCTCAACATTTTTGTTTGTTTATTTTTATACGAAAATTATTCGTTTAATTTGCTGTTTCTCAATATTATGTAATAGTAAGCACTTACATCAGCGCATTTGTTTTATCCTGCTTCTAAAAACACGAAAATTTTTTTGCTGGGTACCCTCTTGTTGATCAAGTGCGATATCTACATTTTATACAACACACAGTTTGTAAACCAAATTCGAGAACGAACACTAAATTTATTGGACTTAGCCACTTTTTTAAGTTAGCAATAGTTTTTTCGATATTTGCGATTTTGTTCAGAACCAATTAATATTTTATACAATTTACAAATTATAGCTTATCATATACATGAATTCATCCACTTAGAAGCACTTAGAAAATTTTTTTTCACGTTATTTCATTCTAACACGTGTTATTTCATTATTAACGATTCCAAAAATGGTCCACTTTTTCAGATCCGTGGCCCGAGATAGTGCCATTTTAGACCTACTAGAGGACACAGTGGGGAAATTGGATTTTTTTGAGCAAATTTGCCTACAGCAATCAGTTTAAAACAAATTTGAAAAAAATTCCAATTCGAAAAATAGCTAATCGATTTGGCATTTATTTCTCATGGCCGATTTTTAAACGCCATTTATTTAATATTTTTAACAAATTGTCAACATCAGCTAAATTTCCATTTTTTTAATATTTCTGATAAAAAAATTTAAAAATGTTAAACGAAATGTATAACTTTTAGGTAATTTTATTATCCATGTATAGTCGTTATCAAATCTTGTGTCACTTTTTTTATTTTGTTTTGCATAAACGAATTTAATCAAAAATAGGCCTTTTTATTTTTCATACAACATACCTAAAACTTTACCAATCGTGGTGGTCTTTCATGAAAATTTATATTCTGATTCATCGACATGCATCTTTACAAAATTCAAGAAATGCAATTAGACAATTGAAGTGATGGTTAAGAGCAAAGAAAATAATGTAATTTTTTTTTAATGTTTAGCTTTTCAAACTAAAAAACATGAGCAAACTATCATTCAATTTATTACAAATATTAGGTATTTTACAACAAAGTAGTACCTACAGAAGAAGTCCCCACTTAAATGCACAATCGAAAGTAAAGTTTTCTGCGTATTTAACCGGGGGAATAATTTATCCGAAAACTCGGTTAAACGCACAGTAAGTAAGTCATTTAGGAAAATATTGCTTAAATGCGTAAACAAAAATTTGTTAACTCTTTTTGCTTAAATAATTTTTTTTTTTCCATGAAAATAAAAATTATTCAAGTTCTGGAAAATACTCTATATTTTTTTTAATAGGATATTGTCCTAACAAATAATCTATAGAGTTTTTGTTTTCAAATTTATTAATTGACCACTTTCAGGAATGTGTTGATAGATATATTTCGGGATATAGGTCCCCATCATCAGAACACGTTTTGAAAGAAGTGACAATCTAACGCAAACATCAAACATTCATATAAACTAGTTATCCCACTAAATGAAAACTAATATATGAGTTCGAAGTTAAAGATTATCACTATTGTTAACAATAAATTGAAAACTTGTTCGTTATGTGCAAGCTCTACTTGAATAATTTTCATTTTCATTACACAATTAAAGGTCGAAAAAACATAATTTTTATTGTTAATAAAAACTATATCAAATTTTTTTTTTTCCTTTAAAGGTAAATTTTATTTCGATTATTATCAAGAAAATTAAATTGCGAACGCTGATCTAACAAAAAGTATCAATACAGAATATAATAGTTGAAAATTATCTCTAAAAACTCTAAGAATATTGTCCCCTGACGGAATGAAATTTGAGTAAAATTTCAATAATTTTAGAAAATTAAATTAATAATTAAGCATTTTCAACTTTTGATTGACACAAAACGACGGATGTGTTAAATAATTCAGCCCAAATCGCTCTAGCGGATTCGATACGTAACTCATTTTTGAAACGTTATACTAGTTAAAAGAAAATAGAAGATAATGTTGTTGTTTTGTCTCTATCTAACTCATTAAACGGAAACCCGAAGAGAAAATCAGTTTTTAACTGAACTTAAGGCTGAAACATAAATGGCTAAGTGATTTGACAATACCTTTTTTATTTTTTTATTAAATCTTCATTTACATAACCGAGCCCTTAGAGCCTAATGTGGGTAATTAAAGCTAGTTACTAAATAACAAACTTCTATACAAAATTAAAACTTATATATAATATAAAGTAAAAGTAAAGCAATAAATTAACATTTGTAGAGATAATTTAACACAATTAAGTATTTAAAAATAAAGAGGATAATACAAAAAATGAATTCATAATGAATGCAGGATAAATTAATCCTTCCAAGAATCTTAAATACCACAAAAAAATATTTTTTTTCTTTATAGTTTTCCTTTAAAAGTCGTACATACTACGAAAACTACAATTCATGGAATATACCAAATTCTACCAATTAAGATTTGAATAAGTAAACTTTCTTAAATTCCTTGGCAAAGCATTTCACATACTTGACACATGAGTTTGAAACAATTTGAAACATAAATATTCAAACGACTAATGGGTGGAATAATTTGAAGAATTCGCTCCGAACGAGTAAAATTAAATTTATCAACAATGTATGACGGGTAATAATTAACGATGGATTTATAAAAAAAAAATAACAGTCTAATACTGATAAAATTTTCAAAAGACGTTCCAAGAAAGCTAAATGTATGTTGTGATACATAATCACTCCTTTTCAAATTGAAAACATAACGAATAATTCTGCTAAAAACAAATTTATATTTCCTAAAAGGGATACATCCAGTACCTGAAAACCCCTCTGCGCAATACGATATATCCGGCATTAATATAGCCATGTCGCTTTTTTACTGAAAATAGCAGATAAATATTTAGCGAGTACAACCTCTTCAAGAGAAATGATATACGAGAGGATAAATAATTAAAAGGGAACGGACATTAATAAAAAAAAAAGCTCTTAAAGAAAATATGGATACTTATGGGAACCAAGTAAAAAATGTAAATAGCTCTCCCGTTAATTTAAAGCCAAAAAATAAGCAAGGAAGTTCAGTAACTGAGAAAGAGGTGAAAGAAAATATAAAACCTTCATCTCTTAATTTACCATTAAAAGACATAACAAAGAGAGATGACGATGTAGTTGCCATAAGATGTCAAAATGAAAACGAAAGAAACATATCAGATGAAATTAAAGAGAAAATGGTAAACCTAAAATTGTGATCGCTGGTATGCAAAAAGAATTGGAAAGAATCTGAATTGTTGACGCTATAAAAAATCAAAATGAAATCCAATGTTCCTATTTACAGTGTATTAAGGTATATAGATCCTATAAAATCCTAATTAATTACAATTTTGTCGAAGGTTTCGACAAAATTAAGAAAAAAAAATAAGTTAAATATTAACCATACTACCAAATACTGCAGAAGAGAAGTTCAAATTTGTGCTAAATGCAGAGAAAGTGGTCACTCTTACAAGGAATGTAATAATAACGTATTCAAATGTATTAATTGTGTCAAAACTAACTAAAACTAAAGGTTGAATTTGACGAAAGTAGTTTTTAATCATAATAGAGAAGCACTGAATGTCGTATATTGCAGCGGAAAAATAAATTTGAGAGAGAGAGAATTGCATATTAGCAATTAAATTCAATTAGTGGACTGTATTTAAATATCGGAGGTTTGCGATAAAATTTTAATCAACTAGAGATTTTAAGTTCTGAAGAATGTTTTGATTTATACATTTAATGGATGATATTGATGATTTAGAAATTGCGTTAAAAAACTACATTATGAGAAGTAATAGTATATCCAATCATACAGGAGTTGTTTGTATATTGGAAAAAAGGATTTGGTGGTTAAAAATTGAAATGAGGAACAAAACCCTAAAATTATATTTAGTTGGTGTTTATAGATCACATTTTTTAGAGGCGGAAATTGAGAAAGTTAATATCAATGTTTGATTTATATTTCTTCTAATAATGGGTGATTTTAATATAAATTAGTATAATAACAATGCTTATGAAACGAAACTACAACAAAAATTTAGTATATTTTTAAACAAATTGTAACACAACCTAAGAGGATAACGAACACAACTTCTACTTTTTCACATTCGAACAATGCTTTTCGGTTAAAACTGTTAACTTATTTTTCGAGAGTGAATTTGTGTTTTTTTTATTTTTTATATTATTCTTTGGGTTGTTGCTAATTATGATGAACGGACTTTAACGTAATTAATATTTTTTTTTTGCGTTTTTAACAGCAACTTTTCTTTTTGGCTGGGGAGCCAAGAATAAATGATGCGCATGCATGCATTTTGTTTTTCTACACATATATATATTTTTTTTTTTTATAGTATGTGTAGTTTTTAAATCAGATTTTCAGATCTTGTTCAGGAATATATTGCTATGTAATACTTTTTTTGACCTAAATGGCTTTTTGTATTACAATATGGAGAAATAAATAAATTGATTATGATTTCACTAACATTAAGCACTTTACGGCAAAAACAAATTTTAAATTAAAGATAAGCGACCACGAGTCCTTAGAAATTCACATTTCTGTGAAGCAGGATTTTGAATTACCAAAAATAATGTTGATAAGCAAATTAAATTTTACTTATCGTGCAAATCTGAGTTGAAATGAATAATATAACCTCAAATAGTCATTTTAATGAAATCTCTGGTATATTAGTTAAAAACATAAATGATGCACTAGTCCCAATCAGAGAACAGAATGAGACCATTCGTTTTTGTTGTCCATTCATACATTCATTGCTTTTGCATTGCTTTTATTCAACAACAACAGATTATGCTGTTGCTGTATATTCCATTTGTTTTTGTTGAATGCCTTTTTAATATTCATTTTTATAATGCCGTTACATGTCAAGCAATGAAATGATGACACATGAATAACATGAAATCAATGACAACATTCGCGTAGTATTCGTTGACCTGTAGCAATAATAATAATTTTTATTTTTAGTTTTATTAAACATGAAATATGTATAAAATTTTGTTTAATTTTATTAAACATGAAATATGTATAAAATTTTTTAATTTTACTGTATTAAAGTAATGTTTCACAAAAAAATTTGTTAAAAGTTTTATTCATTTAACATTGAGACCATTCATACCAATCGTTGTGTATTCGATGTTTTCGTGAGTGTTAAGTGAGGTTAACACTAGACAAGCAATGCAATGCATGGTTTTCGTTACACTCACTTTTCTCAATTCTGTCAATTGTTGCTTTATTGAAATGATGTGAGTTGACAACAATGTACTCATTTTTGTGATTGCATTCAAAAGCATGAAACAAGGCACTCAAAACGTTCTCTGGTCCCAATAGATAAATAACAACAGCATATACAAGGAATAAATGATAATATTATGGTATAGTAATAAATGTCACTGGAAAAATTACAAACAATTCAGAAATATATACAAATCGGAACTTGAGTTTGCAAAAAACAATTTTATTAATATCAAGATTACAAGCTGTTTTGTCAAGGGAACTATGTGGAAAACTATTAAATCGTTAGTGCTCAAAAAAGACAATTCAAAAGTATTAGAAATACAGATAAATGGAAAAATAATATCGAAAGAACAATAAGTAGCCAATCATTTGAACTCATTTTTTATTGATAGTGTCCTACAAATATGGAATTAATTATAACCAATAGCATACTTTTTGTAAAATATGAAAATATTAGCAGAGAAGACTCACGTTTACAGTTCAATTTTGATTTAATTGGCATATTCAAGTAAAAAAAAACACTATGAAAATAATGAATAACAAAAAAGATAAAAATTTCCTCAACGTTAAGATGCTGCTAGATAATTATAATATAATTGCAACACATTTACATCGTCCGGTTGAGTTATCTCTTCAGAATGGAATTTTTCCAGACTGTCTTAAAAAGGCCTGTGTTGTGCCAATACAGAAAGTAAAAAAATACTGAAGACCCAAATGCAATTCGCCCAGTTAATATGCTTACAACAATTAGCAACATTTTTGAAAAAGTTGTGCACTACCAGTTAAACAAATTTTTTAAAGACAACAATTTACTCAATGAAACACAAACTGTTTTTAGATACCATCAGATTTGTGAATCTATACTGAATCTCGTAGTTACACAATGGAAGACAGAAGTTAGCAATAAGTACATACTGTGTGATAACGCTTTGGTTAGATTTGAAGAGAACATTTATTACTAAATGTATGCTTTTAATTTAATTTATTTCAAAAAACCAACCGAGCCCTTCGGGCCATATATAGTTGGTAGACCAACATTAACAATCAACTTCATTATGTCACTTAAAACTATAAAACCTTAAATATCCTATTTTCTAACAATATAAAACAGTTTGTATATAGCAAGTTTAACTTACAAAAATTTAAGAAAAAAGTTTAAAAGAATTATTAAAGAATATGGCATAAACTCACATGACAAAAAGTATTGCAGTTTAGAGAATTTTGAAAATTTATGGGAATTTTTGAAAATTTTTGCACATCAAATATCATTTACAGAAGCATATTCTACAAGTTTACACTTGAATGTTTTTAAAGATAGATCAAAAGATCTAAGTGGTAAGGGTAAATGGTTCCAACACTTAGCTACACGAACATGAAATGATCGTTCATGAATAATATAATTTCTAATGGGATATAAAAGTTGAGGGTTTCTTTCAGTGTTCAAGAGTATAAAATGTCTATGTACATATTCAGGGCAATTAGAGAGCATGACTTTATGATAGAATAATAGCAATCGAATTCGAACAAAATTTTTAAAACTGCATCCCAAAAAATCAGAAATATGCCTCGAAACATGATCATATGGCTTCAATTTGTTTTTGAGACTATTAATAGGAAGATATTGTTGGAAAAGCTTGAGAAGTAGAAGGAGTAAGAAACATTGAATTAAAATGTTTTAAAAATTATTTAGAAAATCGAACCCAACAAACAAAATGTGTTGAAAGTAAATCAACGAAAAGAAATGTAAATGTCGGGGTGCCGCAGGGGGCTAATTATAGGAACATTACGATTTTAAATATATATTGTTTTGGAAAAATTTTTAAAGAACTCTAAAGTTTATATGTTTGCAGATGATGAGCTTATTTATATAACTGGAAAAAAATATTTAGGAAGTCGAGAAATACCTAAAAATGAATAAATTGAGACCTATTTTCTGACGAAATAGTTTGTGACTCTAGTTAAGACTGTATTCCCCATGTGTTTGTTGTTGCAAATCACAAAATATTTTATTTATTTGAAATTTTGTTAAAAAAATAAACCCCTTATACAGACATCATCACAAAATGACAAATAAAATTTGTATTTTTTTGAATTTTATTGTTGTTTTGTATACAAAGCTGAGACTTTAGTCTTAAAAATGGTCTTACGACAGTTATAATTAGTCACAAGTACGAATAGGCCTGTAAAATTAAACAAATGTCGTGGTAATTAACGAAAATACGAGTGAAAATATAATTATAATTGGTGTACCTAAAGAAAAAGTGGAGGAAATTAAATATCTGGGTGTCATGATTGACAAAAATTTCAAGTTGAATTTGCATTTTAACTATATTTGCAAAAAACTAAAAAAAAAATGCTTTTTAAGATGAATTCGAAGTAAAATTTCAATAGTTGCATCTATAACAATTTATAACACAACAGTAAACCTACATTTTAAATACTGGTTAGACAATTATGTTTTAGACTTTACTTTTTACAAATCTGTCACAATTTGATTAGTATATAAAAAAAAGACAACATATTCGATTTTGTCACAATATATGGAGTTACAGTGCGTTTACGAAAAGTATCCGCTCGAGTATGAAGCCTTTATTTTCGAACTTTGCGAATGTATTTTGTGGTATTAAACCTGAAATCAAAAAACGTTCTAACATCCCCAATTTTTGTTTTCAAATGTTGGCAACCCTTTTGTGTCTATACGTGATTTTTTTTGTAATTTTTAAGAAAAAAAAAATGATGAAATTGGAACTTACCTAACTTTGCGTTTTTGTCACAGAGTTATTTTTCAGTTATCCTAATAAGATGCTTAAAACTTATTATTAGAATCTATTTTATGTAGTTCTATTGTAAAGTTTTATTTTATACAACTTATTATTTCTAACCAAAGCCGCCGCCTCGCTTTCTTTTTTTTTTTGTCTTCGGGTTTTTTCTTCTTTGTGTGTGGAAAAAAATCGATTTTTTTTCTTCACTTACGTAGTTTGATTTTATTCCTTGCTTTTTTTGATATACTTTAACGAAAAAAGTAATTGTTTCTTTTTACGTTTTTCGTATTAAGTATTTATTTAAAGTTGCTACTAATATATCTACTAAATTTAAATAAATTAATGATATTAATACTAATTTATTTAAAAAATATTTGCAGCAAAAGCGAGGAACGACGTTGGCTTATCAAACCAAACTAAATAAAATGGCTGCTTGCCACTAGAGTTGTAAAAGTATTGAGTATTACGGTACTAAGTAGTAAAAGTATAGAGTATTCCGTTACTGAGTACTTAATAGTAGGATATTTTTATCTGTACTCAATACTTAATACTTTAAAGGTGCCCATACACATTGCAATATTATTGCCAATATTGTCATTTTGAACTACACAGTGCAATAAGATGTACAAAACTTTTGCACAAAATATGACACCACTGAGGGAGGGATATAAAAATTGCACAATGTGGAGAACACACTAAGGGTATTCACGATGGTCATTTGCACGCGATGCACAGTCGGTTATTTGCACTTTCTCAGCCTTTAGCAGTATTTACGATGCTAACTGTGCTTATTCGCAACGTGAGTACCCTCTCTATGAAATATTTTTCTCATTTCTTGGTTTTGCAATAAGAATCAATCTTTTTATTTTTTTTTCTCAATATATTGTACAACCTTCCTGTCATACGCACTGGTAGTTTTTAGCACAACAGCAAAAGTTCACTAAGAAAATTATGTAGGTAGAATCAACTGCAAATGGCAGTTAAAATAACTACATGTGCAGTTGAAAAGGTGTACACTACATTTGCATTTAAATCAACTGCAATGTGTAGTTGTTTTTAACTGTTAAAAATTAACTTTAGAATGTAGTAAACACAACTACAAATGCAGTTAAAACAACATTCCCGCAATAGATCTAGTAACGTATTCCTGAAAGTGGTCAACTAATAAATTTGGAAACAAAAACTCTATCGATTATTTGTTAGGACAATGTCCTAATAAAGAAATATAGAGTTTGGCCTCGAGCTTGAGTAATTTTCATTTTATGAAAACTTTAATTAGTTTAATGAAAAGTTTCAATGGACGAGTTCCAGTACAATTTCAATGCTTCTATGAAAAAATTCAACATTGTCTTGAAATTCATATAAATATGGATTAGCATTAATTTGAACTTTAAAATAATTAAAACAAAATAAATAATTATCTACCTAATTTCCCTAAGCCGATAAAAATATGTTACCCAGAGGCTTAAGGTTTGCTTTCACTCGATTCAAGATGTCAAAAAATAAATACAAATAGAGAGACTACACTTCTCACGCCTTTCAGCAACAAAAACATGAAACTTTTACTTTTTTACCCTAAAAAATAATTGCAGTGTTGATAAAAAAAAAATTGTTGCTTAAAACACTCACTTTTATGTTGCTGATTATATTTTGTTATTTTCTATTAAAATTTAATATATTTTAATTTTATCTTGCTAAAATCTAAAATTTATTAAATTATTATTCACAAAGATAATAAAAACTAGTCTAGACTTTTAAATTTCTACAACATGTGTTCATTTGCTCGGTGCGAGTTTACGAACAAATAAAAAGAGGTCAGATTGAGAATGACTGAGTTGGATAGAAACCCACTGATAATATTTTATGCAGCGTTTCGTTCTTAGCTTTTCTTGCCATTTGTTGGCCAAAGTTGAGAAAACTTGCAAAAAAAAAATTTAGAAAAAATCCATATAAACATGTAACCGGTTAATCGACCTATTTTAATCGATTATTCGGGTATAATAATTATTTGAGTTTTAAATTGTTTGTTTCGAGATTAACCGAAACAGAGGCGATTAATCGAGGAATCGGTTAAACACTAGGAAATATTTATCGGTTTTGCAAGTTTAATGCAAGATATTATTCGTCGAAGTCTCTAGTTTACGCGTTACGTAGAAAAGGGCAAATCTATTAGCTGCGGTACAAATTAGAGGCATTAATCTAAAAAATTTAAATTGTCTAGTTCCTTAGAGAATCTTGAAAGCATCCTTGAGCATTAAGAAACATTATTATATTAAATCTAAATCCAAAAATTTAAAGTTTTTTAGTCCTTTAGAGAATCTTGAAAGCTTCCTTAAGAAACATTATTACATTTAATTTTTAGCGGATGTCAACACTTTTCTAAATATGTATTAAAATGAAAAATGGGAGATTGTTTTAATTTTTTTATTAAAATTTTATTGAAAAACTTCAAAAAAATACTGTTTTAATGCAGAATCGTAGAATTTTTAAATATTTTATCAAATTTTTTGACAGAAGGTAGGTACAGTAACTATTTTTTAAATTACAGAAAATAGTAGTGATATAAACCGTTTTTAAAAACGGTTTAGCTCACGGAATGTTATCGCTAGAGCCAAAATATTTTAGGAGTCATCACAAAACAGGTTAATCTTTATATTCAGGGTGAGCATCTTGCATTTTTTTAAAAAACCTCAAAATGAGGAACTCTAATGTATATGAATTTATAAAATTTAAAAAGACGTTAAAAGTATCGAGTAATATTGAGTATTCAAAAAGTATCAAAATTATAAAATTTTGCTGGTTAGAATATTTTTTTATTTAAAAAAATTTTAACTTTAAACACTTTCTTGCTTCCAACCCGTGCACTGCACACAAAAAATACTTCACAAAGTATTTTTTATATTTGGTTTTCTATCGAAAATAGCGAAATTTCTTATTATATTATTATATATATATATAAATTCCTGGGAATCCTAGTTGGAACATAGGGCCAGTTATTATTACCCTTTTTTAAAGTTGGTTTTAATTATCAAAATGTCGCTGAATGTATAAACCTAGAAACGAACTGTTAATTTCGACGAACTGTTTCTTAAAATCTGTGATTTTATTAATTAGTACAACATTATTTATTTATTAACTTCTTATTGTAACAAACATTTTAAACTATGTATTACATTTTAACAACATTAGGCTGCTATCACAGCTACTTCGTTTCCGTGGTCTCTACATTTGGCTCCTTGTGTTTAATGTTTTTCTCAAATTTTTCAAATTCCTTGTCAATTATTTTGTCAACTGCATCAAAAACTTGCTCAACACCCTGTACTTCGGGTACATAAAATTGTAACATATTTTCTACGCCATTTTTTAATGTAACAATTGAACTCGGACATGATGAGCAAGAGCCTTGCATTTTTAATTTAACAATGCCATCTTCGAAGCCCATAAATATGATGTCGCCACCATCTTCTTGAACTGTGGGTCGTATACGACTATCTAATAGCTCTTTAATCATCATGACAATTTCATCGTCATCATCATCGATTTGAGTATCTGTATTAGGTTTACCTTCGCTCAATATGGGTAGACCACTTGAAAAGAAATCCATAATAACAGCAAATACCTCAGGCTTAATAACGCCCCATTCGGCATCTTCTTGTTTTGAAATTGTTATAAAATCGGCTCCAAAAAATACCGAACGTACACCCTCAATGCGAAACAGCAATTTTGCTAAATAAAAAAAAAAAAACAATCGTAATATTTTAATTTTAAACACTTAATACTCTATCTATTAATACTCACCCAAAGGACTACAGTACGCTGCCGAAACAGAGGGAAAATCATAAGTACTTCCCGTACCCAATACCTCTATGCCTGGTAAAAATTTCAAACTATCTGGATTAGGTGTATCTTGTGTTTGTATAAACATTGATCTTGTCAAACTTTGTAAAGGACTTAAAATTTTTGCATTTTCTAAAAGTTTTATTTCGTTTTGTCCTGCTGTTGTCTTCCAACCATTTTGCATCAGGTATCTCCTTAGAACTGCATTGCTTTTGTAAGAAATCAAAACAGAATAATTTACTATTTTTGTTGGGGATTGCTTCTCATAGTTTACCTATTTATTTTAATAATATTATTGCTAATATTACGTGAATTTTTAATTGCGTTTAATATTATTTTCGACATTTCTTTGCCTGTGTTTATTGCCTGTTATTATTGCACAAACTAACCTAAAATTTTGAATGCAAAAATCAGCTGTTACTTTTTGAGTTCTTCATTGAACCTACTCTATAGTACAGTGGTGTCAAACAACAATCTGATCAAATAAGTGCAGACTTATAAGCTGTTCACATTACAATTCTTAATAAATAAATAAACTTAAGGCTGAATTAGTTTGTACGTTACGTTCAGTGACGAATCAGCTGATTTGTTTTTGATATATGAAAATGAGTGTGTGTTATTTACAAATCTCATAGTTAAATCACTTACAAAACTTTGTGAACAGGTTCTCTAAGAAAAACGATATCGTTTTGTTCAAAACGATACCTAAATTGCTATAGTTTTGACGGTGTTACTCACAAACACATTTCACTAATCGATCGAAAATTGTTGTTTTTTATACCAAAATTATTAACATTTTTTAAATTTTGTATGGAATATGGTTGTAGTTTAACTTTGAGAAGTGGACGATAATCGTCGACCGTCCCACAGAATGCCTAGCCAGGGTATTAAGGTGTTTAACACGATAGTGTAAATCCCACGTAAACACATGCTTAGCCAATTCGTCAGACATGTTGTAAGGTTGCGTTTACATTATGCTCGAAATCCAGTTTAAACTAGATTTCGAAATTCAGTTCATGTATACTTTTATCATATGATTAAATCCAGTTTAAACTGTATTTCGATCGTAAATGTCAATGCAGCTTAAGGTCTGAAATATCTCAAAACCAAGTTTTGGTCTTTTAAAAGCGCTGAATTAACAACACTAGTCAGGGCCACTGTCTTCCGTCTTTACTGAACATACTCGACATCTGCTTTAAAGATTCAATGAATGACATTTTGCCGACAATGTAAATAAAAGTGAAAAAAATAAATGAAACTTTACATTTTAAAATAAGATAAACTAACAATTACACAAAATAAAGAAAGATGAGTGAACCCAAAGCGTCTGTGAGTGATGACAAAAAGTACAGAATACAAGGTAGGAGAAAATAAAGACATCGTTTTTACTATAAATAGAAGAATCAAAAGATTACAAAACATTTGCGAACATAAAGCGGCCGCATTTTTAGGTTTAGTTGGTGGCATATCAGCATTATTTGGATTTTCGCGTTCCTTAGTAAAAGCAAAAAGATCCGAAGCGAAACTTATTGAAAAGGGAGGCACAAAATCCTTGATACTATTGGACGAGGGATCAGCTTTAGCCATGAGAGCTTTTGGTTGGGGCTCTTTATATGCTGTGCTGGGTACAGGAGCATTTTGTTTAGGTGTTTGGAAGTTATCAGGAGCAAATAATGTATGTGATATATATTACTTAAGAATTATGTTTAATTCAATTTTATTCTATTACAGATGGAAGAATTTCGTTTAAAAATGGGACACAGTTTGCCCAAAATTTCTAGCAATGAACCACCTTCAAGTCGTACTGATTTCGATGGTTTAACCGATTTAATGAAATACTTAGCCGCCTGGGGCAAAGAATGATTTTTTTATTTCCTAACGATTATATTTGTTTTTAGCGCTTATTGTCAACTTTTAGTTTATAGATCTATACTTTTTTTTAGCTAATTAGCTAAATTTTTCGAAATATATTGTTTTTTAACCAAATTTAGATTATGTTCACATATTTCCTCAAGATTTTCAAAGTTTTCCATTAACTCTTCGTAATCCAATTCCAAAAACTGATGAGCCTGTCGACGGAATTCCACAGATTCTCTAATGAAATTTTGCAAACGTGGAGCACTTTCCAAGTATTGTCGCCTTTCGGGTGGTAATAACGTTTTATCCACTGTAGGATGTTTTTGTTTAGACTGTTTTAAAACTTGGTAAGCGTTAAACCAAACAGTTTTCCAATCTTTTATTTCATGTTGCAAATGTGTCTCATAGCTGTGAAAGAGAAAAATGCATAAAATCTAAATACAAATGTTTTTTGTATCTATACATACTCTTTAAACTCTACACTTTCATGTTCTTTTTGTTCCTCAACTATTGTTGGGTAAGAAAACAATTTATTAGGGTCTTTCTTTATTTTCTTTGTGGTAAACTTACAGTTTTCAAATGTTATATTAAATAAACTTTTTGTTGCATTCTGAGTAGCAGTGTTGATCCGTGTTTCAATATTTTCTTCTACATCGTGTTCCATGCTCGTTTCAGGTTCCGTGTCAATTAAAATTGGTATATTATCCATTATCAAATATATTTTTTTTTGCAGTATTTTTCAAAATTTGGGAAATTAAATATTTAAAAAAAAAAATCAACAAAATTGAATCGCTAATAAAAGTCATAAATGTTGTTTGGTTTTGTACATATTGCCAGACTGATTTTTTTTTTGGTTTTGTACATATTGCCACTGATTTTTTTTTTTTCTTTCGCAATGTTTAGTAGGCATTACAAATCAGCTTAATACAGGGTTGTGTTGAAAGTGTTAACATATTTCTGACAGTCAAAAAAAGTCAATATTTTTCAGTGCTGTCACAAGCAAAATTCAAAATTACAGAAAAAATTCCACATGCAATAAAAATAATTAATAACACGATGCTACAAAAAAAAAAATTGCAATCAGTTTTTAAGTGACCTATGCCCGTAATTTCAAGCAATAGATACCTACCGGTGCTTAGATATCTACCCGTATACACGAACAAAATCGGGTAGGTATCTAAGCACCGGTAGGTAAATATTGCTTGAAATTACGGGCACTAGTGTAGGTTGTAAGTCTAGCTGAGTGTATTTCAAAACCGGTTTGAGAAGTTCCAATATACCCGAGTTTAAACATTTTTAACTCAGTAATTTTTATCCGATTTGAATTTTTAAACTGTATTTAAAAAAAATTACCTGGTGTTTCCAAATATAGACACCAGAGCTTTGCAGAATTTATCGCTGATTCTCGTGTTTCCAATTTGGTTGATCGATTAACCGATTTCTCGATTAATCGTTTATATTTAGGTGAATGTCTAAGCAAATAATTTAAAACTCAAATAATTATTCGACCCGAATAATTGGTTAAAATAGGTAGACTAACCGGTTAAATTTTTTTATATGTGTTTTTTTAACTTTGGGTAAACAAAATTTTAAGAAAAGTAATCCTTTAGCCTCTATATAAAATACTTTTTATCGGCGTTAGCAAATTAGATTGAAAATTTGTATTCTGTTTTAATTCTGTTTTAATTTATTTCTACACTAAAAAAAAAATATGTAATGACTACTGAAAATGTTGTTGTTATTATGGGAAATTTAACTATTTTGAGCCTTGCGTTATTGTTTTTACCAAATTTAGCAACACATGTCTGCTGAACTGTAGTAAAATGAAATTAGTAGAAAAAATTAGTAGCCGCTACTAAATTTTTAGTAAATTTCAGTAAACTACAATTTAAAATTAATTTGCTGAAATCAGCAAAAAATTTACAAAATTTTAGTATGAACTTGAACTTGACAGAATAAAAATTAAAAAAAAAGTAAAATAAAACGACTTTGTTTTTCAATTCTTTTCACTTTCTTTCCTCATAGATGAACATTATTTTAATTTTAACTCTGCAATAAAAAATTTTATTTGCTTAAAATATAAATATATTTTTTTTTTTCGATTAGTAACATTTTTGTCAAAATTAGCAACTGGGTTTTAAAAACTTTGTAATTATTTTGGTAAAATCAGCAACAAAAATTAGTACAAAATTCATTAGATTGTAAAATGAGAATAACAAAAAGTGTTATTAAAATAAAAAATTGCACTAAAAATTAGTACAATAATAGTAAAGTGCTCTTGAAAATTTGTTCTACTAACGTTTTTTCTGAGTTCATGTATTTCAAGACAAAGTTGAATATGTTTTAAATCGATATAACACAGCTACCAATTTACAAATAAATTCTTTAGGAAGCCGATTTCTTCTTCCAACTTTCAAAAACATTTTTTATAACCGTTTCCCAATCACTACAATTCCTAAATATGTTTCGGTGTAAATGTTAGTTATACCTAATTAGAAACTGTTTCAGAAGCGGTTGTAGGACTACCTGTTCTACTTTGGAGCAATTGAACCGGTTGATTTTGGAACAAATTTAAACAAAAATAATCGGTGTAAAACCAGTCACTGGAACGGGTTATAAAGAGAAATTATTTTTCTACAAGCCGTTGTTTGAATACCGTATATTTTGAAAATGGTAGCACTGGTATATTCTTATGGCTTTTTAAAATAAATCCTGTACTAAAAAAACTTTTTTGACAAATAATACATAAAACTTCTGCAAAAAGTTGTAAAATAAAACTACTGACATTTATACTTAAGAAACAACAACTTTCCATATGTTAGTTTTATGTAAAATTCCATTGTTATACTTTATTAAATCGAACAATTTAATTTTCTTAATTTTATACATTTTTATATGTCATATAATCAAATAAAAATTCAATCAAATAAAAATTCATTAAAATCAATTTCAATTATGTTTGAACATAAATTGTAAACGATTAATCGGTTAACCGACCCGAATAACCGATTAATGCACTTAAGCCCTTTTCGAAAAATGCTCTTAACGTTTAACTGCCTAGGTCGAATTATTAGAAACACTTCCCAATTATTTTTTTTTTAGATGAATTTAAATTTTAGGAATGAATTCCCTGATCAACTTTATGAAATTGAATTTATTCCTTTTTTTTATTTGTCTGCCTAGGTCGATTTTTTGAAATGAATTTAAATTTTAGGAATTAATTCCCTGATTAACTTTATGAAATCGAATTTATTCCTTTTTTTATTCGATTTGTCTGGACGGACCTTTATGTCCCCAGGGACTTAACTTTTTTGTTTAATTCCCTGAAGGAACTGCATGCAGGGCCTAATAATATAAAAAAAAGTAACGAAAACTCAGCTCGTTAATTAAATACAATGAAACCTGATCTGTATTTTAATGTTTTATAGTTAATGTTTTCAAAATAACGGTTGATATGGTTTTGTAACGAAAAAACTCAAAAAATTTAAAAAATGGTTATTGAGCAAAATAAAAATAATGGAACAATTTCATTAAATGAAAAGCTTATTTCGGGGAATTAACCAAGAAAGTTAAGTTCCTAATGAAATTTAACAAAAAAGTTCAGTCCCTAGGGACTTAAACCAAAAAGTTAAGTCCTTAGAAAATTAAACAAAAACAGTTAATTCCCTGAAAAAATTAAGAGAAAATGGAATGAATTCCCTGACCAAAAGTTAAATTAACTGAATTTGAATGAATGCCTTAATTTTAGTCATGGGATTTTTTCTCTAAATTTGAATTCATTCACAGGAATTCACTCTTAGTATTTTCTTATTAAAGAATTTATCCCTTCAAAAAAATTGAATTTAATTTTAGGGAACTCATTCCCAAATGGAATGGATTCTTCAAAGCTCTGATATATACTTTCTTTATATTAAAAAAAATTTCCATTTTTTCTACACGCAGAAAAAACTGATGAATACTACGCTTGTACATATTTTACAAACATTTGGAAATATTTTACTAATTACTAACCACTTCAAATAGGTTGCCGCAGTTTTTTCTGCGTTTACGAGGGGTTTTTTCGAATCATCTTTTAAAACAACAATATTCACAACGTTGGTTATTTCCTGATTAAAATTCATTACTTTAAATCGGTTGAAAATTTACAAAGTTGTGGTAGTTTTTATTCTATTCCAACAGTTCTTTATTATTTTCCACTAGTTTAGGCAAAACACGTGTTTTGCAATCTAGTGTGAATGCCGAATAATGGAATTAAATACGTGTTTTGTCAAAACATGTTCTAAGCATTTAGGTGTGCACGTAGCTTTAGATATGTTTTGTTCAGTAGATTCTACCGACAAAATTATTTAAGTGTACGAAATGTCATTTCAAAAAAGAATTTACAAAAATTTTACAATTCATATCAACAATACTGGGCAAAAATGTACAGTGTGTAAATCGACCTTAATTGTAGAAAACTTGTAGAGTTTAATAAAAATAAAATCATGAATGGAGTGGTCTATATTGTTTTTCAAAAAAATAAGAAAAGTTCAACGCACGTGCGTTTGTGTTACACTCTCCCTATTCTCTGTACGTTCTCACAAAAACACATCACAGGGATGGAAAATACAGTTCCTTTTCACTTGTACCCCGTAATCAATTTGGTACACTTTCTGCAAATAAATAACATCTGAAGTTTTGATATTATTGCGTAATTTTTCGATGTTTTACTTTAACCCATAACCGCATATGTTAATAGAATAAAAAACAAAAACAAGAAGTTGTGCAATAATATTGCTAGTGTATGGTAACCTTTACTCATAATTTTAAAGTTTTTCATAGCAAAATGAATAAAGATTGGTTTTTGGTTTAGCAATATCTTGGCAACGAATTTTTGCTGTTTAATTTGGAATTTCCGTCCCAGACATATTATCGAGTGCAAGGAATAGAAAAGTTGTTCACAAAAGGTTGTGCCCATGTGGTCAGTTTAGTACTTCAAAAAAAAGGTGTTTTGATAGCAAACAAAAATTTATTCGATATTTTTTCCCTAATGTATTTTGAAAAGTCAGACGGAATAGAAGTATATTCGAATTGAGTCCAATAAAGTTCAAAAAACCTTACTTTTGTTATTCACTTTTATTATTTCCGAAAGCAAATGTTCCATCGCTGTTGTTTTCTTTTTGTACAAATAGTTATTCCCTCCTTTCTCCTAATTTACCCCGCTCTCCAACAATTACATTTTTTGCATGGTAAAACTTGTTGTTGCAGCATGTTTGTTATTGTTGCTTTTCTCTATACAGTTTTATTAGCTTTTAAAAGAAAAAAATTGTGCTTCACTGTTTTGTTTCTTTTCAACTTATTTCGCTTTAGAATACGTTGTAGTCGTGGTCAGAGAATCAAGCCGACCCTAAATTTTCGGCGGCGGCGGCGCAACCACTTTAGCTACGGCGGCGGCGGCGATTAGGTTAAAAAACCGGCGGCGGCTAATTTGACGGCTAAAAATGCTGTTTTTCTAACTGTTGTTATCTTGACGATTTTTAGATAAAATCTAGTAATATATCGCTATATTTTTCATCAGATTAATTTTCTTGTTAGTAATCAACAAAAAAAAAACATTTCTAAGCATATGCACAAGTTATTAATTATAAGGATTTAATTGAATTGGGTTGGCTAATTGTTAATAAAACAAAAAAAAGTTCGTATATATAAAAACTAATTAAATTTATTTAAAGAAAGAAGAAAAACAGATTACAACAACATTTTTTTTTTTAAATATATAATACATTTAATTCATGTCAAAGTAACCAATGGGTTTTCAGCACTTTTCCCAAATTTAATGACAATTGGTATGAACGTTACCTTTTACAAAACAAACAAAAAGCTTAAGAGTTTTGTTCCTTCTAGTTCCCGAAATGTAATGTCTTAAAGATTTCCAGAAAAATCTGCGAATTTTCCCTTACATTATGCATGCATTTTAGAAGTATTTGAGGTATATGCACAACTAAGGCAGCATATGAAAGGTATACAATGCAACGTTATTTTTATTTTCAAAAGGTTAAAGTTAATTTTTAAGATTAAAAATTTGGAAAGCTATATTTTAAAATGCGACATTTTTAAAATTGTAAAAAAATGTTTGTATGATATGTTTTCGGTACATTTTAAAAGCAATTTAGGAATTATTACGAACTTTTTCTACATAACTAGGCAACAACATATAACTTTCTTCGAACTTTAAAAATATCGCATTTTGAAATACAGCATTCCGAACTTTCAGTTTTAAAAAATTATATTTGACACTTTGAAAATCTATTTCAAAGGTTTTGAATAATTTTTACATGATGCATTTTGTTATACATGTAACTCAAATACTTTAAAATATATAAGTAATTATGTAAGGACAAATTCGAATTTTTTTTTTAAACATTTTTCAACCAAACGCGACTGATTAAAATGGTAACACAATTGTTCAATTACGACCTAATCAAAATTGGCGGCGCAAATAAAAATTCAGCGGCTGCCACTTTAGCCGGCTCACATTTTAAGCCGATGCGAGCCGATTAAAACGGCGGCGGCTGAAAATTGAAAAAAAATCGGCGGCGGCGGCGCGCAGCCGATTTTGCGCCGATCGGCTTGATTCTCTGGTCGTGGTCGCAAATCCAATTCGGGAAATACAGAAAAATTGAATTTTGTGTTTGAAATTAATAAATTTTTGTTTTTTAAATTTTACTGCAAAAAAAAAGTTCATAACTTTTAAGTGAGTGTGTGTTTTAATGAAAAAGTTTAATATTTAAATAAAAGAAATTACAGAGACTAATTAAAAAAAAAACTTTTGGTTTCTAATCTCACAAGCAATTACGTAGAGTTCATTATTAATTTTTCTTTCTGAGAAAAAAAAAATATAACTCATTTTATACATCATAATACAATCTGGAAAAAGAAACGAAGACTTTAAATAAAATATTAAAAACAAAAAATTAAACAAAAAGATTAATTTGTTTAGCATCAAACTAAAAAATAAAAATTACATAAAAGTGAATTTAGGCAAAAAAATTATTTGTCTTGTACTAAATAAAGACTCTTTAGTGTACAGAGTTTTGAAAGAATTAATTCATTCTCGCTAAAGTGGAATATATGGGCACCTCGCCAATAGGGTTAAAATTCCCACTGATAGGTCGCCTTATTGACATTCCGTAAACATCTATGCCAGCAGTTATTTCGGTTAAAAGTTACTACTTATCTACATGGACATAGCCAGGATTTTTTTGAGGAGGGGTGCAAATTTCTTTTTCAGAATTTTGAACTTTGATTTTTTTTCTCTTATACGGCATTCAGACTAGATAGCAAAACACGTGTTTCCCTAAACGTGTGGACAAGAATAAACAACTGCTGAACTAGAATAATAATCATAAATACGTGTTCAGAGGGCGAAGCCCAGCTAAAATTTTCGGCGGCGGCGGCTAAGTAAAAATAACTCGGCGGCGGCTTAAAGCCGGCTTGTAGCCGACTGTTTTTAGAAATATTTAAAAAAATAAAATTGACTTATTTATTTAAAAAAAAGAGATTAAAAAAAAGTAAAAGTAATTCATTGCTAAACTAGCATAGGCAAAAGTGCAGTTTAGCACCTTACGGAAAAAAAATTATGTCCGGATTTGGGGTTAAAAAAGAAAAAACCGAAATTAAAAGTTAGCGGCGCTCGGACCCGGGGGACCCACTGGGTCCAAAAAACGAGGGCACGTAGTAACACGTAAGTATGGGTACTCAAATTAAAGGAAATTGTCTCACGATTTCAAAAATGGTATTTGTTTTTTGATCCATGAAACATAGTCCGAATTAGAGCCATATTTCGACCAAAAAAGGGGGCCAAAAAATTTCGAAAAAAAAAATCCTCAAATGAAAGAAATTTTGTCACGATTTCAAAAATGGTATTTGTTTTTTGATCCATGAAACATATTCCGAGTTAGAGCCATATTTCGACCAATAAAGGGGGCCAAAAAATTTCGAAAAAAAAAATTCCTCAAATGAAGGAAATTTTGTCACGATTTCGGAAAATGCTTTTTTTTTTCCTTACCCGGTGATTTTGGATCGAACTAGAGCCATTTTATGAAATATTAGACCCTTTAGAAAATAAATATTTAAAAAATGACGTTCAAAAAAATTTTTATTTTTTTTTGCAAGGTCGCCATGATTTCGGAAAATGTTTTTTTTTCCTTAATAAAGTTTTTCTGCGTGGCGGCCTGCGGCCGATCTTAGGGGTTTTCTCCTCCATAGGACGCGGCAGGTGGCTTCGCTGAATAAAGTTTTTCTGCGCGCGTCTCATTATCTTCCCTAGTGTGAAAAAATCGCGCGATTTTTTCAAAAAATTTTTTATTTTTTTTTGCAAAGTCGCCATCTTTTTTACGCGTTAACAGATCATGGTAAAATAATATTTTTTGCAATGTAGGACAAATTTTCCCCCCATTTTTAAGGGTCTTAAACGGCTCTAATTCGGACTACGTTTCACGGATCAAAAAACAAATACCATTTTTGAAATCGTGAGACAATTTCCATTAATTTGAGTACCCATACTTACATGTTACTACGTCCCCCCGTTTTTTGGCATTAGTGGATCCCCCGGGTCCGAGCGCCGCTAACTTTTAATTTCGGTTTTTTTCTTTTTTAACCCCAAATACAGACATATATTTTTTTTTTTTTTGCCGTAAGGTGCTAAACTGCACTTCAGCCCTAGCATAATCCATTTTAATTAAGTTTGTAAGATTTTAATTATTTTGATAAAAATGGTTCCACGTCTTTCATGTTATCATGCACAAATAGCTGTTTTTTTATTGTAGCAGGATAGAGTCCACTTCTTTTTTCGTTAACGCAATTCCCAGCAAAAGAAAATCTTGTTCTGAAGATGCTGACGTGGCTGGAATTCCAAAACACAAATTGGGCAGTTTTGCAACATTAGGAAAATGCTAAAAAGAATAATCTGTTTTTCAAAAAACCATGTTGAAACAGTAACGCAAATTCCAACTTCTTTAAAAAAATCATAAATATACTCAGTAAAACAAAACAATTTGTATTTATATTTTCGAATTGCCTTGCCGCAAAATATAGATCAAAAGATTTTATAGTAATCTACTTAGCTAAAAGTAAACTATAATATAAAAAAAATTAACATTTCAGCTTAGCTATCAAAGTCGGCTAAGAATTTTAGCCGATGAAAGCCGCATGCTTCGGCGGCGGCTAATGCAAGTAAGAATTATACGGCAGCGGCTGTGCGCCGACTTACAGCCGGCCAACTTTGCCCTCTGTACGTGTTTTGCTATCTAGTGTGAATGTGGCTTTAGGCAAATTTGGCAATTATCGTTTAGTCGAAAATAATATGTGGATTATAACAAGTTTACGGGCATAGCTCAAAAACACCGAAATAAGGGTTAAAAAAAATTGTGGCGGCGGTCTTTATTTTCAGAGTTATAGGCCTCTAAGTATTGAATATTTCATTTCATGGATATTTATTTAAGTTTGGCATGCATTATCGGAACGAAAAAAAATGAGTGTCATTAGAAAGCCTTTTTAAAGACCTTTAATTTCGTATACAAAATTTTAAAATATTAACCCATTGCAGACCAAATCTTCATTTTCCGTTTTGAACTGGCACTTAAAAAAAAATGCAGTTTTTTCAAATATAAGGTAGGTTTAATATGAATCTCAATTGTAGAAAAGACTTCAAGCTTTAATTTAAAGTATCATAGTATCCAATAGTTTATACAATAGGGATAGAGGTAATGCCGCTAAAAACCGTTATCGATTCAAACCCCCTTTTATCTAACTGCCGTTATCCCTGAAATACCGCTACCGATATAATTGAAATTACAATTGGTATTTTGGAATTTTTTTGTATTAGATTTGGATTTTTTTTTAAAGAAATGTGAATTTTTGAATAACATATGGTATTTTTTGAATTAAAAATAAGGTTTTTGAATTTCAATTGCTATTTTTTGAACTTCAAATATAATCTTTTAAGTTTGATTTGCAAATATGAAATTATATTTGTGATTTTTAAAAAATCAAATCTAATTTTGAAATTACTTTTGTAAGTTTTTGAATAACGAGTGGAAATGGTGTAGTATTTTTTGAATTTCAATTGGTATTTTTCGAATAACTTTTGGTACTTTTTGAATATCATTTGGTATTTTTCGAGTAACATTTGTTATATTATAAATTTCAATTGTGTATTTTTTGATTTTCATTTGTGTTTTCTACTTTTTTGTTTTGTTTTTATAATTACACGAGCCTAAAAGCCGGTAGTTTTAAATATCGGAATATATTAGGACTTAAAAAAATTTATTTTTAAGGAATTTGTTTCAATAAATTAGTTTAGGCTTTTTAGGTGGATGTTTTTGTAATTTCAGGTTTCAGATTTCTACCTTAATAAAATTCCATAGGTCCTTAAAGGTGAACTTTCTTTCTTTTAAACCTCATTTATACCAAGATTTTATAAAAACCCAAAAGATATATTTAATATATTAGCCCATAACTCAAAAAAAAAATTTTAAATTTCAGACTTTTTGAATAAATTGTTTGTGCTAGATATTAAGGCGAAGACTTGCTCTTTTTGTCCCTCCCTGTAAACATTTTTTAATACCAAGTATTAGCGGATGCCTGCATCAAATTATAAGTTATAGATTCAACGGTTCATGCTGTGTGCATTCAAAACCTAAATTTTAAGATCATTACTTTCCAAAAATCCCGTCTAAGAGGATGGAAGAACAAACTTATCAAATTTTATTTTTTTCGCCTTTGTACCAACATTTTTGTTACGTTCCTCGGGAAAATTCTAAAAGAATCTTAACAATAATTTAGGACATATTCCAAGCAACATATGATTCAAATTTAAAACTTTTAGCCATTTAAGACTCATACACGAAATTTCAAGTACGTCGCTTAAGCGGTTTTTCCAGGTTGTCAAGGGGCAGACTAAAAATCATATCTTAAAGATGCCTTCTCTTGATTAGAAATCCACATACCAAAATTTCAAGTTCCTAACTTTGTCGGTTTGGCCTGGCCTCAAAGGGGAAGATTTTTTCCCTTTTTCCATTCCCCTTGGGAATTTCCAATAATCCCGTCATATTTTAGGATCCTTGCTTTATTGGTTTGGTCAGGCCTCCAAGGGTGACACTTTTCCCCTTACTGCCCCTTCCCATAGGAATTAAAAAAAAATCCGCTCTATACAGATGTCTACTCCTAATTAGGAACCCACATACCAATTTTCAAGTTCCTAGCTTCATCGGTTTGTACAGGCCGCCAAGGGGGAGATTTTTCCCCTTTTTGTCCCTTTCCGTGGGAATTTCCAAAAGTCCCGTCAATACAGATATCTACCCGTGATAAGGTACCCACAAACCAAATTTCAAGTTCCTCTCTTTAGTGGTTTGGCCAGGCCGCCAAGGGGGATACTTTCCCCTTATAGTCCCTCCCCATACCAAAATTCAAGTTCCTAGCTTCAGCAGTTTGGCCAGGCCGCCAAGGGGGAGACTTTCCCCCTATGAGTAAAATTATTCCTTTATTTTTGTATAGAGATGGTATTTTTTGAATTTCAAGTGGTACTTTTTGAATAACATTTGGAATTTTTTTTTGAATTCAAAATGGTATTTTTTTACTTACATTTGCTATTTTCTGAAAAATAAATGTGGTGTTTTGATTAACATACAGTATTTTTTAGATTACAAATGAGGTTTCTGAACTTCAATTGCTATTTGCAAATTTAAAATTACATTTGTGATTTTCTGAAATTCAAATGCAGATTTGAAATTGTTATTTTCTGAATAACAAGTGGAAATGGTGTAGTCCCTTAGCAACATTGAAAAAAATACTTTAGTTTTAACAACCGATATTTTGTAAACTTTTGGATACTATGATTGATACCTTAAATTAAAGCTTAAAGCTTTGGCTACAATTTAAGGCCATATTGTACCTACCTTATATATGCAAAATTTTTAAATAACTGCATATTTAAAAAATAAAATTGACAGTTTAAAAACGGATAATCATGAGTAGGGCAGCAATGGGCCAATATTTTTAAAAAAATTTTATACCAAATTAAGGGTCTTTATAAAAGCTTTCTAATGAAACAAATATTGTTCCGACAACACATGCCAAAGTTAAAAAAATCTATTAAATGAAATATTAAAACTTTTGATGCCTATAACTCGTAAACTACTGGTCGCCGACACAATTTTTTTTCTCTAGACTTACATGTGTTAACTCTAATTAAGGTTTTTATTTCTTTGAGCTATGCCCGTAATCTGATTTGTTCCCAATTTTCAAAATCTGTAATAATGTTTAGCTAAGAGCTAAAAAAAAACTTAAAAGTTTTTCTACTAGAACAAGAGAACATCTTCGACCAATTCTAGATAGTTATTAATGGCAAGGGCAACCAGAAATATGCTCTAAAATTGATTTTATGACCATAAAAAAGGCCCTAAAAACAGAAAATATGCTGTTTAAAATTAAAAGATATGCTCCTAAAAACACATTTTTATTCAAAATTCGTATTTTAAAGTTAATTTTTTGCTATAGTTAGAGTAACTTACGTGAACATTATTTCAATCCCTCACAAAGAGAGGAGATAAGAGATTTATGCACTTAAACCAGGAAACTCAAAAATGGCTTAAATTTTTAAAGTCGGGTTTGCGAATTCCAGAATTTTTGGTAATTTATTTTATTAAAAAAAATTGCTCTCTAACGAAAAATGTAAAAAAAAGTAACAAAATATGCCCAAAAAATCATGTTTTTGTTGTAAAAATACACTCATAATGATCCATGCTAGATATACGAAAAAAATGTCAAAATAACGAAGTATTTTGTAAAATGAACAAATTTTCGTGTATTTCACGAAAGTTTTTGTTATTTTGACATCCATAAAATCCAAAATCCATAGTGTTGAGGAGAGGTAAAAAACGTGGGCAACGGTCAAAAAAAAATTAGTTTTAATAATGTTTTGCTATTCTACAAATGTAGGACACGAGCACCTGAGTACAGAATTTCATTTAAAAATATAAAGCAGAAGTACCAAAAAATTGCAGTTGAGTATTTTCTTTATTGGAATAAGGGTATATGTTACAATTTAATTTGAATTTTCATAGATTTTTTAAGTAGGTTTTTTAAATAGTTGTTTTTTTTATTTTCGAACCACTATGTTTATGAAAATTCCTAAACAATAGATTGCGTACAAAAAATAAAACATGCGTCCTTTAGTTTTTTACAGTTTAATGAATTTCATTCAAATTTAAGCGAAACTTTAGGACACCTTTAAGGGTGCTTTTTTTTAGAGCTTTCAGATTTGATTAAAAAAAAAAACACATAAAATTTAGAAAAATGTATGAAATCTTTATTTGAGTCGATAGAACGATCTATATAATTCAATGTTTAAAGATGATTTCATGTAAATGTTGACCGCGGCTACGCCTCAAATGGTTCATACGCTGGGTCCAATTTTGGCATACTCTCTCCAACATAACGGCCGGTATCTCACGAATAAATTCTTCAATATTGGCTTCCAATGATGCCACCGGCCCATAATCCACACCAAACAGTGCATTTTTCGGGATGCATTGGCAGTTCTTGCAATGCTTCTGGCTGCTCTTCACACCAAATACGGCAATTTAGCTTGTTCACGTATCCATTCAACCATTCCGATAAAAAGTGGATCTTCATCCAACTTTGCCAGCCAAAAATTAGCCGTTGTGGTAGGTCGTGTGGCTTCAATTCTTGCACCAGCTGTATTTTAAATAGTTTTACACCCAAATCTTTTCCCAAAATTTTCCACGTAGTGGAGTAACAGAGGCCCAATTGCTGCAAACGGCGCCGAATCGATAATTTACGGTCATTAACAACACTGGCGGATACAGCTTCGATATTTTCCTCTGTCCGCACTCTACATAATGGTTTAATGTCCAATAATGTAAAGTTTGGTGCGAAATTTAGTCACAAGATTCCGAATAGCCGCCTCAGAAGGTCGCCCAAACTGACCATAAATTGGACTTTCTTAACCGAGCATGAATTTTGATAATAAAATTCAATAATTTGGAAGCGTTGTTCGTTTGTAAGTCGATTCATGGTTAAATTATAGACCAAACTGAACATGTTTAACAGTAACATGTTACACGAAAACAGCTGAGCTGCTGAAAAAGTGTTGCCAAAAAGAAAGTCGCTAAAAAATCACCCCACTATTAAAAGAGCTTTTTGCAAATTAAAATTTCAAGAATATAACTTTGGAATATTCTTAAAACATTAGGTAGCAGAAATGTTTAAATGTTGGTAAATAAATATTAGTTTCATAGCAAAATACATAAGTCTACACTTTAAATTTTTATTAAATTTTTGAAAATAAAAATATATATTCAACAAAAATTATCTTTTAAGGTTAGTTTTGGGACATAAAAAGACAAAATTTAGACAATGATTGATAAAGCAAAAAAAACGCGTTTTCAAAAAAATTTCGCTTATACCTTTATTTGAGCTAGGCATTCAATTGTTAATTTAAATATAGTAACCATAAAACAAAAAAAGGGAGTTAGCCCGAATTTGACCCTTAACAATAATGTCATACCTCAAATGAACATTTAGTGTATTGTTTAGAGTATACCAAAATTATACTTCTACACTCGTACGTTCAATTTTGAATATGCCGGCATCTACAAAAAAGTCATTTAAAATCTTTAATTTATCCACATTGGATATTAACAAAAAACATATTTAAAATTTGACCTGGGAGGCTCCGCTTAACACGATTCGAAAAAATCTTTTAATTCGTAAATCTGTTTAAACATTCAGTGTGAATGGCGACTCCTACTTATTTTTTAACTTTTTGTGTTCACTTTTGTAAAGGCGCGTATACAGGGGAAGGGAAAATGGGACATTTCCTCCTCCAAAACAAAATTTTTCAATATAACAAATGTAGAAGAAAGCATATTATTTACTATAATATACTCTAACTTTCCTTCCCAAAACCGTTTCCTGGATCCACACCTGATCCAGGGGGAGGGAAAATGGGATATTTCCTCCCACAAAATAAAAATTTTTAATACAAAAAAATCAAAAAGAATAGAAAGTTTTTCAAAAATACTCTAACTTCCCTCCCCAAAATCTTTTCTTGAATCCGCGCCTGTTTTTGTAACTACTTATTTTTTAACTTTTAGTGACCAAGTGTGTAACCACTTATTATTTAGAACCTAATAACTATTTATTTTATTTTTTTTGTAAGCGAGCTGGTAAGCGTGATTACTTACACACACGACTTCGGCAAACAAAAATAATCAGTTTTGACGCCAAATAATAAGTTGTGCAAAGCTATGAATTTCCATTATATAACCACTTGTTTGGTAATCAAAGTTTTGGCTAAGTATAGTTTGATAGCACTAAAATTTAGAATTGGATATTTCTTCTCTCAAAAATAAATACATTTTTATATATGTTTCAGAATTAATTTGATTTATTTCACATAAAAAAAAGTTTCCGCTTTTTCCATAAAAAGTTGAAAATGTTTTAAAATATATATTTCTTTGTTTTAATTTTTTTAATCTCCCCGATAAAAAAAATTTATATGGGGCCATATTAAATTATATATAGGGTCATATATAATTACATATAGCCCAGCATTAAATTATACATAATTATATATTGTCCCATATTTAATTTTATACAATTATATATGGCCCCATATTGATTTATTATATAAGTATATAATGAAATTAGTTTACATAATTATATATAAATACATAAATTTAGACTATTAGATATAGTTAGATATAATTTTAATCGAAAAATGGGTATATTTAATTTTGTATATAATTATACAATATAAAATTTTGTATATTTCTATATAAATAAAACCCTATATAATTTTTGACAGATTTTGCTAAATTTTTAATTTCTTTAACTGTTGAATAAAATGAAGGTGCTTTTGTTTTAATTAAGTTTATTTATTATTAAAATTTTGTTTTGTGTACACTTGGGCGAGTCGATTTAAAAATCGCTCAACGTACAAGGAAAATCGTATTCTAGGGATCAAAATAAGAAACTTTGCCGATGGAATCATACCTCTAAAACAAATTCTGATGTCCCGACTTTTGACCCGTAGGGTCAAATTTTGAAAAATCCCGCTTTGACCCATTTAGAGCTCCCGAATCGAATCCAACCCAATCGAATATAATTTATACATTGGAGAGATTCCTCCTACTTTCTGAAATATCAAAGTGGTCAAAAGTCGGAACATCAGAATTCGTTTTAGAGGTACGGTTCCTTCGGCAAAGTTTCTTATTTTGATCCCTAGAATACGATTTTCCTTGAACGTTGAGCGATTTTTTTGCCTCCATACAAATCGACCCTTCCTAATGTACACCCATAAAACAGACTCCGTAATAGCAACCGTATTTGTAGTCAATCGAATGGTTCGGTTCTACCTAACGATTTTTTTTGGTAGTTATTACCGAATTCATATTGAGGCAATCGAAATTCTTGTGTCGTAGCAGAATTTCTGTTATTTAGAATGATTGTTATTATAACTGCAAAAAATATGATTGCTACTACCGATTATATTTTCTGGGTGTATAAATCAAAATTTTTTTACAATAATTTCAGTCATGCCCAGCATAATTTTTTAGAACAGCTTACCTTTGAACCTGTTCTAGAACAACTTCTTTTACCACCGGTTACATGGAACCGGTTCTAGAACATGTTCCTCTGAGTTGAAATGTAAGGTGTCACTGTCACAGAACCAGTTCTATAACTGGTTCTAGAACCTATTCTAAAGCAACCTGTTCTTGTTTGCAGGTAAAGAACCTATTGCAAATAGGACAAACTCCATATAAAAAGAATTAGTTGCAGAACAGAAATTAGAACCTGTTATAATACAGTATAAGCTGTTCTGCAACCAGTTATTTGGATTTTACTATTTTACTGGGTGTTTTTATACAAAAATGGTTTAACACTTGACCCATTTTTAAACCCCTAAACATGGGGTTGGTTCGATAAAACAATGCATGTCTCCTGATACCTTATCCTATATTGCGTATCCAAAATTCATTGTGTTCCAAGGAAAGTTATCGTGAGACTCTCCTTGTCTTTAAAATTATGTATATAAATATTAGAGCGACTAAAGTTGTATGGAAGCGGAATTCGTGCAAGGTGTTCCCCTCTCAAAATGAACATTGGTATTTTTTATGATGACATCTAAAATATTTCGGCTCTAGCTTTGACCTCTCGTGAGCTGGACCATTTTGAAAAAGGGTCCATTTTTGCATGTTTTGTTAATTTAGGAATCTGTTTCCTTACCAACATATACAATATGGGTATCATAAGAAAGGTTTTTTAGGCGCGTCCAACTGTATATACAATTTGTCCAAGGACGATCATCCATGTCCTTTTTTTAAGGATATTCTGTAAAAAAAAAAACGGTTTTTGAATTTTTTGTTCGGGGTTGTTTGTAATAAAAATGCGAAATTAACATATTTTAATCTTTAGTCGATTTAATTAAATTCGTGCTAGTTCGCGTTTTGACAAAAATGCAATGGGGTGTAACTCTTCGTTTTAAATAGGGCAATATGGGTATCAAATTTTTTCTTTTGCCAAGTACATCATCTTTGTATGTAAATAATTTAGATTTTTGCAAATTAGATGCATTTTACACGGTGCTCTAGAATATATATAAATGCAATTTTGTGGTAACTCTAATATGATAGCGGATTTAGTTTCTAGATCATGTATGGATGAAAATAGGACTAAAGAAAGAAAAAAATGATCCACGACTTTTTGGCGGCATATTTTTTTTGCATATTAAAAAAAGAATATGCCACCAAAAAGACGTGGATAATTTTTTTTTTCTTTCTTTAGTCATATTTTCATCCATACATGATCTAGAAACTAAATCCGTTCATCGAGCACTTTTTTTGGTGAGTCGCTCTAATAAATATATGCAATCCAATTAATATAAACTTATAACTAATAAAGAAGATATAGACAAGTCCATTATTGAACTTTTAGCCAAAATAACACACGAACTACAGATCTGCGACAATTTTCAAACAGAGAATCTAGAAAAAAAGCAAAAAAAAAAACGTGAAGTTCTTCTAAACTCAAAACTAAGCAAACGTAGCTACTTACTCTAATGGACATAGACGATTTTTTTTTATTGATACATTAATTCTTTCCAAGCTCTGCCTACTAAAGTCTCTTTAGTAATATATAGTGTGTATTTATGAGTGCAAACGAAGTGCAGCAACAAATTTCTTTAATTTTGTTAAAAATAAAGATACATTAAAACAAAAATTCTGTAGATTTTTAAACAAAACTTTAATAAAAAAGTGTTTTTTATAAAAAAAGGCAATCGTAAAGCTAAAATCAATCTTATTTGTAATTATCAATAAATATATCGGAAGTGCAAAACTAACAGTTACTCTACGTACTGCATTTACTTTTAAAACGGAAAAATTCTATAACGAAAAAAAATCAACAAAAAAAACGTTAAAATTGTTCCCACCTGGCTAAATCGGAAAACCCCCCACCAAAATACATTTGCAATTTTTTTTATGTAAAAAGGTAAGTTTTTTCTCCTCCATTTAAACTGCTCACGTTTGCATTTTTCCTAAATGACATCAATTCTGTTTAGTTTTTTCTGGTTTAAATAGTTAGTTTGCTTTCTTATTATTTTGTTTAAATTCAAAATTTAGAATAAAAAAATTGAGAATAAAACAATTTCGAAAAGATGCTATATAGGTCTTGCTTAAGTCTGCATGGAAATCCAGGAATATTTCATACTCACCACTGTGAATTTTGATACAGGAATTTCGATGCAGATGCTAACGGAATGTTAAGATAATTTCTAAAGTCAATACAACTTTTAAATACGCCTATTTCAACACTCTGAAATTTCTTCTCTTAACTGCATGCCAGTCATTCGTGTATTTAAAGGTTATTCACATTATTAACTGTAATTGTAGTAATTTTACTATGGAAAATGTAGAATAACAATTTTAGACAGTCATTCAAAAAAGTAACTACCTAAAAATATCGTATTTTAGTAACAGTTATTTTTGGCAACTTCGCAAAAATCTGCAAATAAATGGTCCGCCATCTAACGTTTTTTTTCAACTAGTGCTTATTTCGTGAATGGTAACACTTAGCTCATGTCTGATTTGACAGATAATTAGTTTTCTCCTTCCGCTGAACGAATATGGTCCGTATGTTCATTATCTTGTGAAAAAAGTGAAAAAACTGGCATCCTCATCGATAAACCAAAGCGTGAAAAGCCAAAAACATTGCGTACACCCGAGAATATTGCTGCTGTGGCAGAAAGTGTGCGTGAAGCGCCATCAACATCAATTCACTGTCGTTCTCAACAATTGAACATTTCGGAGACATCATTGAGACGAATTTTGCATAAAGACCTTGGCATGACGCCATACAAAGTCCAATTGGTTCAGGAGTTCAAAAAAAAAAGAAGTTATTTGTCGGTCCCTTTAATTATAAAATGTGTGTTTAAGGAAATTTTATATATTTTTATTGTTATATTTCTTCAATTTAAATTTAAAAGTTAAATTTTGTGTAGTATTTTTATTTTGTTCAATATTTTTTTAAAATTAATTGCATAGAACTTTTTCCTTTTTTAGCCCAATTTTGAAAATACAATAGTAAAACCGAATAAAAAAATTTATTTTCAATTTATAACGAGCTTTCAACCTCCGTATATTTACAAAAATAAAGCAAATCAAACATATTAGCTAGGTTGATACTAGTATTTCGATCTGGCTAAAGATCTCATCAGAACCCGAAGTTTTAGAAAAGTTAGAGCCTCCATAATAGGCAGAACTTTAACAAAAAACCTATTAATAATCAATTTTGCTCCATTCTTGTCTTCTTAGTAATCAAGCACGTGGTTAGGTCTTTTCCTAACAAGCATCATGACGTTACTAAACTTTGAAGACCAAAAATGTTCTATTTATATAAAAAATTTTTAGTTTGTACTCTGGCTCAAGTAATATTTTTTACAGTTATATTAGTTTTTTGTTTTTATACATATCGAGATTATTTTTATGTTATTTTCAATTTATAACGAGCTTTCAACCTCCGTATATTTACAAAAATAAAGCAAATCAAACATATTAGCTAGGTTGATACTAGTATTTCGATCTGGCTAAAGATCTCATCAGAACCCGAAGTTTTAGAAAAGTTAGAGCCTCCATAATAGGCAGAACTTTAACAAAAAACCTATTAATAATCAATTTTGCTCCATTCTTGTCTTCTTAGTAATCAAGCACGTGGTTAGGTCTTTTCCTAACAAGCATCATGACGTTACTAAACTTTGAAGACCAAAAATGTTCTATTTATATAAAAAATTTTTAGTTTGTACTCTGGCTCAAGTAATATTTTTTACAGTTATATTAGTTTTTTGTTTTTCATCTTAAAATATATTATATGTGATTATATATGGCGTCAATCCTGGCCACATCTTATTATATGTTTCGTATGTTTAGTGGGCGCTGTGGTGTAATGGTTAGCGCGTTGGACTATTACACAGATGGTCCCGGGTTCGATTCCCGGTGACGACAACATCAATTTAGAAAAATAATATGTATGAGTTTTCTATCATTTATATGTATCGCTGCGCCCACCTTCGGTGTTCCCATAGCACTTAACCCCACCGAAGTAAAATAATGAATCAGGGCTATGAAACAAAAAGCTTCAATAAATTCGCCAACTCTACATCAGGTGGCGAGCAACAACTGTTCTAAGACTTATCTACTCGCGCAATTGCAGTGTTGCCATGTTTGAAGCCCTTCATCTTTCACCACCTTTCATCTCTCCACTATCCCCTTTCCAAAGAAAGCAACATATTAATTAATAGGAAGAATTTCCTGAGTGTTGCTTCTCTTTTTAAAAAAAAAAAAAAAAAAAAAAAATGTGGAAACTATATATTATTATACTAGGTCGGATCAATAAGTCAGTGACTTTTTGAATAAAACACAGTTTTTTTTGCAAAAAAAAAAAAATATTTTTCAACATAATCTCCTTTTAGTTCAATAAATACACTTAGTCCACCGTTTCTCCAATTTCCAAAAAATAGGATTTTTCGAGGTCCATAAAATAGGCATTTCTTGGCTTTATGGGGTCGTTTTTTAAAAATCCTCGTTTAATCGGTCCAATAAGTTAGCATAATATTAGCCGTTTATTGTTTTTCCCTTTTGAAGGTAATCGAAACCACACTGCCATATAAAATGACTATGGCATCAACAATCTCACACACTTTTACTCTTCGATCGGCCAACACCATATAGTGGATTTTTTCGACATTTTCGGGTGTATTGACCTCAATTGGCCGTCCAGACCGTTCAGCATCGTTTGTACTTGTGCGACTACAACGAAAGTCAGTAAACCACTTTTTTACCATTGAAATCGATTGCGCAAAGTCCAAATAGTATTTATCAAGCTTTTCCTTGGTTTGATTGACTGTTTTTTTTTTTTCGCAAAAAATAATGTTTAATAAGCACTCGAAGTTTACTTTTTTCCATTTTTAGAAAAATCTACGAGGTTGTATATTTTTATCAGCTGTTAAACGCAAAGTAAATGACGAAACTTGCTCAAAATTTGACAGTAGTCTATTAACAGGTGGTGCTTGATGGGAGCAGTGTTGCATTTCATATAACTACGAGGAAAGTTCGAAAAGTCACGGTCTTTTTGATCTGCCTCCGTATTATATTATATCAGATATTAAGCATATATGCTATAAATAATAAGATATGGCAGATATATTGTCATATATAATACATTTTTTTATATATCACAATATGTAATCATATATGGTGACATATAAGCTATATAATTTAAGATATACTAATATATACTGTCTTATAAAACGTATTTTTGTGTGTGATATAAGGTATGCCATATGTATACTGCTATTCAAGATATAATTATATATGACATTGAATGATTTAAGCCATATTTATGTAAGATTTCATATGTGACACAAGATTAACAATTTAGATTGAGATATGATTATTTATGGTTCAACATCATTAATATTTTTATGCATATAAGACATAATTATATATTGTTATATATAACATCAACAAAAATTCTTTGATAACTACCAAAAAATTCAATAGCTACAACCGAACCATTCGCTTGGCTACAAATACGGTTGCTACTACCGAGTCTGTTTTCTGGGTGTGACTAATAAAATCTACTAAATACTGATACACTTTTATTTTATACTTCCATTTCTTAAAAAAATTTCCTCGATTACCTTGCAACTTTTCTAACTGATAAATAATGTTGACCTGGTAATATGGTCAAATTTTCGTCAAAATCGGATCATAAATACCGTACCAAATCATACACTTAAAATATTTTTTCCGTAAAGACTACTGAATATACACATTAAATTAACTGAAAATCAGTTAAAAACAGGACTACTTAATTTTCGTTTAAAACAATTGTAATTTTTAGTTTATTTGCAACTGTTGAAAAATTGATTGACAAAATCCGTAAACACAATAGATTGTTTTCGTTTATTTCAAGGACGAAAGTCCGTTTTATTTGTTTATTTTGTTCATTGAATAACAGACAGAAAGTTAAAAAATATATTTCTTTTGTAATCTAACTGTATATTTCATTGAAACAACTTTACCGATTAAATTTTTAAATAACTGTTGAACTTTTATGGAAAAGTTCTTGTGAGTGTAATTTTCAAAACATGTTTTCAAAAATAAATTGGTCTGTATACCCTTTTTCCACATTTTGGTAATTTTCAAGTTTACATTTTTGCAACTTCTACTTCGTTTTTTTATACAAAATTTTGCATAATGGTAAATGTATTCCAAATCTATAGATATGCTAAATACATATTTAAAAATATCACGTTTTAACTATTTCCTAAGTTTTTCTCGTCTCCTGAACAATGTACTTCATGGTCTAAATTCCTTTATTCGCGCCTCTCTTCAAATAGTAAATAAATTAAAAAAACTCACATCTATTAATTATATAAAAAGAAATGGCTAAACATTTTATGAAGAATGTTTAAGCGCCAACGCAGAGAGTCCAATTTTACAATACATTAAATGTACAACCATTTCGATGTATAATAAACACTTTCGAACTTCTCGGGTTCAATTTCACATTTAGGAAATTAAGAAGATATAAATGACAAATTTATTCAAAAAGGTGATTACTGCATTTGTCATAAAAATTACTAACCAGACATTTTTAACTATTGGTAAAACAACTACAATATTAATAAAAACGACTAACGAAGCGGTCAAAAACAACTAACCTTTAATCAGCCGCGGATACAGGAAAAGATTTTGGGGAGGGCAGTTAAAGTAATTTTGATAAATTTTTTTTTAATTTTTTGTATTGAAAATTTTCATTGAAAATTTATATTTTGTTCGGGGTCCCATTTTACTTCCCCCTGGATCCGCACCTGCCTTAAAAGAATGCATAAACCACAAAACGAGCAACAAAACAATGAACATATTAGCTAGGTTGATACTAGTATTCTCATTAGAGCCCGAAGGTTTAGAAAAGCTAGAGCCTCCATAAGATCCTCCATAATAACGAAAAACTTATTAATCATCAATGTTGCTCCATTCTTGTCTTCTTAGTAATTAAACGCGTGGCTAGGGTCTTTTCCTAACAAGCATCATGACGTTACCAAACTTTGAAGACCAAACATATTCTATTTATATAGAAAATTAAATTTAAGTTTTATACGGACCAATGACATTTGATGCACAAACAAATTCCATTGGATTTTCAAAGTTTTCTTTGAGTCAACAAAATAATAAAAAAAAAAAACTGTTGCATGTTGGCATTAAATTTCTGCACATAAACAAAAATATTAAATATCATTAGAATTCAGGTTAACAAAACCAAAAAAATAACTTAATGCGGGTCAGACAAACAAACAAAAAACCTTTGGAATTGCATGGTATATAAAAAATACACTGTAAGAAAAGCTTTAAATAAAGCTTCAAATGTTATAATGTACTCTATGAAAAAAAAAAAACATAATGAAGAAAAATTAAACTCAATTAAACACTTCTACACTCAAAAAAAAAAGTTTGTAAAGTCAGCAATAAGTTTTGCTGAGTCAGCAAAATTTTAGTCAGGAGGGTGCTAGCAAAAAATTTCTAATGTCAGTAAAATCTTTTGCTGAAAATCAGCGAGCTGATTTTTAGCAACAGAATTAGTAGATTCAGCAAAAGTTTTGCTAACACTTAGTAGATTAGAAATAAAAAAGCGTTGGTAAAAATTAATAAATTTTTTGCTGAAAAAAACGCAAAAAAATTGTAAAAAAATTGTAATTTAGTTAATTTATTTGCTGAAAATCATAAAACATATTTTTGTGATTCTTTTAAAAATAATTTACTATAATAACGAAATATAAAAATTTTCATTTTCCCACATTGATGTCATAACATAACAAAAATTTTCTTTCAACTACTTACATCAATGGTTGTCTAAATGATGCTATCTTTTAAGGACGCAACTGCCGAAGATAATTATAGAAACGAAACGAAAAAATAAAAAAAAAACAAATGAAACGAAAAAAACAACCCTTTTTTTGCAATAAGAAAAAGGAACCATACTAAGATGTGTGTCTTTGTCTTTCGCTTTACTCTGTCTACATGTCTGTATATGTTTGTTTGCAATTTGACCACACTAGATTATTAATCTATTAACATTTATTATAGAAATACATATTAAATTTAAATATTTTCTTTTGTCTTTTATTTTATTAATAGACAATTATTTTCACAAGCCGGCGACAACGCAAAATTTAAGTTGTTGTAATCCTCAATTTTGTTTTATGTATGAAAAACAGTTACAAAAGTCTTCCATGGTTGATTTTTTTATATGTCTTATTAGAGTTGTACTTTTTAGTATAATTTTCCTCTTCTCTACTACATCTTGACATGCCGCTACATCTGCTTCATTGTGCGTATATCTTTCAATCTGGTTGTCATCCACACTATTAATGTGCTTATCAGCACAATTTTTTTAGCAAAATTAATTAGTAAAACATTAGTATATTAGTAAAGCATTAGTATAAAACAGTTAAGTGCTGAATAAGTATAACAAAAATATTAGCTGAAAACACGATTTTAGCAAAAAAATTTGCTAAAAAATAGTATACCTGATTTACAAGACGTTTTACTAACTTTTGTACTAACTTATTTATTTGAGTGTAAAATTTTCTTAAAAATATTGTTTCACATGTTACTGTGAGCAAATACAATTTTTAAAATTAAATATGTACACTAGGACAGACACGCATCTAGGGGGAGGAGGCAAGGGGCTAGAGCCCCCCCCCCCATGATTTGACAAATTTAAGAACTTAATACAATTTTTTAGAAATTAACAAAGTTATTGATAAATTTAATATAAAAATATTTATTTTTACTTGGATCAAATAAGAAATGCCTGTTAGTTCAGTACTATATGGTTCGAATCTTTAAATTTCATTAAAAAAAATCGCCTGCAAATGGGCGGTCATCATTGTTAGAGGCGATTTTTGACAAAATAGCGATAAATAAAGTCATTTCAAAAGAGATTTCAATGTCACTGCCTTAAAATATAATCAATAAATAGCTTTAGACAATGCAAACTAAAAATTAAATATGTCTACACAGAAAAAATTAAAATTGAGTTTCTATTAAAATATTTGTTGATCGCCAAAAATTGGGAGAAAAATCGCTTAAATTAAAAACAAATCGCCAAAATTATAAAATTTAAAAAAAAATCACCAAAATTGCCAAAATTTAAAAAATCTAAAACATTTGGAAAACCCGTCTACACAGAAAATACTCAAATTGAGGTTCTATTAAAATATTTGTTGGTCGCCAAAAATTGGGGGAAAAATCGATTAGATTAAAACAAATTGCCAAAATTACAAAATTTTAAAAAAATCACCAAAATTGGAAAAACCGCCAAATTGGAAAAAATTGTCAAAATTTAAAAAAACAATACTCAAAATTGCAGAAATTTAAAAAAATTTTCAAAATTAAGAAAACGCCATAATTCAAAAAAATTTCTAAAATTAAAACAAATTTGCTAAAATGGAAAAAAAATTACCAATTGAAATACCAAAAACTTATGACGTAACTACAATTAAAATCCTGGAAAAAAATGTTAGCACAATATAATAGTTTTGCGATTGATATATTTAGATATTTAAAAGTTTCGCTTAATTTCTGGAAATCGGACTTTTTTTTTTTTTTAGTTATTAAGTCTATGGAAATATCCTTACAGACTAATGTACATAAAAATTATTTCCAAAAAAAAAAGTATAATACGAAAAAAAATAATAAAAAATTTTATAAGAGTACACCAATACCTCACTTTGCGTCGTGGTTACGTTCCAAAAAAACACGACGCAAATTGAAACGACGCAAAGTGAATTATGATTTTCTATAACAAACCATGTAAAGATTGAAGATAGGTTCCACAGTTAGGAAAATACTACTTTTTAAAAAGAAAATTGAACAAAGTAAGCATTTAAAAAACAAAAATAATATAAAATTTTATTACATACATTCAAAAAACAAAAAAAAAAGCAAATTCAATTAAAACAAAATAAAAAATTCAATTAATTTATAAAAACAAAATAAAAATTAATCACTGTCTGATGAGTCCATAGTGGCTGTTGTCGTAAGTCGGCTTTCTTTCACAAAAAATTGGTCCAATGTTTGCCGAACAGCTTTTTTTTCAACGAAAAATAAATTTCCTTGTAGCAATTGATATTCATAGCTACCGCCTGGGACACTTTAAAACTCCTTCCGATGTCAGGATCGTTTTTTACAAAAATCTCCATAGCTTCGTCAATCAAACACATCGCTTTGGAAATTTGTTTGGAGGTTAAATTTTGTTCTTCTGAGATTTCTATTGAACGATCCTTGTCATCTTCTTCATCAGCAAATTGCAATTCCAGTTGCAATAGTTCTTCATTAGACAATTCTTGGTTGTGCGAGGTTAGCAATTCATTTATGTCAGTCTCCTCCAAACCTTCAAAATTAGACTCTCTAGCTAAATTTGAAATTTCATGATGAACAGCTTGTGCACCATCAACTTCTGCAGCGCATACTCTGTGAACACATTCAGGCCATATTTTGCGCCAAACACCATTCATGCAAGATGGTTTAACCTCCTCCCACGAATCAGAAATAATTTCTATGGCTTTCATAATGTTGAAATTTTTCCAAAACTCTAGCATGGTAGGCTTATCTTGTCCATCAGTCTCTCTTAAAAGAAGTTTAAATGTTCGTCGAAGGTAATAACTTTTAAAAGTCGATATTACTCCCTGATCCATCGGCTGGATAACTGATGTCGTATTAGGCGACAAAAATACAAATTTCACGTTTTCTGACAACTCATCAACATAAACTGGGTGGCCAGGAGCATTGTCTACTAGGACCAAAGCCTTGAAGTTTAAGTTTTCCTTGTTGAAATAAGCTTTGATTTCTGGAATAGCACAAGTTGAAACCCAGTTTTGAAATAATGATGCTGTCATCCATGCTTTTTTGTTTGCTCGCCAGTGGACAGGAAGCAGATTCTTTGAACAACCTTTCATAGCTCTTGGATTTTCTGATTGATAAATGAGAAATGGCTTAAATTTGAAATCACCATTTGCATTACCACCAAGAAGAAGAGTCAGTCTATCCTTGCTAGCTTTAAATCCTGGCGCAGATTTTTCTGTTTTAGATATGAAAGTTCTGCTGGGTAGACGTTTCCAATATAAACCAGTCTCGTCAACATTAAAGACTTGTTTCGGATCATATCCACCTTCATGAATTAACGCTTTTAACTCTTTCGGGTAGCGTTCTGCAGCAGTTATATCAGCGCTAGCTGCTTCGCCTTTAAGAGCAATGCTGTGCAGATTTCCTCGAACCTTGAATCTCTCAAACCAGCCCTGACTAGCTTCAAATGTTTCATTCTTATCTGTATTAGTACCACAAGCATTATCGTTGGATACTGCTTTACTTTTTATGTCATCAAATAAGCTTTTTGCTTTCGTCTGAATTACCATCTTACTTAATGGTATTCTCTGCGCAAATTGATTTTCAATCCAAATAGAAAGCAAGGACTCCATTTTGATCATCAAAGCACTCCTTGTACGGGTCATCGCTTTAGCATCTAATGATGTTGCAGATTTTGCAGCCTCTCTTATTTTATTCCCATCTCGATCTCTAATAGTTCTGACAGTTGTTGCAGCCAGACCAACAGCCTTTGCTATTTCCACAGCCTCTCTCCCTTATCAAATCGTCGCAGAATATCTAATTTTGTCTCCAAGCTGATAGTTTTTTTTTTATTTTTGGTAATTGTACCAGCAACGCCCTTTCCACTCATTTGGCTAAAAAAAATTACAAGTGTATGTAAAAAAATAACATCACTGCCAATAAATAAATTGCAAAAATATTTACCTTTTTTGTAACCAGAAACAACCCGTAAAAATTTATAAAAATTTATTATTCTCTTTTAAAAAAAGCACAACACACTAATTGAAACGTTACAAAAGTACAACACACTAATTGAAACTGATTGACAAAAACTCAGTTTTATTGGAAGATAATGCCTTGTAGGTCTAATTTTGGTGTAAAAATTTTTTTATAGTTTCGACCCTTCATTTCAGTCTAATATATCAAGGATATTTTAAAAATATGTTAAAAATGTGCTATTTTAGGCATTGGTCTCGGTGCCGAATGTTTTTTTTCAAAATTAAAAATAAAAATATTTTTATACCAGCGCAGTATTTGTGCAAATCGTGGTGCCACGTAAAAAATTTATAGCTCTATTGAACAACTATAATATATAAATTAAAACGGTAACTGGTACATTGCTTTATATTTAAAAAAAAAAAATCTTTTTAAAAAATACGAATTAATTTAATCTTTTTTATTACAACTGAAATAGAACATATTTTGATTTACTCGAAAGTTGTTCGAGTTATTCGATACTCGAAATTGGCCATTTTAATTTACTCTAACAATTAAAATTCATCGATTAATCGAGTAACGGTTAACCGATTGAATACCATATTGCCTACAAAAATAAACTAAATTTAATTATTGATGGATAAAAACCAAGCGAATTTTGGGAACATTTCTGACGGTTCTTATTCTAGAAGTCGTAAACGTGTCTGCATGTTTGAAGGGAGTTTTCAAACAAAATTTCACAGAAATGACTCAGAAAATGAAATAGTTCCGAACATTTTGTGAATATGACATAGTTAGCAAACACTACCTTTTCATTATAACGGTCGTTGCCTACCACGTCTTCATCAATACAGAAAAGAATATTTTAAAACTACTTTTCCATTAGTGGCATGTATCTTCTTATATAACCGGAATTATTTTAAAATTTTTCCCACTGGTAGCCAACTATCGTTATGCTAAAAACGTATTGAATGCCAACCCTAGAATATGCGTATAGATTTCCTATAATTTGTAATTCAGAATTTCCATTTGAAAGCTAGAAATTTATCAATTTATCAATTAAATCAATTTATTAAATTAAGATTTTCATTTGAAATTAAGAAAATGTAAATTGCAATTTATGTTATGATAGTTTAAAACTCAAAAACTATCATAGCATCAATTAAAAGTCAGAAATTAAATTTTGCATGACATTTTGGGAATATAAATTTAATTTTTATAATTTCAGTGGTTATAGAAATTCGTTACTTCAATTAATGTTTTTAAATTCCAAAGAAAAATTCTTAACTTAAAACTATTTTTGAAATAAAATGATTACCAATAACTATTTTCTGAATTTCAATTTGAAATTCTACATTTAAACTGATATATTCTGAATTATAGTTGCAAAAATATAAAAAAACGCATCAAAAATATAATTTCGTCCTTGGCTGTAACCTTTATTGTGTTTGTACGCTACTGAAGAAAATTTGTAATTTCATAAAAATGTATGAATTCGCTTCATCATATTTATAAAATGTCTTATAACATTTAAAAAACATTTTATGTAAAGCTATGCAACTTCTTCATATTTATGAAACTTGTCATTAATTTGCGCTTTTATAAAACAGCTTCATCATATTTATAAAGTGTCACATTGGACGAAAATCAATGAAGTTTTCTTTATCATATTTATGTAGTTTTTCTCTGAGAGTATAGCTCATTTTTGATTAATTTAATCGTAAAGTTATTCCTTAAATCTATTTGACATTTTATCAGAGTTTTTCTATATAATGTTTTAAGCTAATTTTATATTTTTGTTATACAAAAACCGTGGTTTTCTATAAAATGTTTTAAGAAAATTTTACATTTTTTTATATATAAAAACCGTGGTAAAGTTGCTTGAAAAAACCAGGTATCATATACACAGAAAAAATTATGGGCCAAAAATATTTAATTAATCGATTGTTTGAATATCAATGGCAATTTAAACAATTTTTTTAACTGATTCAATTAAAAAATTTATTGAATTTTCTATATATCCATACAGTGTTGACAACATGCAAACAACATTTTTAAAAATTTGGCAAACTATTTTTTTTATTTTATTTAGATGAAATAATCAAACAAATGTTTAATTATATCAATATATTATTTAATTTGTAAATAAAAAGAAAAAAGATCGCAAATGATTAACTTTTAATAAGTTCAATAGTTTACCGATTTCAAATACACGCAAAATCGTAGTTATTTCACTAGAGTTTGCAACACTCTTTTTGTTGTACGCACGAAAACTTAATTTAGTTTCGTGTTTTATCTGTGGTAATAAAAGTGCACATGTGGATTTAAATAAACCTTATCGAAAAAGGACAATTAAATTATTATTTTTGTAAATAATTAAATTTTCAATAAGTATAAGTGTCATTAAACTATCATTTTAAAGTTGTGTGTGATTTGTTTAAGAAAAGAATTTAATTACAAGAAAAAGTTCAAGACAAGACAAGCAAAACAAAAATTTTGTCTTTACTTTTATTTGTTTTCTTATAATACATTTTTATATTAAAAAGCTTTAATTTAATTTATTATAAATAAAATGTCAATTTAATTTACAAACCTACATTTCTTTTTTTATTTAATGGGGGCATATAACAAAAATAAAAAATACGAGTTTTCAATTAAAACTACCATTGTTTTCTTCTCAAGTTTCAATTAAAGTTTTAATCAATTTAACGTAACTTTTTAATTGAGGTTGTAAAGAAAAACAATAACTCTTTTAATTGATATTATTATTATTTTAATTGAAAGAGTTTTAATAAACTGTCTGCAAATTTTTTTAGTTAATACTATCATTTCAGTCGTAGGTGCAAAATCAATTAAAACATTAATTGTTTCAATAAAATTTTTAATTGAAACCCGTTTTTAGTTTTTTTTGTGTATGCTTTAATTTGATAGAATTTAAGGTATATTTGTCAAAAATTTTTAATTTCCCCAAAAAAAAAACACTAAATATTATTGAAATCCCCAAAAAAATTGCCTGTCGCCAAATAAAAATTTCTATTCCCAAGACCAACAAAAAATGCCCAAATTTGGGGACAAAACCCCAAGTCTGGCAAGCCTGATCACATATCCAAATTTCATTAAGATGGGAGAGAATTCATCTGGAGACTCCCCTTGTTAGTCTCTTATAGAAGAGCAAATAATGTTAGTTTAGCATTACTGCGATATTCTTTTTCCTGTAGCTGGCCAGTTGTCTTGGAAAGCAACATATATGTAGGTATAATAATGAATGACCTTGAAACAGTGTGCTCACATTTTTGCAAAAACAAAAATAAAAAAAAATTGTAGTACGTATTATAAATCTAGAAATAGACACACGTCAGTACGTATTTAAAAAGATTGTTTTTATTTTACGTGTATTTTTAATAAATTAATTTTAACAAACACCTTTTAAGAATATAGAAATTCAATAATAAACATTTTATCAATAGTTTAAACAAATAAATTGAAAAAAAACATTAGTTACTATGAAATCGTCAATTCAAAGGCCTGGAAAATTAGATAAGTTTTTATGGAAACATCTTATTTGAAAATTGTTTTTTGTTATATAAATTACTTGAAAGAAATCTCTAATACGGAGGACACCATAAGTTCTTTAATAAAAGCACTCACGATAATAATAAAGCCTCAAAATCTGAGGTAATTTATATTGCAATTAGGGTATACATCCCGGAATACCCAGGACTCTTAGCCTTTTTCTGTTTGAGCAATTCCGGGAATTCAGCCCGGGAATCACGGGACTTTAAAGAATACAATTTAAAATAAAAAAGTTAAATATTTAACCCTCTAACCAATAAGCCCGTCTCCTGGCGGGGTATATAAAATTGACCACAAATGCGCCAAATGAGTATTTAATCATACAAAATTAAGTTATTTCGATAGAAACCCGAATTTACAAAATTTCTCCTATCACATAGGAAAAAACCCCTAAGCCCGGCCGAAGAAAAACTTTCCTCAGCGGAGCCGGACTTTGGACTGAAGGGAGGAGAAACCCCTTAAGCCAATACATTTTGTACTATCACCTCTAAAATATATGTACTTAAAATAGCTCTACAGGGAGCTACGTATGATCCATCATAATATAATTTTTGAAATCCTGAGGAAAATTCTTTTCATTTGAGTACCCACACTTATATGATTCTACGCATACCGGATTTTGGGCACCAGGGGTCCCAGGGTCCTCGATTCCAAAACGCCCCATATAGGAACGTGTCGTAAAGTTCAGTTTTGCCAACATATTTTTTTAATTTACTACTGATCATTTAACCAAATCATATATTTTCTTAGTTAATTTTGCAACATCGAACGAAAGTACGTATTTTTTGTGCGTTCATTAACCTTTTCAGATAGTGACTACTACTACAAATACAATAATCAGACTAATCTACTCACCCTCATCTAAACTATTTCTCACTTTTTATTTGGACTAAAAAACATAGAAGCTTTTTTTTCTTTTTAATAAATATTATTTTCTAGGTTATGGTCAAGGGAACTATCAACAATAGAAATTGTCGATACAAGAGAATCTCTTTTAGTTTTTTTTTTTTATTTATAATTATTTTATTTCACTGATAACGTTTAAAAGAGTTCTTAACATTATTAAATTTAATTTTTAGTTTTTGCTATTCATTATCTAAATCCACTCTAGTTTTTTTTACGTCAATTTTGTTTATACATTGGGGATGGAAAGTTTTAATATTGAATTGGTACTAAACCTAATTAAAAGGAGCACATTTTTAAAACTCGAAGGTACTAAAAATAATTTTAGAATTTTCCCTAAGTAAAACTTTAAAAATCTAATGATTTTTCCTATCAAAATACTTTTAGATTCTTACTTGATGAAAACTTTTATCTATTAAAAATCCTTCTCAGCTTAGTCTGTTTTACTATTCAACATGTCGCAAAGTTTCAGGAAAATGAAAGACATACACACAAAAAACAAGTTTTCAATTTATTTTTTGATCAATGGTGATAATCTTTAACTTCGAGCTCACATATATATTAGTTCTCATTTAGTGAGGAAACTAGTTTATATGAATACTTGACGTTTTGCATGGGATTGTTACCTCTTTCAAGACGTGTTCTGATGATGGGAACCAAGAAAATTCCTGAATTAGATCTATCAACACATTCCTGAAAGGGCCAATTAATAAATTTGAAAACAATTTTTATTTTTAATAAAAATTATAACAAACTTGTATAAAAGGCAGAGTACCGCCAATTTTACTTCCCCTGTTTTGCTTACAAACTAAACAAAATATAAAAAGGAGAGAGAAACAAAAAAAGTGTATTGAATATCCACCAGAGGTGGATCTTGCACATCAAACAAGTTTTCAATTTATTTTTTGATCAATGGTTATAATCTTTAACTTCAAACTCATATGTATATTAGTTCTCATGTAGTGAGTAAACTAGTTCATATGAATGTTTGATGTTTGGCATGGGATTGTTACCGCTTTCAAAACGTGTTCTGATGATGGGAACCTAGAAAATTCCCGAAATAGATCTATCAACACATTCCTGAAAGGGTCAAATAATAAATTTGAAAACAAAAAACTCTATAGATTATTTGTTAGGACAATATCCTAATGAAGAAATATAGAGTATGGCCTCGAACTTGAATAATTTTCATTTTCATTGCACAATTAAAGGTCGAAAAAAACATAATTTTTATTTTTAATAAAAATTATAACAAACTTGAAAACAAAAACTCTATAGATTATTTGTTAGGACAATATCCTAATAAATAAAAATAGAGATAGAGTATGGCCTCGAACTTGAATAATTTTCATTGAAAATGAAAAAATTTAAAAAAATCGTCAAAATTTCCAAAATTAAAGAAATAAAAAAACAAATTTGGAAAAAATAAAAAATATTAAAAATAACAAAAATAATAATCAACAAAAATTAAAAAAAAAAATCGTCAAATGAAAACATTTACGAAATTGAAAAAAAAAAACGCAAAAATTGCATATTTTAAAAAACCAATTAAAAAAATTGCTAAAATTAAAAAAAAAAATCTAAACATTGTCAAAATTGAAAAAAAATCTCAAAATTTTAAGAAATCGCCAAAATTTAAAAACTTCACAAAAAATTCGCTAAATTTATAAAAAAATCATCAAAATAATATTTTGGTAATCTTATTTCTTGGTAATTTTTAGCGATTGCTATGCAATTTTAACAATTTATTTAAATTTTGGCAATTAAGAGTTTTTTTCAAATTAAAATTTTTGTTAAATTTAGGCGATATTTTCAAATATTACCCTTGTTTTAATTTAATTGATTAAATTATTTAATTTTTTTCGAATATTACCCTGTTTTAATTTAATAAAATTTTTTATTTAAATTTCGAGTTATAAAAATTGGAATTTTTGTGTGCACTAAATTCATTTCAATTAAACATTTAATAGATATATTAAACTTTTAATTGAAAGTGAGTTTGAAATTAAACAAAAGTTTAATTGCAATATTATTGACAACAATTTTTTTCTAGGCACTGTTTAGTATTTATTGTAGTATTTATTAAGCTATGTACAGACGGTGGTCAGATCTTACAATATTGTCAGAAAAATGTTCAGGAAATGTCTAACAACAGTGTGAACTTACAACTTTTGTCTTGCAACATTGTCAGAAAAAGCATTGTCTGTACATTGTAAGACAATAATATTGTCAGACATCTGACATTCGTGTGAACACCCTGAGTTGCCATTGTCAGATAATTGCAAGGCATTGTAACCAATTTTTTATTGGCAGATGTGTTTAAATTAATAAATCTGACAATGGCAGTATTGTCACAGAAATGTTTCTCTCGGGATCTCTCTCGGACCTAGCCTATTTATGTTATAAGGGTCTATTAATACTCCTGTGGAGCAAAAATTTTGTCCGTTTTGGTCTATCTCGCTTAGTTTTGAAGATACTGGACATTTTAAAATATCGCCATTTTGTGAAATGGCTTGTATCTAGAAAACTAAGCATGATATCGCAAAATGGACATCATTTTTGCAAACCTTAACAAAAATCTCTACACCGACAACACAAATGTGTACAGTGTTCCGATTCCAATCATTCCCCGTTTCAATCCATATCGTTCATTTTTGCCATAAAAGAATCGGACAACCGTGTGAACTGACAATTTTCGTTGGCAGATAAATTTATTGTTTGACAATTGTCTGGCAATGAAATTGAAAGGTTTTCTTACAATCGTCTGAACTGACAATTTACCTTTTGCTAAACATGTTTCATTGCCAGTACATTGCCAGCACATTGCCAGGTCTTACAATATTGTAAGATCTGACAACCGTCTGTACATAGCTTTATACAAGTTATAATTTCTGGGTTGCTATTTGACAATTTAAAAAAATGGCCAAAGCAACGATATTTTTCATATATTTATAAATTACAATTTGTCCATAAAACAATACAAAATAATTTTTTTTTTAAATATGCACCTTCTTCAACCGTCTACAATTCATATTCTGTCAGAGTTTTAACTTTGTTTGCTAATATTTCCACTAAATGGCGGTTTAAACAAAAAAAAACTACAACAAATTTTAAATGAAGCATTGATCTATATCAGAGCTGGCAGAACTATGACACGCGTGCCAGAAGCGGATTTTAGGTGACACGCGACAATTTCATAAAAATTTTCAAAAATGTTTGTTTTATAAAAAAATTCTATTAAAAAAATTATCAGAGGTTTACATATTTGTTTTCGCTATTAAAATATGTGCCTTTCAAAATAATAAAGAAAAAATTTAAAAAAGTTTTAAATTATCTAAAGAATTATGGTAAAAAACTCAAAAATTAGTTTTAGGAGAATCAAAGTTTCACAAGTTTTATAGCATAATTTTTATAACATTATTGTCATCAAGTGTCGAAATGCCTCTTAGAAAGGTGTAGCGTAATTAGGTGAACTTTCGCCAGTGGGGCACAAACACCACCGATTATTATCTCCAAATTTAAGAGAGACCATAAAAATGCTTAAATGACAATTTGTTTAAGGGCGTTACAATAGAGGTAGTCGCGGACATAGACATTTTTGTGTTTTTAGAGGGGTTAAAAAAATATATTAAAGTAAGTCTATATCTTTTAGTATAATGTTATTTCTGTTAACTTCAATAAAAAAATTCTAAATTAATGGAGACTCATAATACGTAACTATGTCCAAACCCCGCCTTAAAAGGGACACTTAAAGTAAATCCAATTGTGGGTTGTGCCCCACGATTTGGGGCAGTTTAACAGGTTAAGGCATAGGAAGTGGAATTTTATGCATTCAAATGAAAGGCAGAATGTGTAAATCTTAAAATTTATTGGTTTGGTAAAGACAGCTTTTCAAACAGAAAATGTAGAATGGTCCCCAGTCCACCCTACTAAATTATTTAAAAAGAAATTTTTTTTGAAAAATCCGTAAAAATGTTTAGGAATTTTAGATTAACGTAAATGTTTCGATGGGAAAAAGCCTGAGAGTCAAATAAATAAATAAATGAATGCCAGAAAAATGGAGAAAAATATTTAAATAATCTGTAATAAAAATGTAATTAAGAAGACCAAAAGTTTTTAATTTAAAAACTATGTAAATCTGCCAAATTTAATGTGTTTATAGCAACAAAATTTTTAAAAGGAAAAATTTCGGAATTTTAAAATATTGCATAACAAATTCCTTAAAAAATGTACTTAAGGTAGCACGCGTCACTTTTTACAAAAAACATGTTTTTTTTGTAACTTCCGTACCGAAAAAAGTTTCGCAAAAAAACTTAAAATACAACCTTGATCAGCTTTACATAGGGTGAGTCACAGACAATTAAATATTAAGTCAATCAGAAAAGCGAATCAAACGATCTTTCTAATTACGTATTTTACAAAAATACACTAGTTCACAGTATTAAAAGTTACAAGATCTAAAAGATTTAGCACTAAAAATTTAGTCAACATTATCATCTCTTAATTCACCCTGTAGAAAGCAGGGTGATCATAAATTTCTCGATGCGGAAACTTCTCGCATTAGATACAGAAACGGGGTGCTGCTGATCTGTATGTTTGCAAAGTTTAGTTGAGAAATGTACGGCGTCTCTATAATAAGTCAATATCTCAGTAACACTCATCCGGTACTTTTTCTCTTTGAATTATTCCTATTAACATTAGAATCAAAGATTTTGAGACCAATCACTGGAATTATACCTAACATTGGGGGACTCTAAATTTTTGTATACAATTTTCTTATAAAAAAGGTATTGATTTTTTTATTTAAGAAGAAATTACTACATATTTGTCGGGTATTTTGCGGTACTATTAAGATCAAAAAAGTTCAAAAAAAAAAATTGCTAAAGTACTATATATTCTATCCCTGGTAAGCACGTTGTTTATTCAATTTCTAGTTATATTTCTACTATATTTATGTATGTATTCCTACTAGGGATTCCAAACACGAAATCCCGAATTCCGGTATTTTTGTTTTTAAATCCCGGATTTTTCCTGTATTTTTTTGGGATGCATCGAGATTTGTGGTTCTAAAATTAAGATTAATTACGCTTTTTCTTGTATTTTTTCATATGATAACCACTCTCATGATAACCCCAACTAGTGCTGTCAGATTTATTATGCCGTTTTTGCCAGAGTAATGAAAATCGCCAAAAAATTTTTTTGCTTAATTTTTGTATTAAAAAAGTCGCCAAAAACACTTTTTTTAGTTCTTGGTAAAAGTAAAACACAAAAAATGCTTTTTGGCGAGTTAAGAAAGAAATAAAAACATGGCATAAATTCGGTTTACCGACACCTCACCAAAATAAATGAAATTTTGTCCTTTAATAGAAGAGACCACGCTGAGTCGAAATAAAAAAAAATTTTGCGTCGCTCACGCCCCCTTTTCAGTGGGCGGGGCTCCAAAGTTTGAAATGAAATTGCAAATAACTTCAAAACTACTTGTCCGATCTTAACAAAATTGGCGTCGTTGGAAAGGTCTCGAAAATATCTTTCCAATGAGGTATATAATGTCCCAAAATATTAACCCCTTGCTGCCCAAATAAAGCATTTTTTTTTTATGATTTTTTTTTTTTTTAAACGCTCTTTTTGTTAAATTTCGCCTATATAAGTACATAAAAAGTGTATAAAAAGGGAAAGTCTGTTTTATAAGCTTTCATAAAAGGTGCAACATGACCCCATAGGTCTTGAAATGAAGTAGTTATTAAGGGTTAAAGTTGACCATTAATAGGCAAAACTATGATTTTTGCAAGATTTTGAAAATTAGATTTTGTTGTATGGTATGGTTTAAGATTTTGTATACAAAAGGAAACTTGTAAATATGCCAAAATTTCTGCGGCCCGGGGCGAAGCCTCAGCGAAGCCGGTGGGAGGACTGGTGGGAGGAGAAAACCCCTAAGCCCGGCCGAAGGCCGGTTACGCAGAAAAACTATTTTGCAAAGACCCATATATGTGTTAATGTACAATTTATAACAACATATTGTACTGTATTTAAAATAAATTTGTTTAAAAATCATAGAAACCAATTTGTAAATTGTTTTGTCAAATGAAAAAAATATTGAAAATATTTTTTCACTACCAATTTATAATTCAATACAATTATACGTTTTATAAAAACCACTGCGTGTTTTATTCTTTGGTCACCTTCTAACAATATGGTCACGTCGATATATGGTTCAAAATTTGAAAAAGGGTGTGTTAAAAAAATCATTCTTTTTTTGGGCAGTAAAGGGTTAATATTTTAGGACATTATATACACCATTGGAAAGATATTTTTGAGATCTTTCCGCCTGAGAAATATGGTCACGTCGATATATGGCTCAAATTTTGAAAAAAGGACGTTTAAAAAAAAAAAAAAATATAAAAAAACAAAAATTGTTTTATTTGGGCAGCAAAGGGTTAATATTTTAGGACATTTTGTACTCCATTAGAAAGATATTTTCAAGACCTTTCCAACGACACCAGTTTTGTTAAGATCAGATAAGTAGTTTTGAAGTTATTTCGGATTTCATTTCAAACTTTGGAGCCCCGCCCACTGAAAAGGGGGCGTGAGCGACGCAAAAAAATTTTTTTTTTGGACTCTGTGGGGTCAAATGTTCAAGGTAAAAAAATTTCAAAAAATTCTGAGAGGTGTCGGTAAACTGAATTTGTTCCAAAAACATTTACGATTTGTTCCACCAAAGCTCTAAATGATCATTTTAATTTTGTGTGCTTCATCTATTAATCTAGTTCACAATAGCTGCAACAAAATAACACAAATTTAAGGTATAATTTCATAACATAAAAAATTCTATACCCAAAAAATATTTTAAAGAGAGTTGCAAAATATGTAGTCAGTTTTAATTTTATACCCCGAAAAAATTCTCAAAAATCGCCAACAAAAAAAATCTTTACCACCAAAATTAAAGGCTTCATTACTCGAGCGGGTACGTTTCGTAAACACCATGCAATGTGTAAAAATAGTACCAACATACAATTTGATGTCTGTGTTTTACATACTAAAGAAGTGGTGACGGATTTGCGGAAAGTAAATTCAGTTGAACATATAACTTACTTTCCGCAAATCCGTCACCACTTCTTTAGTACACACAGAGAAAAAATTAGCTATTTGCCAACTGAAATTCAGTTACTACTACTCAAATTTGGTTATTACGAATTTCAGACGGTTGGTACAACTCAACATTAGTTTTCACACCAAAGTTCGGTTAATTCAACTGAATTTTAGTTGCAACACGCAAAATATTTAGAAAGCTAATGTAAATATCGTTGTACTAACTGCATTTATAAGTTTTTACCATTAAAATACACTTTTCAATTCGGTTGGCACTTTATTTCTCTGTGTGTATGTAAAACTGAGACAACATATTGTATGTTTTGCGAAGCGTATCCGCTCGAGTAATGCAGTCTTAAATCCCCAAACAAGTTTGCAAATCGCTACGTTTAGCGAGAAATCGCCATATCTGACAACACTGACCCCAACATATTCATTGTAAAATTGTTAAAAATATGTGTTTTTTTTATATACAATTTTAAATAAAAACACGATATAAAAAAAGTTCCATTTAAGAACAAAAAACTATAGTTTTTGTATCACAAGTGATTTTTACGCTCAGGAAATTAAGAAGGTGACATTACTAAAAATTACAGTTAAAATAACTACAAATGTAGTCAAAATAGCGATGACTGTATTTGTCATAAAAATTACTAACCATGTAGTCATTTTTAAGTATTGCTAAAACAACTACTATCGAAGTGTACAAAAACAACTAACCTTAAATGAATGCATAAACCATACAAATGAACAACAAAACAATGAACATAAAACGACAGTTTTACTGTTTTTAACATTTAATTTTTTGGTATTTTAAAAATGTTATTTAATAACAATTTTTTTTTCTTTTAATTATAATAAAAATTTGCATTCCCTACATTCTATTTAAAATGCAAAATCAAAATTCCAAATGGTTCTTCAGTTATGACGTTTTTATGCATTGGAGATACAATGAAATTTTCTAATTGTCAGTTGCAAACTAGGAACATTTAAGTAATAACAAATATAAACTAAACGAGAATTTAAAAAAAAACTCGACATAATGTTCTATTTTTAAATAACTAACAAAAATTAACTGTTTACTGCAAAATTACTGTTTTGGTAGTTGTTTATTAAAATACTAAAATAACCACTCAAAACAAGTGTTATTGAAGTACAGAATTTTTGGTTAGTTATTTTTTTAAATGACTTTCTAAATTAGTCGTTTTTAATTTTCGAATAGATAAATGACTACAACAGCAGAGAAGACAACTACTGCAGTTCACTACCCGAATGACCTACATGTAGTTATTGTAAGAATATTCTGAGTGTATATATGATATTGATATCGTTTCGTTATCGAAACAATATTTTTTGGATTATTGGAAATGCGAAACTATGGAGTGGCACGCATCGTTTTGTTAAAGTTTTTTCAAGAAAATCTTAATTTATTTAGGCGACTAGCGAAAAATTGTATTAGAAATTCGAAAAAGTTTACTTTAAACACAAAAACATCCGTTATCAGTCATCGACTTAACGCAAATTTTAGATGTTGTTAGATGGAACGTAACTAGTATTTTTTAATATCAAATTTTCCACAAAATTTCCGACATTCTAGTGCGAAAGATACACTCAAAAAAATAAGTTAGTAAAAAAGTTAGTAAAACATCTTGTAAATCAGGTATACTATTTTTCAGCAAATTTTTTGCTACAATTATGTTTTAAACTAAAATTTTAGTTATACTTATTCAGCACTTAACTGTTTTGAACTAATGTCTTACTAATATTTTACTAATGTTTTACTAATTTATTTTGCTAAAAAAATTGTGTTGATTAGCACATCAATAGTGTGAACGACAACCAGACTGAAATATATACGCAGATATAGGCATGTCACGATGTAATAGTGACGAGGAAAATTATACTAAAAAGTACAGCTCTAGTAAGTCATAATATAAAAAAATCAACCATGGAAGAGTTTAGTATCTGTTTTTCATACATAAAACAAAATTGTGGATTAAAACAACTTAATCTATTAATTAAATAAAAGACAAAATAAAATATTTAAATTTAATGAAGATTAAATGTGTATTTGTAAACTAAATGTTTATACACTCATAATAATCCATGCTTAAAAATACAAATATATTTTTCGTAAATTTTTTTTCGTAGAATGTCCAAACATTTTGTTTATATTACAAAACTTTTGTATAAAACAAATTATATAAATTTACAAATTTCGTAAAAAATACAAACATGATTTCGTAATATTTTTTTAGTACATTGTACAAAAATTTGTAATGTTACAAATATTACATATGGATGTTGATCTGGTTAGAGGTCGGATTTGCAATCAGAAGGTTGCGAGTTCAACTCCTGGCCAGGACAAATTTTTTTATTTTTTTTAGTTTTTATATTTTTTTAGTTTATTAATGTTATTTAAATTTCTATGTTTTATTTTTTTATTTCATTATTACTATTTTTGTGTTTTGATATAAATGGATATTTTGTATTTTGTTTAATAAAGAGGATCCTAAAACAAGTTAAAGAGGACCCGAAACACTACTTCCTCTTTATTTGCCGGGTTTAGTATGAAATTCAATAAAACAAATATTTAAAAAGATAAAATATTTAATAATAAAATGCAATTAGTTTGAAATTGTTATTTAAGTTTTTTATTATTATTATTTTTTTATTTTGTTTTTTAATATAGTATTTGATATATTTATAAAAAAATTATATTATTTTATTTAGTTCAATAAACATAATAAAAATATTTAATTGCCATTTTACCTTTTTTATTAAATATTTGTAGCATATTTTTCTAGTTTTCATAAAAATTTCATAATATTTTCGACTTAAGTTCCTTTTTAGTTTGTTGTATTGCATCAGCTACTTTGGTGCAAATGGTAGAGGGGTCTACTTCAACACAGCAGGACGTCACTGAAATCGTGAGTTCGATTCTGGTGTGGCACCATTACATTTTTTTTTTTAATTTTAAAATAAACCCGTAAGGTATGCACCACATTTTTATTTAAAAAAAGTTTTTACAAAACTTTACGAAATGGGATTTTTATATTCTACAAATTTTTTCGTAATGTCAAAATAACCAAAACTTTCGTAAAATGAACAACGGTTTTCGTGTATTTTACCTATAGATTATTATGAGTGTATATATTAATAATCATGCGTGGTCAAATTGCAAACAAATATGCAATAAGTAGACAGACTAAAGCGAAAGACAATCCAATACATCTTAGGTAGATTTTTCTGATTCCTTTTTCTTATTGCAAAAAGGGTTGTATATGTTATATTTCGTTATTTTTTCGTTTCGTTTCTATAATTCTCTGCGGCATTTGCGTTCCTTTAAAAGATAGCATCATTTAGACAATATTTGATGTAAGTAGTTCAAAGATAATTTCGTTTATGTTATATACATATAATTATTTCTATTGTTTTTAGATATTACATTAATTCAAATCTTCAATTTGGGAGTATGAACATTGTTATATTTTGTAACGTATTGTAAATTATTTTCAACAGAATCACAAAAATATGTTTTATGATTTTGAGCAAACAAATTAACTAAAGTATAATTTTTCTACAAATTTTTTGAGTTTTTTTCAATCTACTAATATTCAGCAAAAATTTTATTGATTTTTAGCAAGGGTTTTTTAATTTCTAATCTACTAAGTATTAGCAAAACTTTTGCTGAATCTACTAATTTTGTTGTAATTAGCTCACTGATTTTCAGCAAAAGATTTTGCTGACGTTAGCAATTTTTTTTCAAGCACCCTCCTGACTAAAATTTTGCTGACTCAGCAAAATTTTTTCTGACTTTACTAACTTTTTTATTTGAGTGTATGTACTAACATATTCGTGCTGGCAATCGAATTTGTTGACAATCGAATAGTTTAGCTGTGATAACTGAATTTTTTTGGTTAACAAAAACAAATAACAAATTCCCGACAAATTTCGTAATTCAAACAATCCCGAAAAATACCGGAATTTCGGGACCGGAATTCGGGATTTTAAAATATCAACCTCTATCGGCATCCCTAACTTTTACGTCAATTCTTTGGCTGGCATTACGATAAAAGTGTGTTGAACTGCAATTCAATTGACCTTGTAGTTTTTTTTATACAAATTCTTCCTTTTTCTACTTTTAAGTTGATAATAAACTTTTGTTGCTGTTTATTTTGCAATAACATATCGGCCATTCCACCGAAGACCGGACAAAAATTGCATTTTTGACCTTGGGTCTCTCGATTTCAATTAAATTTTGCATCCAGCTACTCTATGGAACCACTTAAAGATTGGCATTTTTAGTTTTTCAAATTTTAAAAAATCCACGGTTTTATTCACGATTTAGTTTTATTGAAAAATTAAAAATATGCAAAAAGTGTGTAAGTTTGAATATTCGTATTTTCTTTAATATGTATCGGATCATCACCATTTAAATTGTATTAAAATGGTACACTCACCTACTTTTTTTATTGCGATATGAAATTTTTTCAGCGACAAAAAAAATGCATTTTTTATGTAATTTTTTTTTAAATGCACTTTTTACAAATTTGGCTACTCTCGATTTGTAAAAGATGCATATTTGCAAAATATGGGGTTCTTACTATAAAACAACACTTTTCGTTTGGGTTCCGGGTTTATCTATTATTAACGATTTATTGAAAAAAACATACATCATGTTTTCATAGAAAAAACAATTTTTTTTATTTTTTGAAATTAAAAAGATTAAATTTAAAAATGTAGTGTTAAGGCGTCGTTTAAATGTCTCTCTTTTAAAAACTTACATTTAATATTTTTTCTGTACTTGAAAGATTAACGAATTTACGTAAATATTATGTTTTAACAATATAATGTTTAACCCTTCTAACCCCCCATGTTTCTTTCTTTAAAAAATCTGATATTCGATACCAAACGTGGGCTTTAAAGGGTCAATAGTTAAATTTTTTAAAACAGAATATTTTAGTAAATTGTGTTATCTTTTACGTGCAAAAAAACTCTTTAAAATTAAATGCATAGTTTTTAAAACAGAGACGTTTAAAGGGTCGCCTTAACAGTACATTTTAAAATTTTATCCGAATAAATCTGAAAAATAAAAAAAAAATTAAATTTTTCTACGTAAAAATGCTATAAGCTTTTTCTAAAACAGTCATTAGAAATAGTTAAAACCCGGGATCAAAAAAAGTGTAAACTTTCACTTTTTTAACAAAAATTACATGTTTATATATACACTAAGAATATTATGTAGTTTACTGTTTGTAGTTTAATAAAAAAGTTTTCAATTGTTTTAAAAATAAAGGAACATGCATTTATTTTGGAAATAAATATTTTTTTCAACTTTTTTATACATTTGTTAGAAATAATTTACTACCGTATACCGATATTTTTAATTTCATTTATTTAAAGTTTCATAAAAATTTAACCACAAAAACGAAATATTGTAATTCATTTGTTTCCGTTACAGTTATTATAAATTTAAATTATTTTTTTTCAGAAAAATATTCAAAAAATTCGTGTCTATTTTTTTTAAAGTGGGTTGTTTATATACAAAATTATTTCAATTCAAATTACAAGAAATTGAAAAAGTTTACACAAATGTGTGTGTGTATAGATTTTGTAAAAAAGAAAAACGAACAAAAAAAAAAATTGAAATAATTTCAAATAACTGGATATAACTTTTATTTTTACTGATCTGTAGTTAGAATTTTAACATTTATTTTTAACTTAATATTCTTTTGTTTTTACGGATTTGTTAGTTATTTAAACGATATTTCAAAATAAAAAACAAGAAACATTTGATTTAAATAAAAAGTTAGTAGACCGGGTTTTAAGTGATTTATCATTTATGTTAAGGGGGGACATGACATTGGCCGTTTTTTGAAATCGACTTTTTTTTATAATTTTGTATTTTAGTTAATATTCTTAAGATTCTAAGAAAAAAAAATTCATGGAAAAATTCCCACGGGTTCAGAAGTTACAGCCGGATTAGTGAGAGCGCATTTTTAGTTTTCGCACTACCTACGTACGGCAGCTGGTATATACTTGTTTTGCCCTACAGGTAGTGACAGTTGGTGTTCTTGGCAGAAAGCAAAGGCAGAAGGATCAACTGTTCTCCATAAATTACCACTTCATGAAATAGTGCAAAAGGAAATCAAACCAGTTTACACGGCGTTGAGTAACGATGAATTGCTAAACAAGTGCTTGGGTGGATTCACGCAAAACTCCAATGAAAGTTTGAATGCAAAAATTTGGCTCATTCCACCTAAGTGTATGTCAGGCAGCAAAAGAATTGTTAATATTGCAAGCTGCATGGCAGTGTCTCCTTACAATGACGGCGCTAATAGTTATTTGCAAATGTTTCAACTACTTGGTATCACCATAGGAGCTACAGCATTGAATTTTTGCAAAGGAAATGATGCAAATCGTTTGAAATGCGCCAGAGTGAAGGCATATGAAGCTTCAAAAGAAGCCCGAATTGCTAAACGATTGCAAAAAACTGTAAGAAACTGCACAACACAAGATAACGAAGGCATACAGTACGAAGCAGGCATGGCAGATTGAAGGTAACCTTTTTTTCTTTGTTCACAAACTTTGAACGCGTTTATCTCGAAACTATGTTTTTCGTACTGGTTGCGGCACTAGCGAGTTCATTTTTTGACGAATTTTTTTTTTTGTATTTTTTTAAACTTGATTCGCTATCGTATGACACGAGCTTTTTTTTTAAATTTTTTTTCAATTTTTTATAAATTTTTAAAGTCAATATTTTTTTTCGAAAAAAACACACTTTTAAATTTGGAACATCATCAAAAATTGAAAAAAAAATTTAAAAAAAAGCTCGTGTCATACGATAACCGATTTTGTTAAGATTTAAAAAGTCATTTTTTTCCAGATCGGACAATTTTTGCGACTCCCAGCGCTGCAACCACGAGGCCCCGTTTTTTTTCTCTGCCGCCAGTTTAAAACCATGTTGGAGTGAAAAATATAATAAAAAAAAAATGTTTGTTTTTGATTGAGTTATGAATTTTTAAAAAAGGTCTGTTTTCTCTGCCGCGAATGTAATGTCCCCCCTTAAATTAAATTTACAGTTAATTTAAACTACAGACCATTTTGAGTGTACAATTCTAATGCATTTTAAAGAACCTACGAATGTTCCAACTTACACGCTTTTTGCATATTTTGTATTTGAAAAACACGAATAAAACCATGTCGTTTTCAAATTTCAAGAAAATAAAAAAACTGGCTCCATAGAAGTTGTGCGTGCAAAATGAAATTTAAATCGGGAGACCCATGGTTAGAATTTCGCCGATCTAACGTGGAATGGCCGATATATTTTTTTTATTTATTTTTCTTTTCTTAGCATTATAAATTTATTGTAGTTTTTTCTTGCCACAACTTTAGATTTAAGAAGTTTGGATTAAAAATCGACTTTTTGTAGAACATTTTTACAGAATCTGCCTCAGAATCGTATACAGTGAATGAAATAATTATAATTTCACCCGCGCTGATCCCAACAAGCTGTTTTTCATCTTCTCATACATTTATTAACAATTAGTGTTTTCTTTTTGTAATAGTAAAATTTTAATTTTGATCTTAGACCTGACAATTCGAAATGAAATGCAATTTTAAAAGATCAACAGTACATACAAAATTTTCGAAAATATTTTAAAGTTTTTGCTACTACCTGAGAGTAACAATAATTCTTGTCGATATGAAACATTTTTAAAGTACATAATTTTTTTAGAAAATAATTCAGCTAAAAAATTGTTACTTTGTATGCAAAGTTGCAAAATTTGCAAATGAAGGAAAGTTAAAAAATGTTAAAATTTTTCGCCAAAAAACTGAGTTTAACATCACTGCCCAGGTAGAAAAATACAATCGCCAAAGCGTTGGTAAAGTACTGTAGAAGGTGTTACAAGCGTTGGCAGAACGTCCGCTTTTCAAAAATTAAAGTGTTGGGCCAACCTTAAAATGATAACGTCAGTCTTCATATGACCGTTTGTTTGTTGAAGCGTTCTGAAAGCATTGTCAACAATGGTAAAATAAGTACTCTGCCAACCCTGAAATGATAACGTCAATCTTCGGTTGGGTGTTTGTATTTCGAAAGGTTGACGAAGCGTTGGCAAACAAAATACATATGTAAAGTTCAATAATAGTGGGAAAAAATAGTTTTTCTTTTTAATACCAGAAAATAGAGTATTATTTGGAGTATACTTATGTTAGTAGTACATTTTTATTTATTTAATAATAAATGACATTATGAAATAAAATGGAAAAACAATAAATTTAATTAATATTCTAAATATTATTTAATTATTTTGATATTTAGAAAATTTGTATAAATGTAACTAAATTCAGTTGCTGGTAAAGCACTTTTTAAACGTTGTTAGAGCACTTTAAATCAATGTTTTGCCAATAGAATTTTTTAATATACAGACGTAAATTTTGTAAAAGAAGTGCTGGCAAATCACTTTCTATAAGCGCTGGCAGAGCAAATCCGAACGATGTTTTCCCAGCAGTATTTTTTCATACACGGTCGTAAATTTTGTAAAGCAAGTACTTGTTTTTCTAAAACAGTTGTACTGGCAAAATCCTTTTTGAAAACATTGGCAAATCACTTTTAGCTGATGTTTTGCCAGTGGTTGTTTTTCATAAATTGTTTTAAATTTTGTAAAGCAGGTATAGGCAAAGCAAGGCGTTTCAAATAAGTGATTTCCCAATGCTTTTTCTTTGGTTTTTTTTTTTTTTTTTTTTTTTTTTTTTAATGTTTATTAATTCTCAATACATAACAAACTTAAACTATAATAAACAATAGTTAACAATAATAATTTTTATATATATACAAAGTCCCATAATCGGGCTCTCTAGTATTATTACTATAATAATTAGTTTTGATTTTTAAATTTTCTGTAAATAAATAACGTACTTCAAATGAAGAATATATAACTAATTGATTTCTGTAATGAAAAAATTTTTCAAAAACATTACATCAATATAAGCAAAAATAAAAACAATGTCTAAAGGATAAAAGAAAAGGGTTATAAAGGATTTATTAAGCAAGCCACCAAAACTTGTTGGTTTTAGAGCGTTGTAAGCTATAAAGCTCTCTATTGCCTACGCTTGTTTCATATCGAAAGTCATCATTTGTTATTGAGTTGCAGTTTACTGCTTTAATGTTAGCACGTCTATACATATGATAAAAGATTGGCATGCAATGTTCATTTTGAATCATATTCATCTTATCGAAGTATACAAATGCCTCAGGTGGTACGAAGCCTTTTTGCAAAGCTTCAGATATATACTCTTCATTTGTATAGTACGGGGCCATTATTAAATTATTTTCTTTACATAATGTACATCTTAAAATATAATTTCTTATTAATTGGATTATAAAATTGTCTATTCTTATAACATTTGAACTATTATACAATTTTTTGTTGACATGCAAGCTCTTATACATTTTCTTTCAAAAACACTTATCTTTTCCATGTAGGATGGTGAAATATTAAACCATATCGGACATCCGTAAGTGATAATTGGTCGTATTAATGACTGATACATAATAATTTTGACTTTTGGTTTTAAATATTTCGAGTAAAATAATGATTTGTACATGAAAAATGCATTTCTGGCTTTCAGTAAAATTTCATTAACATGGTTGTTAAAGTATAAAAATTTGTCTAAGTAAATACCTAAATATTTTACAATCTCCTTATTTGGTATGAATGTGTTATTGAAATTAGATTTAATCTTAAATGATTTCCAATTTTTCCTTATATTATTGTTGCATTTACTGACTGGCGGTCTAAATAGAATTGTTTCACACTTTTGTGGGTTAATCTTCATATGCCAATCCGTAGTAAAACTTTCAACCATATCAAAAGATGTTTGTAGATTAAGATTGATTTTTTCAATAATGTTGTCAGCATGATATATTATAATATCATCTGCAAAAGAAATTATGTTATCTATTTTACCTAGAAGATCTAGTATATTAAAAAGAAGAGGTGAATTGACAGTGCCTTGCTGTAATCCGTTTATAATTCTGAATGTTTTTCGGCTCTCATGATTCTGATGAAAAATTTTAAACGTTTTATCGTTAATCATATTATATATAAGTATAATTAGGCACAATGGAAATTGATATTCTTTTAATTTAAATATTAAGCCTGGTATCCAAACACTATCAAAAGCTTTTTCCATGTCGATCAGACAAGCCCCTGTACATAATTTTCGGTTCCAATTCCAATTTATGTTAGATGTAAGTAATTGTATTGCATTAGTTGTTGAATGCTTGTATTTAAACCCAAATTGTTTATCGCTTATTAAGTTTTTGTCTTTACAAAACTCAATTATATTATTATTTATACAGATTTCAAATACTTTACTTATATTAGGCAGTAAACTTATGGCTCGAAGGTTCTTTGGATTACTAAAATCCTTATCCTTCTTTGGTAAAATAACAACTTTAGCTTTCTTCCACTCCTTGGGAAAATAGGAGTTATTAAGCATATTATTAAAAAGGTTACAATATTCGTAAATTATTACATTGGGAATGTTTTTCAAAACTATATTTGGTATTTTGTCTATACCCGAAGATAGTTTACCTCTTAAATTAGAAAAAATATAAAGAATTTTGTCCTTTGTTATGAAATAGTTTTCAGCCTGGTTTTCATTTAGTTCATTCGATTTCTTTTCATTGCTAAAATTAGTTAAAGTAGTTTTATTACTCTCGAAAAAGATTTTAGATTCCAGGAATCTATTAAAGAAGTTATTAACTCGGACATGTACATTGTTGTTATAATCGATATTCTTATAGGAGTGAACTGACTCTAAAAAGGAACCAATAGTATCTAACATTTGTTCCTTATCGTGTACTATGTAATTATTGTAGCTATCCCTTTCCAAGTTCCTTACGTCTATTCCTGCATTATTCAGCAAAAATGTATCACTTTCAGGAATTTTTATTTTGTGTAGATTAAGAGGTTTAAATTTTTTAAAATTCTTCTTTATTCCATCAAACATTTGCCTCGAATCTTTAGGATCTAGCCCAGTTAACTTTTCTTGAACATTTTGATTATAAACTACTTTAAAATTTTCGCTAATGAGTTTCTTTATCATCTTCAACTTAACCTTCAACATATTAAGTACGGAATTAGTAAGAGTGTGTTCCAATCTGTTGTGTCTCTTTATCACCGTAAGTATTTTACTTTTCTCCTGATATAACTTCTTTATAATTGGGTTAGTCGCCTTGGAAAATAAGTCAACGTTTTGAAGTTTAGGCGTTACTTCCTCTATTGTACTTACAATGACAGTATTAAGTCTATCTAAATGAAAATCAATTTCAGAATTCGTAAGATTTCGATTATTTGGAGTTTGTGATTCATAATTAACTTTTTGGGCTACCCTATTTTTAAATTTCACCCAATTCGTTCTTTTAAAGATATATTTAGATATTTGTGTTTCCTCTAGAAATGTAAATAGTTGTTGTTCATTGTTCATAAAAGCATAAATCTGTATAGCATTATGATCACTATCATAATCAATAGTTTGGAGACAATTTAAAGTGTTATTTTCCGTAATAATGTGTAATCTGCAATCTGCGATACAGACATCTAAATATGACCCCGTTCTAGGAAAAGAAGGGAAGCTAGAGGCAAAAAGTCTACATCTGAAATTTATTTCATTATCTACTAACCATTCCTTAAGTTTATTTTCCTTTGTATTATCTGTAGGATTCCCCCAATCGGGATGTCTACAGTTTAAGTCCCCGGCCAATATATAATAGTTATCATTATTTTGCAAATCTAAGGACTCAAAAAGTTTATGTAACTCGGTTTTAAAATTGGAATCGTTGTTGCCCGAAGGATAATATGCAGAAATTATGTACATTGTTTTATTAGCAACCATTGGTATTTTGATTACACAAGTTTCAAGATATGTAAATAAATTAATTGTGTTGTTAAAATAATTGTTATATTTTAACTTATTTCGGATCAATATGGCCGTCCCACCACCTTGTTTTGAGCCATTCCTATCTTTTCTAATTATATTATATCCAATAAATTGAAGTTTATGTTTCGGGTTTAGTTTCGTTTCATTTAATAGTACAATATCCGGATTGTATTTGTAAAGAAATTGTTGAAGGTCATACCTTCTACTAATGGATATTAAAGAATTTACATTAATGTGTATAATTTTAAGATTTTTTGATATTGTGTTCATCGAAGTATTAGCCATGTTTAAACACCTAGCATGGAAAAGATTTTATCTACACGAGCTGTTTGTAGAAGTAACTGTTTTTGCAAATTTGCCATTTGATTAGTAAGATTCATCATTATATTTTTTAATTCTAACAAAAATGAGTTATTAGATGTTTCGTTAAAATCATTAGTGCTTATATTATTATTTCCCCTAACTACATTCGCAAAGCTTATTTCGGGCTTAGTGAAAAAATTATTGTTATTTGTTCTATTTTCTACTAAGGTTTTTTTCTTAGATCTAAGTTTTTGTTGTAGGTCTTTGTATTTTTCGCAACCCTTGTATGAAGCAGGGTGACCATACTTGTTGCACACAACGCAGTATAACTTTTCTTTTTCGTTGTCTGAAACATTATTTAATGGACATTTTCCTTTTTCATGTTCCGTGTTGCATTTCACACATTTGGATTGAAGATAGCAGTTCGCTGCACTGTGAAAGAATCCTTGGCAGTTACGACACTGCCATTGCTTTGTTTTTAGTACCATCTGTGATTTCTAACTGGGTGAACTAATATTTATTTGGCAGGCAAAAAAAAAAAGAATAATTATTAAAAACTCAGCGAAAACTGGAGCAGTTGGTTCGAATTGGGTTAAGTATTGACTGGAAATATTGTTACTCTTACAAACATAATACAGTAGACATTTAATTTTCAGAATATCTTGACTTTAAGCTTACTACAACTACGGAAAAAAAACTTAGATTACCAAAAAAAAAAAAAACTCGATTTTCGGACTGAGAAATGGGCAATTTAATTACACTGAGCCTATTATCTGTATTATATCAATGCGTTTTCGCATTAGATCTCTGAAGTGTCGCTGGAATTTGTCCATTGAAACTTCTTGTTGGCACGTCCATTGGCAAAACTTTTCAGCTCTTCGTACCGTGCGGGAATCTTCCCCTCATGCTGGAAGGTGGCCAATGTCCAGCCAATCCCTAAAAAGGGTGCGGCTAACAACCCTGAAAATTACCGCCCAATCGCAATTTGCTCTGCGCTCTCCAAATTGATGGAGACCATGGTTAACCACCATCTTGTGAAATATTTAGAGACCAATTCACTTTTAAATGATCGACAGTATGGCTTCCGTAGCGGTCGATCTACGGGATACCTGTTGGCGTTTCTATCGGAACGTTGGAGCCGGTCACTCCACCGCTTTGGTGAGAGTAAAGTGGTTGCTCTAGATATTTCTAAGGCGTTCGATCGTGTGTGGCACGGGGAACTCGTGACTAAGCTAGGTGCTTTTGGTGTCGGTAATGTCTTCTCTTTATTTATAACGAGTTTTCTCAGAGACCGCACTATACGTGTTGTTTTAGATGGGGTCTCATCAAACGAGTTTCAGCTAAATTCAGGGGTATTATTAATGACCTTATTGGTCAGAATTTCAATCCTATCTACTATTTGCAGATGACAGCAAAATTTGTCATTCATTTTCATTCGATCACAGGCCAAGCTCTTTGGAGATAGAGGGCATGCGGCAGAACATGAGTGACACACTCAGTCAAGACCTTTCTATAATCTCCGAGTGGGGTCGCGCGAATAAGGTCGATTTTAATGCACGCAAGACCCAATGTTGTATGTTAACCCACAGACGGGCTGTGGAATTAACAACAGCTGACTTAAGTCACTTAATTCAATTATGTTTCAGCCTTTCAAAATTTCAGGAAATTTAAAAAAATAATTATTTAAATTTAAAAAAATTTTAATTTTCAGTTTATGCCATCACCTGATTTAAGTAACTTAATCCAATTATGTTTCAGCCTTTCAAATTAAATATTATTTGATTTGATCTTAATTTTAAATCGAATGTGTTGAATATAATAAATATAAAAAGTTTCATGTTTATAACACATTTCATAAAAATTTATAAAACTTTCATAAAAATTTGAGAAACTGCTTCATCCTAGCCAGCAAAAACGTATTCCTAACCCTGAAGCACTTCTGCAAGGCTTTAGTTAATTACCAAGCGCTTCCGAAGCAATTCCAGAAGGCATGATTTTTGTTCGCAATGTCCCAATTGGTATGTATCTTTTTAGCTGGTAAAAAAGCGCTTCCTTCATGTGCTATAAGAAGCAATAAATTCATACACTCTTAGGAAATGAGAAGCGCTTTGTTTTGTGTATTGACAACCTTAATGCTTCATTGTATGCATTCTTTACTGCTTCTTATTCACTGGTTCAAAAGCATGCCTCCAGGCAAGCACAGCAAAATGCCTTCCCAATTGCTTTATAGTATGCAAGACGGTTAAGCGCTTTCTTGAAAGCATACAAATGTAGTTACTGCTTACCAAATCGAGGTTATTTTTTGCTGCGTATTTATAAATTATTTAATAACATTTATTAAACTTTTTCATCATATTTATAAAACATTTCATAAATATGAAGAAGCCTGTCATCAATTTGCCCTCTTATGAAACAGCTTCATCGTATTTATGAAGTGTTACATTGGACGAAAATCAAAAAGTTTTTTTTATAAAAATTATGAAGTTTTTCATAAATATGATGAAGCTTTTTTCCGGAGTGTATTATGACTTCTTTTAACTTGTTCTTTTACTTCCCAATACAATACGAGTATATAACCAAACAGCCAGTTTAAGTGTCCCACTTCGATGAAGATTTCACGGATTTTCTTTCAGCATTTCATACACTCAAACAAGTTTGACAGTAACTACATGACAGTTATTTGTGTAGTTATCAGTAGTTTTTGGTTTTAACTACGACTACAATTGTTTTTCTGTGAAATAATATAAAGTAACTATAATGACTTGTGCGCCCCGGTAGGCTAGTTGGTAGCGTGCTGGCTTATCAGTGCGGGGGTCGTGGGTTCGATTCCCACCAGAGGCACTGGTCTGTTTTCGCTACAACGAGCCGAAGGCCATATTAGCTAGTACTCGGTTAGGGTAATAGTATATAATTTGTAATTCTATAATTATTAATTAATTAAAAAAAAAAAAAAACTATAATGACAATTGTCGAAAAAAAATAAAGAAAATATTGTATTGTTGTAAAAGTTGTTTGAAGCAACTATTAAAATAATATTTTTGCAGCAAACAACTAATTTTGATTAGTAAATAAAAAAAACCACAAACTTTTGTTGAATTTTTAAAAATTTACTCAACTTGTTGATAATTCGTTAGTTAATTCTATTTTACTAAACAAACTTTTCTGTGTAAATTGGGTATTAATCGAGCAGTAAACAAGTCGATTAAACAACCCAGTCTACAATTAGAGTCCGAAAAGCGCATAAAAGAGCCTTCTGAACTTCTGACTTCATAGCTATATGAGGGTGTTTTTTGTTTGCCGATCAAGTCTCTTTCTGAGCGCTATTTTATGACTCATGACCAGAGAAGATAAAAAGCTAAATTTAATGTATTTAAAACAAAAAATATTGTAAAAAAGCAAAGGTAAACACATCCTTGGGCAGGAATGAAATCCGGATAGGGACACGCCTACATCAGATTGCTTTTCACAATTTGTTAAATAAGTTTTGGGACTTTAGCACATTTAATTACTATAAATGCAATTAATGTTTATCCCGATGAAAATAAATTTAAATAACAAATATGCAGGTGCTTGTGCAAATTTAAATGTAACTGACACTAATAGAAAACATATGATTTTCTATTGTTGATTTACTTGAATAAACGTCACTACATTGCTAGGTCTGTCAAAAAAAAAAAAACAGAGTAGTATTTGGAAGATGACAAAGCCAATTGTGACAATTTTTTGTTGTTGTTTTTGTTTTTTCTTTGATATTTTAAATTTTGAATCTCGCTCCTAGACGAGGACAAGAAATTCTCATTGAGTTTGTGATTTAACATAACAAATATCTCTAGAAAATCTAATAACAAAGTCCCCTGAAGATTTCCTTGGGCAGGAATGAAATCCGGATAGGGACACGCCTACATCAGATTGCTTTTCACAATTTGTTAAATAAGTTTTGGGACTTTAGCACATTTAATTACTACAAACACATTTTACTTTAAAACTTCATTTGGAAATGCAGAAAAATGGTTTTTGTATTCTCGTTATCATAATTGAAAAAAGAGGAGCTCACGCAATTTCCTATTTTTGCAAGAAGAAAATTTCTGACATGAATACCCATATTATTCCTATAATAATAATTTTACATTTCTAAATAGAAAAATAAATAAAAATTACTATTAACGTTAACTACATTAAAGACCTACATGTAGTTACTGTATAAACATTCTTAGTGTACTTTTAAAATTTTTTTTGAACAACAAACTGTTTTTTTTCCTCTTAAAAGGAGAGTCTATCCATGAGTTCTCTCCGATCTTAATGAAATTGAGATACGTGATCAATTTTTTTCAGTGACCTAATTTCACATTTAAAGTTTGAAATGAGAAGTCAAAATTATTATGTACCTTTTTGTATGAAAATTGACGAAATTAAGATTTATTTATCATTGGAGTACACGCAAAAACTAAAATTTTGATTCGCATATTGCCTTGAAAAAAAAAAAATTCAATTAAATTCTTTTTTAATGCCAAAATTGTTTTTGTACAATTTTTTATTTTCTTCGGTATTCACATAGAGTGAAAAAATATAAAATCAACCAATCGATTTCCTCCACCCATTCCGATTTTAACCAATCTTGGTATAGGATAGCTAGTTTATTAAAGCTAGTCCCAAAGGATCTTTAAAAATCGCCTTTCAAAAAGCTGTCGTACATAAACGTCCGGAAAAATCGCAAATTTAACAAAAGTAGTCGTATAAAATCGTTTATATATTTTTAACGGTGGAAGCTACGAGATTCGTTGTTAATATCTTATTTAAAAACTACTGTTATCGTGCTTTAAATAAAATTAGAAAACAAATAATTGTTTGAAAATAAAATAAATTTTCAAAATCCACGGTTCAAACCGATGTATTTCAAAGAACTGGCTTTTTAAAATTCTTAAAAAAAAATATATAAAGAAATTTTTGCAACCCTTACGGAATACAAATTTATGCATAAAAATGTAAAAAATATCTAAAAAAAACCTATAACTTTGAAGCCCGCAGGAGTACCATATAGGGATTTTGCAACGGTATTGCAGAATAATTTATAATTGATCTATATTTTTTTTCAAGATTTTGGAAATCCAGGTTTTTGAAATACAGCAGTTTGAACCAAGGATTTTAAAAAATGTACACCACGATTTAAGTAGCTTTAGAATGAGGTATCAATGACTCTCTTAGATTAAGCCGTTACAAAGATATGGGCAATTATGAGTAACTTCTTTTGTAAAACTTTTATTTTTATTTTTTAATAAAATATTTTTTTATGTTAATCTTTTTTTCTATTACATTTAGTATCGTTTTTCTGTTTTTTATTCACAACTTTGGATTCCGTAAGAGTTCCGTAAAGAGATTTTTCAAGGACATGTTTTTTAAGATAAACAGTTTTTTTTTAAATACTGCGTTTTGATCCGCGGACTTTTAAGAGAATGCATTTTACCCTCTAATTTATTTCAAGCTCGATAAAAAGATATAAACGATTTTATACGACTACTTTTGTTAAATTTACGATTTTTTTTTTTCAAATATTAAAATGCGATATTTCCACAACCTTAGGAGCTAAAATTTGGACTATGTCATATTTCTATGTCACTTACCATCCATAACAAGTGTAGTTAAAATTGAAGAGGATCGAGGTAAAAATTCAACATTTTTATGGTTTTATATGGTATTAGTTCATAGCTCTTAACCCCACCGAAGTCAGACAAAATAGGAAAAACTTCCCATACAAAATATATTTGAAGTTTTAACCTGGAAGTTCGAAAAATTCTTTTTTTTTTAATAATTCAAGACATTTTTTACGTTAAAAGTTACAATTCAAAATAATGCATTTATTTTACAAATGTCATAGTTCTAAACATCTATGGGGGATTAAGATTTCATATATACCATGATTTGAAAAGTTCATTTAATTAAATTTATTTAATTTTCTACCATATATAAAGATTGTTATTAGTTTTTTGTTTACACACTTGTACTTTTTATTATTTTCAGCCAACAGGTGTCGAAATCGAACATCTGTTCAAAATGTAATAATCAGGGCAACCAGAAATATGCTGTATGTATCATGTTTTTTTTTGTCTGTGCGTCCTATTGAAACATGGATGCGATATTTATCCGTTTCAGAACAAGTGACGAATAATTGCGAATTTTTGTATATTTCGATCATAAGAACACATTTTTGGGGAAATCCTAGTTTTTTTAAGCATATTTTTGTACTTTTTAAAGCAAAACCCATTTTTTTTAATCATATTTTTCGTTTTTTTTTTTTTTTTTTTTTTTTGAAAATCCAAAGTATTTTTCTCGTTTTTCTGGGGGTTGTTGTAACATTAATTTTGAAAATTCAAACCATTTTTGCAAATTTGAATTTACAGTTTTATGACTACTGATTTACTACTGATTTAGCTATAATTAATCTTTTATCTACTCTTTCGTTAGCAATTGAAATAAATTTCACAAAAGTTAGTTCAACTGTACTATAAAACAAACTTTAAAATACGGATTTTAAAGAAAAATGTGTTTTAAGAGCATAGTTTTCGTTTTTAGGGCATTTTTTATGAGCATGAAATCGATTTTTTAGAGCATATTTCTGGTTCCCTGGTAATAAAAATTTCAATCAATAGGCCGCAAACATAAGATATAAAAAGTGCAAATTTTTAACAAGGCATCTATTTAGAAACGAAATTGACGTGTTTGTCAATTGATAACTTTTTAAATTTTATTACATAGTACATATTCCTTCGATTTTAAACAAAATATTGTGAGTGTACATTTTCCTTAATAGGACCGAATTCAGTTGAACTTTTAATTGAATCAACAATTCAATTTTAATTGAAACTTGAATTTGAAAGTTATCGGACACGTTTCATATACCAGATAATGCGTCTTCAGAAACTCTTTCATTTGTTTAAAATTTCTTCGAAACAATACGAAATAAACCTAAAAAAAGAAAAATGGGGTAATTTTTGACCCCACCTTTTAACCCCTGAACATGAGATTGGACCGTTAAAAAAATACGGGGCCTTTATTTTATTCTGATATATCACACATCTGAATTTCATTAAGTTCGAAGAGAACACATCACCTGAGAGCTAAAGTTCTATATAAAATTGGGTTGAAATACACTCAGGGGAAAAAATTTCATCATATTGATGAAATTGCTTCATAAATCGTTTGTCATCAATTATTCATCATATGAAGTTTTCATAAATATGATGAAGAGTTTCATAAACATTTATGACAAATGTTTCATAGACCTTCATCATTTCATAAAAAAGTTTCATAAACTTTGTGAAAACAAATTTTTCCTTTTTAGGGAAAATTAGAAACCATAAATTACAATTTTTATTTTTGATTGGAAATATATAAAATATCATTTGCAATTAAATATTTTAAGAACGAACTAAAAATGTACGAGAAATTATTCAAAATTCTGAAATATCAATTAAATATAAAATTGATTTGTTCTTAATTTTAAATAGAATTAATATCGTATGTGACGCTGACTTCAATGTACGCAAATGCTTCCGTCTTCCTGACCATAATACCGTACTACAGGCGGAGGTCACCGCGATTACGGAGTGCATTAAGCAGGTGAATATCATGGGCTTGACCGGTGATATTGTGATTTTCACGGATAGCCAAGCGGCTATCCGGGCTTTATCTACGGACTCTGTGGGATCAATGACGATACTCAGGTGTAAAGGGGAAATTAACGTTTTCTCTGCACGGGGACGGATTGAGATTATATGGGTGCCGGGACACTGTGGTATAGCGGGGAACGATGGCTAATGGCTAATGATTTGGCTAGGGGAGGATCTTCCCTGGAATTAGTCACTTTAAGGGAACGCTAAACCTTTTCGAGCTCTCAAGGCGGAGCTGGTGGACTGGGCTGACACCATGCATAGGACCATCTGGGAAAATGCAGGTGTTGGCAGGACTACGAGTATTCTCTGGGGCAACCCGGACAAGGACAAGACGAGGGAAATTCTGAATCTCAGTAGGAAGGAACTGAGTCTTTTGATAGAAATCCTCTCGGGACACTCGACTCTTAGGGTCCATCTCCACCGTATTGGTAGGGCGGACTCGGAAGTGTGCAATGCCTGTGGGGAGTACGAGGAGACCTTGGAAGACTATCTCTGTGAATGCCGGCATTTGCCGGGATCCGGGTCGAAATACTATCCAGTGACCCAATATCCACATTGTGGGATCTTAGAGGCATAGGATGGAAGAAGTTGGGGAGTTTCGTCCGGGTGACGGAGTTCCTGGGGTAGAAAGGTGACATAGGACCGATTGTTTAGAGCGCACAACAAGCCGACATTCTGGCTTAAGTGTAAGTCCTCAGGGACTTGAGTCGGATGAGGGAAGTATTTTCCCTTCTCCGAATCCTCTTTTCGACCTGACCTGAATATAAAATTTCGGAATTTTAATTGATGATTTTTAAATAGAAAATTATATTTTTTTATTTCAAATGGAAATTTTTAAACTTGAAACAATGTTTTTAATTATAATTGATGTATACAAATATTTATAAAAGCTTATGCAGCAGCATCATCCTATTTTATTTTTTTTTATTTTATTAATTAATAATCATATAATTTCAAATTATATACTATTACCCTAACCGAGCACTAGCTACTATGGCCTTCGGCGCGTTGTAGCAAAAACAGACCAGTGCCTCTGGTGGGAATCGAACCCACGACCCCAGCACGCTACCAACTAGCCTACCGAGGCTCACATCATCCTATTTATTTAATGTTTTATAATATTTGTTAAGCACTTCATAAAAAGTTATGAGAATTCATCATCATTAGTGTCCGACCGAACAGTTCGGCCAGAAAATGCATTTGGTCTGTATTCGGTATTTTAAAGCATTATGGACAAATTTGGCGGATGGAAAAATGTTTATTGGACTGATTAGATGCTATATTGAGTGTCAAATTTGAAGAAAAGTCTGTAGTTAAGCAATGAATTCACTGTTCGGCCTCAGAAAGTTCGGCCAAATCGTAAATAGTTCGGCGGCCGAACTTTTAACTTTATAGCTAAACTTCGGCTTTTCTCTTAAATTTTATACACAAAATCGAATTAAATCGGCTCAACAAACATGTTTCCAATACCAAAATTTGTCATCATTGCCTCTAGATATCAAAAAACCGACAAAATATAGTTTTTTGGCCGAACTGTTCGGTCGGACACTAATCATCATATTTATGAAACATTTCATATTTATGAATTGTTACATTGCACGAAAATCAATGAAGTTTTTCTTTATATATATGAAGTTTTTCATAAATATAAATAAGCTTTTTGCCGGGTGTACGTGCCAAACTACATGCAATTTTATAAATCTCAATATAAAACTTTGTACATAGTACTCGTATGATATTATTTTGTTGGCGAACAAAAATTTGCAAAAAAATAAAAAATATTACCTGGTTACTAAACATGTGTATGCAATTGAAAAATAATTCTTTACCTTTCTCTTTTCTTCATGTTTAAAGATGTTTATTGAAAAAAAAAATTGTGCTTTATCAATAGATTTTGCTGTATACGTATAGGTTTTAATATTATGAGTGTATGGTGTGATTTTTGTATTTTCTTTTCATTCTTTTATCCCACTGTGGCAATGCGCATGTTATTTTGCTAAAATGTATCTAGTAGATAGTTTGTTGTTGTTTGATAAATTTTTGCACATGCAAAAATAAACATACGATACAAACAAAGAGTGCAAACATTTATCAACAAATGCTAAATTCACTTTATGAAAAAAGCAATAAGAATAATGAATCTCTCAATTAAAGATGGGCACGTGAGTTAATTCTGACTCACACTCACTCACGCTTATTAGAGAAAAATTCCTCTCACGCACAATCACACACGATCATTTTTTTGCTACTCACACTCTCTCACTCACGTTCACATGAGTAAATTTAGATTTTACTCGCATTCACACTCGTGATCACGCATGATTCACGTGAATCACGCAAATTCACGAAATCAATAAATGTAAAAACACAAATTGTGTAACATTGTTCTATCGATATTACCATGGAAATTGTTCTGCCGAGATAAGTGAACTTATCCCCAGGGCCCGTATTTTCATTCGAAACACTCGCTTATCTAGCAGAGCTCATCCGTTTGTAGTCGATTGTCCAGTGAACCGCACAACGCATTACAGGGAAAATTCGTTCATCAGCCGTACTAGCCGTATGTGGAATAAACTCCCCGCGGAGGTCTTCCCTGTCACTTACAATGTAGCGGAATTCAAATCAAATATTCACAAACACTACTCCCTCTTTCCTCCTCCCCATAACCTAATTTTCTGATATCAACACAATGTATTGCATTATAGGGGGCATACCCTGAGTGTTGGTCTAACGAAAAAAAAAAAAAAATTTGCTCTGAATATGCCAATTTGCTATTTATTTAGTGTTTAAAAACCAAAAAATATTTAATTCGAGCAAAAATTAAAGAAAACAATTGCTAAAGCAAAAACATATTTTTATAAAATTACCCTCACGCACACTCACTCACGAAGAATTTTTCCTACACTCACTCACGTTAACGTGAGTAAAATTAGGTTTCACCACTGTTGCCAAGTTAGGGGGTTTCCCCCTAGATTTAGAGGGTTTTTTTAGTCGTTTAGGGGGTAACAATATGTTAGTGGGGATTTTTGGGGGGTAAAAATCTAAATACAAGAGGTAACTTTGCCTTTATAAATAAAAAATGTTCGGTTTGATTATTTTTTTTGTAAAATTTTGTACATAATTTTAACTTTTTTTTAGATTTTTGGTAAAATGTATGACACTTTACTGCGATCTTAAAATAAAACTTCAGATATTGACTATGCAAACAGTAAAACTAAAAGTAGCAGATTTTAAGAAAAACACTTTTTATGTGGGCTTTTTTCTTTACTAAATTCAGGGTTTTTTTTTGGACAATTTAGGCCGATCTGTTAAAAAATACTTGGCAACATTGGGTTTCACTCACATTCAAGTGAATCACGCAAAATTCTGCTCACGTGCCCATCTCTGCTCTCAATAATATCACAAATATTTTACTGCTCTTTATTTTGCAGTTTGCGTTTTAAAAAGCTGTTTGTTTTCGTGTTTTTAATGCACTAGTGTTGCTAATTTAGCGATTTTGTTTTTTTTTTATACATTTTAATACAATTTTATTAAAAAACAATCTTAAAGCAATTCTTATGTGGGTGTTGTGGTGTAATGATTAGCGCGTTAGACTGTTACCCAGAAGGTTACTGGTTCGATCGCAAGTTAAAAAATTGTATAAGTTTTTTTACTCATACACTCAGGGAACATCCGCTTTAAAAATATGTAGTTGTTTGGGTTGTCATACAGTTTCTTTATTTTTATTTTTAATGTTAATGTCAGTCATTTGTAGAACAAATTAAATTTTTTACTAACCTTGTAGTCAATTTAAAAAAAAACAAATCACATCAAACGACTGTTTTATGATTTCACATTAACTTTTTACATTCGTTTTTTGTTATTTAAAAAAATAAAAAAAAAACAAATGTTTGTTTATTTTTTACTAAAATTTTTTTACCACAATTGTTAGTCATTTTTTGAACAGTAAAAACAAATGACAAGGTTAGTTGAATTTACTGAAATGTAATTCGTCCTTTCTTTAAGTGAAATTTCATTTGTTTTTAACCACATTTGTAGTTGTTTTTACCTACATAGTATTCTAAGTGTACGTATTGCATCAACAGAGTGTTGATTCTCTTTAAAAATAAAAATATATATCACAGTGATTATGGTTTTTGACGAAGTATTTTTTTTTTTAATATTTCTAACTATAAAATATTTTGGACTGGCAAATATTTGCGAAGAATGTTTTTTACTCATTTCAAATATATTTCTTATTTGCTAAAGATTATTAAGTATTTTCCATTTCACTTTTGTTTTTGGGGCATTTGTTGCTAAGCAGTAAAATGTGATTTAACTCTCATTGTTGTCAAATAGACAATTGTTTTTTGTGGTTTTGTTTGTGGCTAAATTGTATGAAAATTGTTTGTTAATACTTACAAGACATAGTTGAACTATTTACTAGGAATGCCACATGGGAAATGCCGAAACCCCGGGATGAAATCACGGATTTAAAAACAAAAATCCCGGGTCTTTTGGAATTTTTTGGGAAGTTTCTGGAAGTTTTGGGATTTGTTTTTTTTTTTTAAATTACATTTTTTCTTGAATTTTTTTATATAAAGGGTGTTTTTATAGAGGCATAGAACTTTGAAATGGAATAAAACAAAGATGAATTTTTTAAATTGACATGGAATTTCTTTATTCGTAAGATACTCTTCTGGCATTATAATTTAAATATGACTTCTGGCTTATGTCCGTGGCGGCTGGCTCGGACGTAGTATAAACTGGAGGTCCAATTTTCGATGACTTTTTCCAACATTTGTGGCCGTATATTGGCAATAACGCGGCGAATGTTGTCCTCCAAGTGGTCAATCTTTTCGGGCTTATCGGCGAACTTCACATATCCACCGGTCCGAAACGTGAAACTATGCGGTTACCAAACGTGTCCTTTAATAAATCAATTGTGGCACGAGCTGTGTGACATGTTGAGCCGTCTTTTTGAAACCACAGCTCCTGCACATCATGGTTGTTCAATTGATGAACGAACAAGTCAGTAATCATGGCTCTATAGCGGCCACCATTGACTGTAACGTTATGACCAGAATAGTTTTTTTTTATTGCGACACGTATTTCGAACAGAACCATGATTTTCAAAATAAATTTGCAAAATTTGGAAGCTTTGTTCAGGCGTCAGTCTATTCATGTTGAAAAGCCAAACCAAACTAAACATAAATCACTTGACAGCTGACAAAATGGCCGCCAGTTTAAAAAGTGTTGCCAACTTAAAGTTTTATACCTGTATAAAAAACACCCTTTATTTCATATACTTTTTTGTCGTTTCGATATCGAAACAATATTGTTTGGATTATTGGAAATACAAAACTATGTCACGCCAGAAGTGGCACGCCAGCGGATTTTATTTAGCACGCGGCGTTTTGTTAAATTTTTTCAAAAAATCTTAATTTAAATAGGTTACTAGCGAAAAATTGTGTCAGATGTTCAAAAAAGTGCACTTTAAACACACACATCGTTTTTCAATGATCGACTTTACGCAAATTTTAGATGTTGTTAGATAAAACGTAACTAGTATTTTTTTTTAAATAAATTTTTTATCAAAATTTCCGACATTTCAGTGCGAAAGGTACACAGAGAAACCATATTCGTGCTGACAATCGAATAGTTTAGATGCGATAACTGAATTTTTTGATTAACAAAAACAAATACAAAAATTCCCGAATCCTGGGATTTTAAAATAACAATCCCGATTGGCATCTCTACTATTTACATACATTTAAAATCTTATTTTTTTTTACACATTTTGTGTGTTAAATCATGTTACAATTAAGCAATACCTTGAAATTGTATAGATACTTTCAAACCTTCAATTTGAAATGTTTCTGAACTTTAACAATTAAAAAAGAAAAGAATAAAAAGTTTTCAATTGCATGGAATTCCTTTCATTTTGGAAGGTAAACATCTGTCATTTATTAACACCAGGGACTGGAACTTCGTGCACTAAAAAATTGTGTTTTAGGTGCCTATAATTTGCATGAAAAATCTGAAGACATTCACTAAAACCTAAAAAAATATGCACTTAAATTTTGTTAAATTAATTATTTTCCTTATTTTAAACAATTTTAATGAAATTGTAAAGCTAACTTGTTTTTCAATAAGAGCGCTACAAAAGTTTTTTTAAATAAAACAAAAACGGTTTTGGATATCAATGAAATTCTTTATTCCTGTGAAAGTACGTTCGATGCCATTATGTATGGAACTCGATTTCTTTTGCATGGCCACCACGGGCACGCTTGCAGAAGTCCAGACGCTGAACCCAATTTTCGACGGTTTTTCAAGCATAAATCGGCCGTAACTGCTGCAATTTCACGTTCGATATTCGTAAGAAGTTCATCAATCGTCGCTGGCTTGTTGGCATAGACCATAGACTTGACGTAGCCCCCCAGGAAATAGTATAACGGCGTCAAATCGCACGACAGAGGCGGCCAATCGACTGGACTATTTCGTGAGATAACACGATCTCCAAACTTGGTTTCCAATAAATTGATTGTGGCATTCGCTGTGTGGCTTGTGGCGTCGTCCTGTTGGAACCACATGTCCTCCAAGTCCATACCATCCAATTGGGGCCAAAAATATTCGGTTATCATTGAACGGTAGCGATTCCCATTCACAGTAACGTGCCGGTATTGATCATCACTGAAGAAGTATGGACCAATGACGCCGCCGGCCCATAAACCGCACCAAACCGTAAGTTTTTCGGGATGCAATGATGACTCATGGAGTACGTGTGGATTGCTGTCTGACCAATAACGCGTATTTTGTTTATTGACGAAGCCATTCAGCCAGAAATGAGCCTCATCGCTGAAGATGATTTTTCGATGAAAATCCGAATTATTTTCAAGTTGTTGCTCAGCCCAATTCACGAACATACGAAGCTTCTGGTGGTCAAGCGGCTTCAGTTCTTGTGTCAATTTGATCTTGTAAGGATGTAGGCCAAGATCTTTTCGCAAAATTCGCCACAACGACGTCACAGAGATGCCCAACGCTTGAGAACGACGTGTGAGAGACACATTTGGGCTTTCTTCAACTGAAGCCTCAGCGGCAGCAATATTCTCTACACTACGTGCACTTCTTTGTCTCACTGGCACGGGAACATTTTGTACTGTAGCTGTGGATTCAAATTTTTCCACTAGACGCTCAATTGTTGATCTGCTAGGACGATTATGACGACCATAAATTGGACGTAGCGCTCTTAACGTTGAGGACACTGACTCCGAATTTCGGTAGTAAATTTTAATAATTTCGACTCGTTGTTGGCTCGTATATTATTCCATCGTGAAATGGCAAACCTTACTGAAGAAAAATGTCAAAAGAGCGGCAAAAAATATGGCGTCGTTTGCTGTCCCTGTCGGTCTACTTTGGTAGCGTCCCTGTTGAAAAACCCTATATATTCATTCCCTGCAGACGTTTTGCACAATTAACACAACATTTTAATTGTTTTTATTGAAAAATACGCATTTAAAAAAAACGATAAAACCTGTATCTCTTAATCCCAGTTTGAAAATAAAATTTAAGGGAATGAGTTGCTTGGGTCCTCTTTAGTTTATATGCTCCTTGGCCAAATTTAAAATAATATTAAAAGTGATTTTTTACAAAAAACTAATAAAAATACAATAAAAATATGCAAAATAAGTAAAAATATGCAATAAAAATATCCATTTAAGATATTTTGTTTACCATTTTCTCAGACTTAAGGAATAAAACTTGAATTTGCATGAACTTCCGGTCCCTGATTATCATTTAGTCATTGAACGAAATAGTGTAAACAACAAAGTTTTTTTTGTTGTTTCGAAAATATCGAATTTTGTGCCAACAAAGCATCATTTGCGGGAAGTTTTGCAATTTGAAGAAAAGAGCAGCTGAAGCACATCGATTGCTCACCGAAGCTTATCCAGAATATGTTCCATCGGTTTCAACGTGCGAGAGGTTTTGTTCGGTTCAAAAGTGGTGATTTTGACACGGAAGTCCTTTTTGGGCAGGTCAGCCAAAAAGGGTCCCATCTATTATTAGCTGCTGAAATCGGGTCAAACGATGACAGGAGACTTGTACCGAACACAATTGATTCAAAAAAATAACCGAAATATGCGATAAATTCACAAATTTGCCAAAAATGCAGCATTTTTAAGTTATACACCTAATATATTATTTTTAAAGTTCTTTATGAAATTTTGCGAAAAATCTGGATCATAAGTAAAAAAAACTGGTACGCCATTAAAATCAGCGTGGTCGAAATATGGATATGGACGGTATTCTTGTTTTCGACTTTGGGCGTACTTTTTGTATAGCTGTGTAATTGTAGTAAATTTTATGTTGGCGCTAAAATTCAAAAGTTTTAATAAACCACTCGTCTTTTCGTACTTTTGAGTTAATGGATAATCTTAGAAATTCGAAATATTTTTCTCGACTTTTTCTTGACTAATTAAATGTTGGTCAAATGTTCAGGGTTTTGTTTGGAGGTTTTAATGCAAAAAAAAAAAACAATAGAATTTATTAAATGTTTTCATTGACGTGTCACTTGCTTTCACAAAAATAGCAAATAATGTATAAACGCCTACTCGTAGCGGTGTAGAAAGTATTTATTTTTGCAATTAATAAAATTTTAACAAAAAAAAAAAAAAAAAAAATTATTTTTGTTTGTTTTGTTTTTATGTTAACTCAAACATTTACAACTTAACATGCCATACGACCACGACAACTCAGCAAAGTCTTATGATTTTTATAAAAACAAAAAAATAATAAATAATAAAATAAAGCCTTCACCTAAATTAAATAAATTTTCGTTTATATGAAATAAAAACAAAACAATTAACCATAGAAATAAATATTAAATAAAATGAAACGGAATATTAGTAAACAAAATGCTCCCTTCTCTCATCAGTCACAATAATGAAATAACATGGAAAGACACACAATTTCAGACAACATCGAACAGATAATACACTACATACACTTTTAGAAATAAACCTGTAAAAATAGCAAAAAAAAATTGTTAAAAATGTTCTTGCAGAAAAAACTGCTAAAATTAACAGTTTTTTTTACTAAATATTAGTAATATTAAAATAGCAAATATAAATCTGTTGAATTTACAAATAATAAGTTATATGTGAGCTTATTTTTAGTTAATTGAAAGTAACATAATAATCTGCTAAAATCAGCAAAAACATTTACTAAATATTAGTAGACAAAAAAATCATTAAAAATGTGAAATTTTGAAATTTTTATTTTAGTTTTTTTAAATCAATTTTTAATCTGCAAGCTACAATTTTTTAGCAAAAATTTCTGTTGATTTTAGCAAACTAAACTGTTATTTTTATTCCACTAAATTTAAGGTAAATATAGCAAAAATTTTGTAAATATTACAAGTTTTTGCTAATTTTACAGAGTAAAATGCTATTTTCAATTAACTAAAATTCACTTCGAATATAACCAACATTTTGTAAAGTTAACAGATTTTTTTTGCTGTTCTTATTTTATTAATATTTAGCAAAAAAATCAACAATAAAATTCTAAAATAACTACTCAAAACAACTGTTCCTGAAGTACAGTATTTTTGGTTAGTTATTTTTTGAAATGACTGTCTAAGTTATTCGTTTTTCATATAGAAAATGACAACAATACACAACTAAAGGGTGATTTTTTAAGAGCTTTCGGATTTGATTTAAAAAAACACATAAAATTTAGAGAAATGTATGAAATCTTTATATCGAAATCTATTGAGGCGATAGAACGATCTATATAATTCAATGTTTAAAGATGGTTTCATGTAAATGTTGACCGAGGCTATGCCTCAAATGGTTCATACGCTGGGTCCAATTTTGGCATACTCTCTCCAACATATCGGCCAGTATCTCATGAAAAAGTTCTTTAATATTGGCTTACAGTGCGTCAACCGTTGCGTTCTCGTCCCTATAGACATGAGCCTTAACATAGCCCCACAAAAAATAGTCTAAAGGCGTTAAATCGCACGATCTAGGCGGCCAATTGATAGGCCCCATTGGGCCATTGTTTCGCGTGCTGTGTGGCATGTGGCACCGTCTTGTTGAAACCACATGTCACCCAAGTGCAGCTCTTCCATGTTGGGGGGGGGGGGGGAATTGTAATCATCGCAGGGTAGCGCTCGCCATTCACAGTAACGTGCCTGCCTTAGTCGTCTTTGAAAAAGTACGGTCCAATGATGCCACCGGCCCATAATCCACACCAAACTGTGCATTTTTCAGGATGCATTGGCAGTTCTTGCAATGCTTCTGGCTGCTCTTCACATAAAATTTTGCTTGTTCATGTATCCATTCATCCAGAAATGAGCTTCGTCGCTGAACACAATTTTCCGATAAAAAAGTGGATCTTCATCCAACTTTGACAGCCCCCATTCATCAAAAGTTAGCCGTTGGAGTAGGTCGTGTGGCTTCAATTCTTGCACCAGCTATATTCTTAAAGGTTTTACACCCAAATCCTTTCGCAAAATTTTCCACGTAGTGGAGTAACAGAGACCCAATTGCTGCGAACAGCGCCGAATCGATAATTCACGGTCATCAAAAACACTGGCGGATACAGCTGCGATATTTTCTTCTGTCCGCACTCTACGTATGCGTGTTGGTGGTTTAATGTCCAATAATGTAAATTTGGTGCGAAATTTAGTCACAAGATTCCGAATAGCCACCTCAGAAGGTCGCCCAAACTGACCATAAAGAAGTGCACGATGCACTTTCTTAACCGAGCATGAATTTTGATAATAAAATTCAATAATCTGCAAGAGTTGTTCGTTTATAAGTCGATTTATGGTTAAATTATAGACCAAACTGAACATGTTTAAGAGTAACATGTTACACGAAAACAGCTGAGCTGCCAAAAACAGTGTTGCCAAAAAGAAAGTTGCTACAAAATCACTCTTTACTACTGTTTACTACCCGAATGACCTACATGTAGTTACTGTTAGAATATTCTGAGTGTAATAAAATTAACAACAATAATAATAAGTAAAAATGTAGTTAATTATACCTTTCACTGGCACTCGTGGTAAAAAATACCAATCTAGTACCGAAATTTATTACGTCTGAACTACTGGTTCCATCTTGATAAAATTTGTATTAGATTACTCAGAAGAATCACGGTTTCCACAAAAATGTCCTCAAGGTCCGAAGTAACCCCTTTTTGCAAAAAATTTTTGAAGGCGTGTCATTTTTGTTGAAGCATCCTGTATTTTTCCACCATGACCTTGACGATATTTTTGTTGAAGCTGTGATCCTTTTGAGTAACCCTTCACACATTTTATCAAGATCGAACCAGTAGTTTAGACGTAATTAATTTTTGTGTGCTAGATTGTAATTTTTTTTACACTGTGAAAAACACGCCTTTGAGAATTGTGGATCATCCTTGTTTAACCCTCTTACCCAGGAAAAAATGGTTCAATAGTCAATATTGCAGAGACGTCTTTTTTATATTTTATGGATATGAATCCGACATAAAATGAACACTAATTTGAGTCGCAACACTATGTCGGAAATGTTCAAGGGTATTTTTGAACCCTGGCGGGGTCTAGAAAATGGTCTTCTTTTGGAATTGTACTTACAACATTTAGATTTCCTCAAAAATTTGGAGATTTTAATAACATGTTTATAATATGCACTTAAATAAATAAAATCAGGGGTCAAACTTGGAAATGCATTAAGTAAATCCAGAAATACATAAAAAAAAAATGGGACAACATTTTCAAACTAATTTTTTTTTGAAGTACACAAGGCCTATATTTCGGAAAGGTAGTTTAACTTAGGGTTTTTGGTTTCAGATTCGTGTTTAGGAGGGCAAAATACTTTCAAAAAGTCTGTGCAAAAACATTTCTATATCCATATAAAATTTGAAATTAAAATTAAATTTCTGCTTTACCCTAAAAAATCGTTTAATTATATCGACACGTTAGTATTTACCGATTTGGTAAAATATATATATAAATAAAATATTGGAACAGGGGCAGCCTTGTGAAGCTCTAAATTTCGACAGTCTGTTTTTTTTTGGGCCAACCTAATGTCCATATTTATTATATGTAATAATTCTGAATAAAAAATTTTGCACTGAAAGTGGATTCTCTCAGAGACAACAAATTCTTTAATAGTATCAACTGAATATTTCTGTTGTGACAATAGAAATGTAGTTGTGATAATAGAAATTCTGATTTAACAACAATTTCAGTATCCCTAAAAATCTAGGTGGTGCAACTTTACTACACTGACAGAAATTCTTGGACAAGTTTTAATAACATTTTTTCACTAAACTAATAACGTTTTTTTCACAATGTAAAGTAAAAAATTCCTTAAACTTTATGAAAAAGCTTCATAGTTTTAATGAAACTTTTTTGTTTGTCGTATGAAATTTTTAATAAATAATATAAATTTTTTCTTTAAATTTAAAAATTTACAATGGACGGATTCCAGTGACAATTCATAGATCTAATGCAAAAATTCATTGATATTATGCAGATAATTCTCTCAGTGTAAGACTGCCAACAAATTTGTTTCAAATCAGTTTTCTTAGCTCAGTCTTTCTTGAATGTCTGTTAAATTTGAAATTTTTCTTTTCCGTTTGGGTCCATGAAATAGTTTTCTAAAAGTTCTAAACATTTACACAATCTTGTCCAACCTAGATCACAAAATGCTGTAGGGTATACAAAAGGTGATGATTTATTTGTATGTGTTAACAACCATAATAAAAACAAGAAAACAAAGTTATAAGCAGCAGCGGCATTTTGTAGCGTGCGTGTTGTTAAACGCTTCAAGCGTAAATTTTGGCGCGAATTATATGATGAAGTTTTTTGTAATTATTTTTTATTTGTCTTATAGTATTTTTTCGATTTTATTTAAAAAATAAGACAACTACCAATTTTTTTATTTCATATTTTTGCATACCCTACGTTCCGTTATTGAGTTTTGATACAGGCCGAAATTTCTTGTTTTAAACATTTTTTATTGCCTTGTTTAGGTACTTGGTCATAATCTCCAAAGACGTTATCTATCTCCATTTTAAGTTCAGGGCTTATGGGCAAAAATATTCGGACATAATACCTAAACAGGAAGTAGGGGGTTTTAACCGTTTTTCGAAGAAGCCAACTCCTGACATATCACATGGAAACCTTTGATCTAAAGTAGGGTTCTGGATTAAGTCCATAACTCAGAAATGAATCGATACTCTTCCATGAATGTTTGCACAAATCTGGAAGTGGGTAACATATATTTTTATAACGAATTTAAAAATATATTGTTTTCGAAATTCAGACTATTGATAACCCAAATATACATCGAACACGTTTTAGTCCATAACTCAATAAAAAAAAAACTAAATTTTGACTTACAACTTTCAACAAATGGAGAAATGCGTTTAATATTTTTTAAAAAATTAAGAAAAATATATATAATCTTTTCGAGAAGATACCATATTTTGGTCCAAACCTGAAAACTTGTTTTGTTCACAAAGAAATACACGTTGAAGATATTTGATCTCTTTAGACTAGATGAAGTCATGTTTCAACTTTCGAAGGAAGGAAAGTATCTGGAAGAGGAGAGGATGAAAAAGGCCTTATATGCTTTCAATACCTGTAAGAGGACTTTTGGGACGACGTGACATCTATACACTTGAGTAATAGAGGGCTGTGATTACCAAGTCAAATATCTTCAATCTCTTCAACGTAAAACGACTGGTTTGCTTGGGTGTAACGGGCGCCGCCCTCAGCATCAGCATCCTTCCAATGGAGGCATATTGGCTGAAGGAGATGCAGGTGCTCATGACGTCGCACTTGGGGACACAGTACGTAACTGCGTGTGCAACTAAATCGTTATACGGACTAGATTATAAAGATCGCAAATTTCCGAAGAACTTTTGAGGTGACTGTACCGACCAGGGAGGACTAGTCCGACTCTGTTATTCGGAGTGGAGACTGGACGGGAAGGATGTTCTAGTTTCTTTGGTTGAGCTGTTCAGTGTGATAGAGGTCATTTCAAAACGGAAACGAGGGCGAGTTGGACGGCTATGATTAATTGTACAATATATCAAACTCTACGGCCGTTACCAAATCCAAGGAAAACACAAATTTTTTTTGGTTTTTGTAAGCGTATGATTATAGAAATTCTCACGGGCAACTACGCTTTAGGCAGAGAGGCAGCGCGCTGGCCTTACTGTTTTGCTGAGGAGAACAAGGCGGAGAATACAGCATTTACTTTGCGTGTGTCCGGAACTGAGCGATTTAGATACGTGGGGAGCATATTTTTTGATGACCTGGACCAGTCCCGCATGTATGTATCTATGTCCGGTCTCGTAGACTTTGAGGAAATTCTGATGGCTTTATGTTTTCTGTGGAAGTTTTTCGATGTAGGCGTGGAGCAGACTAGGGAAATCGCAATGGGCCTTATGGCCTCGTCGTATGAAATATTCCCATTCAACCTAACCTACACTCAGGGAAAAGGTTTTAAAAAGTCTAAATTGCAAATAATATTTTCTAAATTTCAAATAAAAATGTCAATAAACAGCAAGAGTTTATGTACACAAGATAATGACATTTTTTTATGAAATGATGAATGTAAAAGAAACATTTGTCATACATTTGTATGAAGCTTTTCTTCATATTTACGAAAACTTCATAAATATGATTAATAATGATATGACGCCTGTCCATAAAAAGAAGGCAGAAACTAGTCTAGTCTGATTTAAAAATTAATTAATTTTTAGAGAAAAACGTTTATTCTTCTTCTTAACCTCAACATTTCTAAATTAAATTTGTCAAATGCATATTAATTAAAAAGTAATTGCGACTATCTATATGACGGTCAAATAACACTGTACTAAAATACATTATAAAATTTGCCCTGTGGCAATGTCTCTACTTAAAACGCAAAGTTGTCAACACTGAACGTAAAAACCATTTGTCAATCTGGTAACGTTGTGAAATAGAGACGGAGGAGATTAGAAAAATAAACAAAAATCTAAAAATAGAATATTTGTGTTTGTTAGTGTTGTCACTTCTGAGTATAATATACAATAAGAGAAAAGCTAATTTTAGCTGCATTACATTCGAGACCATACTTGGGTGTGATCGCTAAACGGTCATGACTTGGTATTGTTACGTTTGTAATGTAAGAAGAGCGCAGGTTTGATTCTTACAGCCGCAGGTTGTTGAAAAATTTATTATATAGAGACAATTTTTTTAAAACCAATTTTCTCAAATACTTTTCCAACCAACACTGTGAATACCAGAAAAACTTTGGTAATGGGTGTAATATATACTCCTTACCTATAGCATTATTTTCCAACAAAAAGTAATGAGTTACCGATATTGGGTTACATACTGCATTATTTTGTAATTAATACTCCTTCAGCATTATTTAGGGACATAGAGTAATGAGTTACCAATAGTTGGTTACATAATGCATTACTTTGTAATGGACACTCCTTACCTTCAGCATTATTTGGAAACATAAAGTAAATCGTTACCAATAGTTGGATACTCATGAGTTACCTTGTACTGATATATCATTACCTCTTACACTGCTTCAAAACATAAAATAATGACTGACCCACCATAAATAACGTAATGCATAAAATGTAAACGTAAAGTAATATTTAATTTTTTTTTTCGAAAATCTGTATTTATACACATTACTTTGTGATTTTTTGTAAGCATGAGGTTAAGGTGTATAGTTTTGATATCACGAACGAAAATCACGAAGCACAACAATTCATTTACATTTTAATCAATCAAATATTATATGTATCGATAGCTCAGTTGGTAGAGTTTTCGCCTAATTATTTGGTAACAAACAGAGACCCCAGGTTCGAATCCCAGCGTGACCACGTTATTTATTTAATTTAAAAAATTACTTTTCCCAAACCGGTTACCATAGAAGTAACTAGTTACTTTACCTCCTACTTGGTAATGAGCCCACCTGTTTTCCTTTAGGCTTCATCAGTGAAGTTAGGTGTATTATAATACGTGGATCTATATGACGATACATTACATAACACATTATTTGGTAATATGTGACTTTGTTGGGAGATAGCCAAATTAAAAATATACTGAATTTTTTTAAAAAAAGTAAAAGCCTTCAGAATTGGTTCCGAAAATTTTTCTAAAACAAAACCTCATAAAACACTATTTTGATTGCCATTAATTTTCAGCTACTGATGTCTTTTATTCATTTTTATTTAAATTTTCTTTATTTATTGTTATTTTAACAGTTAATTTCAGTGTACATGATTTTTAAATAAGACAAGTTTTGTAGTGTATTCATTGGCCATTTTTGCCGCTCATAATTTCCTATTATTTTAGGTTTTTTGTAAAGGGTCCGCCATCTAACGTTTTTTTTTTTTCAACTAGTGCTTATTTCGTGAATGGTAACACTTAGCTCATGTCTGATTTGACAGATAATTAGTTTTATCCTTCCGCTGAACGAATATGGTTGTGTATACGCTTGAACAACGCTGGGAAATAGTGCGACATTACTTTGAAAATCATGGTAATGTTGCAGAATGTGTGCCGATACACCCAAAACGAGTCACTGTTTGGTGCGGATTTTGGTCCAGAGGCATAATTGGGCCATTTTTCCTCGAAAATGAGCAAGGAGTGGCCGTTACAGTCAATGGCGATTGTTATCGGGCCATGTTGAACGAATTTTTGTTCACAAAAATTGAAGAGGAGGAAATACAGCTGCACACAATCGATAATGTGCTTAAAAATTGGACCGATCGTGTAGGCTACTGCATGGCCAGCCGAGGCAGCCATTTGAATGAAATTATTTTCCATTATTAACCGGAAGGATTGTACTTTCAAATAAAAAAAAAAATTGAGAAAATATTCAGTAGTTTTTTTTATAGCATTTTCAAAAAAAAAAAAGTTATTTGGCGGACCCTTTATATAATGTTGTGTTTAATTGCTTAAAAATTGTCTTTACCTAAAGAAACATGATTTATAATGATGATTACGTCCGGAAAAAAATATATTTTTTTATACAAATTTGGCAAAAAAAAGTAGTAAATTTTTGTCTGTTTTTTTTTTTTTTTTATTTTCCGCTTACTTTTTTTTTTTGTTTTGTTAACATTTTTAAAAGTCATTAGGTTGATTTTTTTAGTTAAATTATTTAAACCGTAGCAATAGACAACCGTTATACGTTTTTCTAGTGGTTTACTGTGTAGCACAAAGAGATATTATTTTTTAAATTTAAAATACCTTGAAATTGCGTTAATTTGAAATCGTAGGCCCAACAATTAAGTATTTTTAATAGGAAAAAGTTATACAAATCATAAAAATCTGCAATAATTTATACAGAATTAATAACGCATTTTTAAGAAATAAAGGGTCCGCCATATAACGTTTTTTTCCGATGCCGATTTTGCCAAAAAAATCATCTTTTCAGATGAAGCTCATACTGCATGGCCAGCCGAGGCAGCCATTTTAAGGAAATTATTTTCCATTATTAACCGGAAGGATTGTACTTTCAAATAAAAAAATAAATTTCATTCAATATTCAGTGGTTTTTTTTATAGCATTTTCAAAAAAAAAAGTTATTTGGCGGACCCTTTATTTTCCAAATTCTAAAATATTTTGCACATTTAAGAGTCAGTATTCGTTTAAGTATTAAAATTTTTAAAATGTATTTTACCATAGACTTTTTACATTTTGAAGCTTAATTTTTACCCTTTTCTTGGTAAAAATTGCTTATCTAACTCCTTGGTCCACATATGCAAACTTGTAGCTAAAGGGATTTGAACAGCTTTTACACTTTTTGAGTGGAGAATTTTCCCCCTTTATGACCATCCCTGAATACATTTTCAAAAATCCCATCTAAGCTAAGTTTAGCGGTTTGGACAGGACTTCTAGAGGATAATTTCCAAAAATTCCAAAATTATTGTACATATCAGTGAGTTAGGTCAAACATATATAATAAGATTCATGATATATCAGAAATGGAATGGACCGAGAGTCTTGAAATTTGATTAATTTTTTGTACAGACATGCTCCATGGAGCCTATTAAAGGGGGCTTAAAATGAATAAAACAAAGATGAATTTTTTAAATTGACATGAAATTTACTTTATTCGAAAGATAATCTTCTGGCAATATAATTTAAACAAAGGGTCCGCCAAATAAATTTTTTTTTTTTGAAAATACTATAAAAAAACTACTGAATATTTTCTCAAATTTCTTTTTTTATTTGAAAGTACAATCCTTCCGGTTAATAATGGAAAATAATTTCATTCAAATGGCTGCCTCGGCTGGCCATGCAGTAGCCTACACGATCGGTCCAATTTTTAAGCACATCGATTGTGTGCAGCTGTATTTCCTCCTCTTCAATTTTTGTGAACAAAAATTCGTTCAACATGGCCCGATAACGATCGCCATTGACTGTAACGGCCACTCCTTGCTCATTTTCGAAGAAAAATGGCCCAATTATGCCTCTGAACCAAAATCCGCACCAAACAGTGACTCGTTTTGGGTTTATCGGCACACATTATGCAACATTACCATGATTTTCAAAGTAATGTCGCAATATTTCCCAGCGTTGTTCAAGCGTATACACAACCATATTCGTTCAGCGGAAGGATAAAAATAATTATCTGTCAAATCAGACATGAGCTACGTGTTACCATTTATGAAATAAGCACTAGGTGAAAAAAAAAAACGTTAGATGGCGGACCCTTTATTACTTCTGGCTTATGACCACCACGTCTGGCTCAGACGTAGTCTAATTTTGAGGTCCAATTTTCGATGACTTTTTCCAGCATTTGTGGCCGTATATTGGCAATAACGCGGCGAATGTTCTCCTACAAGTGGTCAATCGTTTCGGGCTTATCGGCGTAGACTAGCGACTTCACATATCCCCACAGAAAATAGTCCAGCGGCGTTAAATCGCACGATCTTGGAGGCCAATTCACGGGTCCGAAACATGAAACTATGCGGTAACCAAACGCTTCCTTCAATAAATCAATTGTGGCACGAGCTGTGTGACATGTTGCGCCGTCTTGTTGAAACCACAACTCCTGCACATCATGGTTGTTCAATTGATGAACGAAAAAACTAGTAATCATGGCTCTATAGCGGTCACCATTTACTGTAACGTTCTGATCAGCATCTTTTATTAAAGAAGTACGAACCAATGATTCCACCAGCCCATAAAGCACACCAAACAGCCAGTTTTTCGGGATGTAACGGTGTTTCAACATACATTTGAGGATCATCATCACTCCAAATACTGCAGTTTTGTTTATTGGCGTATCCATTTAACCAAAAATGAGCTTCACCGCTAAACAAAATTCGCAAAATTCGTGCGCGATACGTTTTTCGAACAGAACCATGATTTTCAAAATAAACAATTTGGACGCGTTGTTCAGGCGTCAGTCTATTCATGTTGAAATGCCAAACCAAACATAAATCACTTGACAGCTGACAAAATGGCCGCCAGTTAAAAAAGTGTTACCAACTTAAAGTTCTATACCTGTATAAGAAACACCCTCTATAATACATACCTTTAAAAGTTATCGGACAGTGTCTGCTCTGAGACATTAAAATGTATTGATTTTTGTTCCCTAAAGGGTTAAAATTTAAAAAGACTTCGTTTAAAGTTTCAACTTGTCTAAATAGTTTGCAATTATTAACTACAAAACTCTTTAAATGTTTATAACACCATTAAATAGTAAAGTCCAAGGAACCCAGCAAAAAAACCCACCTTACAAAATAATGAGGTGGCTTAGGGTATAGAGCAGTCGCCTGTTAATCTGACGGCAAGTGATCGATTTCCGGCTCGATCATGTTTTAAAAAAAAATAATAATATTTTTTTTTTAAATTCGTAATTTTTTTCAAAATTAATTTTTAGATCTATTATTTTTTTTCTTCTGGTAATTGTTTATTATTCTTGCACTTGTGTGCATATAGGTAACCCATTATAATTCATATTTACGTAAGGCTGCCAGTATTGCATAACTCATTACTTTTGGGACATTTCGTATAAAAGAAGTTAGAATTATAATATAAAGGGTAATACGTCCAAAACTTAAAGCTTAGATTACTGGACTCATTATTTGGTTACGTATGTATTTGCTGGGCCGTTCAAAGTATACAAATACTAACACCATACTCTTTAGCTTATAAAAAGACGAATTATAATGAGTCTAAAAATACACTCATGGAAAGCTACTAAAAATTAGTTCAAAATGACCTAGTATATTATTATATTACTAATATTTAGTATTTTTACTAAATATTAGTAATATAAGAATATCAAAAATAAATCTGTTGAATTAACAAATATTTAGTTATATTTGAGCTAAATTTCAGTTGAAAGTAATAAAATAATATGCTAAAATCAGCAAAAATATTTACTAAATATTAGTAGACAAAAAATTCATTAAAAAATTTGAAATTTTGAAAGTTTTTTTTTTTATTTTTTTTTTTTAGTTTTTTTTTAATGCGAATAAAAGTGTGCACATATGAAATCACCAATCTACAACTTTTTAGCAAAAATTTCTGTTGATTTTAGCAAAATAAACTGTAATTTGCATTATTTTTTATTTTTTTTAAAAAAGAGAAGCAACACTCAGGAAATTCTTCCTATTAATTAATGTGTTGCTTTCTTTGCTAAGAGGGTGTGGGGAACTCTGGCTACCATCACTGACGACTGACCTAACGTGGTGGTTATCGTTTCTTATCTGGTAACGCTAGGGACCTAATGGTCTATGCGGGGTCTTTGACCGACCAGCTCAACCTAACCTAACCTAACCTTGGAAAGGGTATAGCGAAGAGATGAAAGGTGGTGAAAGATGAAGGGCTTCAAACATGGCAACACTGTAATTGCACGAGATGATAAGTCTTAGAACAGTTGTTGCTCGCCACCTGATGTAGAGTTGGCGAATTTATTGAAGCTTTTTTTGTTTCATAGCCCTGATTCATTATTTTACTTCGGTGGGGTTAAGTGCTAAGGGAACACCGAAGGTGGGCGCAGCGATACATATAAGTTTTCTATCACTTACTGATACATTTTATTTTTCTAAATTGATGTTGTCGTCATCGGGAATCGAACCCGGGACCATCTGTGTAACAGTCCAACGCGCTAACCATTACACCACAACGCCCACTATGCATTATACCAAATTTGAGGTTAATATAGCAAACAATTTGTTAATATTATAGTTTTTGTTTGCTATTTTGAGTTCACAAATAAAGTTAGTAAAATTAAAGTTAGTTAGTAAAAGTTTTTGCTAATTTTACAAAGTAAAATGCTATTTTCAATCAACTAAACTTGACATAGAATATAACTAAAATTTTGTTAAGTTAATATTTATTTATTTTTGCTGTTCTTATTTTATTAATATTTAGCAACAAATCTAAAAAATTTAGCAGTTTTTTTTCGCAAGGTAATTTTTAACTTAATTTTAGTAGCTTTTTCTGCTATTTTTACAGGTTTATTTCTAAATGTTGTATTCTTATATTTTGCCTAGAAGTAATAAGATGAATAAGATGTTATTGTTCACCACTTATTTTTTGTATGAGAGTAATGCATTATACGTTTGTTTATTGGTAATGTATAAAATAACATTGCAATGTTTTTGCTGGGAAAACAACTGCAACAAGAGCAATCAACTTCAGCAACAAGAATATGCACCGCTTAAATTATTATTTATAAAGGAAAAAAAAAAAAAAAACTACTCGTAGATAAAAGATTACAAAACGAATATGAAAAACAAGAAAAAGAATAACACAATTTTTCATACTACTACTAAAAACAATTTGTAGAAAATTGCAACAATTTCATTTAATTGCAAAATATTCTAGACTATTTGTTATCATCACTACCACTGGGTGTAACCGCAGCCAATGCTATAGCAACAGTAGCTTAAACTGGAATAACTATGACTACAAACTATGGCAGCAGCGACAGGCAATTTGCTGCAGCTGCTGTTGTAATTGTTGCTTAAGTGCAAAGTAAATGAGAGTATTGCGGCGATTACGAGTAAACTACTCGTAATAATATTGTGTAAAAAAATATCAAAAAAGAAGAGGAAAAAGACAAGTTATACTTGACTTAATGTACATACTCAGTGTTGCCACGTATGTTGAGCATAAAATCGTCAAATTTTCCAAAAAAATCGTCAAAATTGTCATTATATTTTCAAAAATCGTGAAAAAATCGGCAAAACAAAAAAATATTTGTAACAAGTGGGATAAAGCTTTAATAAAAAAAAAGAATAATAATGTAATTCACATTTCAAATGCTCATGTACTATCAGTGTAATAAAATATTATTTTTTACACTTTTCTGTAATTTAAACTTCGAAAATCATGATATTTTATAAGGATAGCACTTTGCCACTTTAACTGTTAATTCCTTCTACATAATTCTGTAAACACCACTTCAGTAGCACAATCTTTAAATCTTAAATTCTTTTACATAGTTTAGAAATTCTTTAACAATGTTATTTTCTTTAATTATTAAATTTGGACTTCCATTAACGAGTTAAAGTTTCAATTTGCATTACATGTGATGATATAGTTTAATACAATACACTGTGAAATTTTTGATTATTTCATATTTTTCTTTTTGTGTTGGTTTTTAGCATTGCTAAAAATTATATATTATTTTATTTATTATTTATATTATTATTTATTTTTATTTAAAATATTGTTTATTACTGCATGTTTTTCCATTTTGAAATATAAATTGTGAATATCTGATATTATTAGGCCTGTTTTTTAAGCACCGGATTTATTTTTGGATTTATAAATGAGAATATTCGAACTCGATGTTTGTTTCGTCAAAACTTGGATGTTTTTTTTTTTTAATTTAGAAAATATTTTATTTTTATCTCAATCTTACACTAATTAAACTTTATAAAAATATAAATATTAAAAAAAGCAGGATTGACATTCAATAACTTTTCATAATAACGATTGGCTATCACAGTAACACTAATAGCGGAATGGAAATTTAAAAGAAGCGATTCCATTAAAGACATGTTTCTTCTTATGTAAACGGTTTTAGGTTTCTATTTAACCTGTTTGATTTTGAAATATCTTGAACTAGTTAAAGTCAAAATAACGCTAAAATACCGACACGACGATTTATAACGTTATTTTGTTGATGTAACAAAATTTAATGGGTAGAATTTTGAAATAAACCCTGTAAAGGCACATGTCAATATTGGAATCGTAGCTTTAAAACGTTCATAATGGCATTGGGGTGGCCGTGGCAGGCAACTGCTATTGTGATGAGAAGGTAGTGTTTGCCAACCATGAAAGAAGTAAGCACATACTCAGGGAACTTCTGCTGTAAATATTTGTCGTTGTTTCAGTTGTAACACAGTATCTTTATTTTTAAGTGAAAAAACAGTCATTTGTAGAAGAAATTTAATTTTTGTAGTTCATTTAAAAAACAAACCACATTAAATTACAGTATTATGATTTTACATTCATTTTGTACAGTATTTTTTTTTTTATTTAAAAAAATAAAACAAATTAATGTTTGTTTATATTTTACTGCACTGACTGAACCACTCATTAATAATACAATTGCAGTTAATTTTTTGAACAGTAAAAAACAAATGACTATGTTAGTTGAATTTACTAAAATGTAAGTCGTTCTTTTTTCAGGTGAAATTTCATTTGTTTTTAGCTGCATTTGCAGTGGTCTTTACCGTTATTAAGTGCAGAAAATAAATTAAAATAAACCTAACATTAATCCATAAAATAACTTTTTTGCTAAACTTTCAATAAAAAATAGTTTTTAATTTTAACGAAATAATAAAAATCCAGAAATAGATCCGGTGATTTTTTTAATAATAGCAAATAAACATGTTTTGCTGACATATTAAACGTTTGTCAAAAAAATCGTCATTTTGGAAGCAAAAATCGTCAAATCGTCATTTAGTAATTTAGGTACTAAAAATCGTCAAAATGACGATAAATCGTCAAACCTGGCAACAGTGTACATACTAGGTACAGGAATAGAATTAAATCTGTAAAAATGTTTGCTAACACTACTAAAAATTAGTTCAACATAACGTTGCAGGAAATACTGCTGAAATTAACAGATTCTTTTTTGCTAAATATTAATAAGATAAGAACAGCAAAAAAAAAGTGTTACATATAAAAAAAATTTGATGTAAGGAATGTGATCAGTCAAACTAGTGCACGAATAAATCAATATAACGTTTGATCTAATTCAAGGGTGCCCAAGCCCTATGCGCTTCGTGCTCATTTGTTTTTGTAAAAACACTTAGCTATAGGCTGTGTGTTTTAATACACACATAGAGCACTCATCACTAGCAATTCGAAATATACAAACAACTTTGTCTTATTTGTTTTCTTGTCGTTCTTCACTGTATACACGCAAGCGCAAAGCAACAACACTTTCGTATGCTTTGCTGGTAAACATTGAAATATTTTTTTCTTTTTTCTTTGTATGTATTGGTTTTTACAACAAAAAATATTGAATAAAAATTAGTTTTTCTTTAAATGTATTGGTGTTTGCTCTTCCATAAGGAACTCTTGGGCACTCCTTAGATTAGAATTAGATTCTAATTCATCAATGTTAATAAACAAAACGGTTTATTAAATGGTATTTTATACAAATTGATATTTTATAAACAACATTAAAAAGTTATTTTTTTTTTTATTAATATTTTGACTTTTTTAGAAATTCTAGCCATTATGGCTTTTTTGTTTCTTGAGTGACCTTTCTGTGAAATGACCATTTGGTTTGAAAAGTTTTAGAATCTTTGGCGACTTGTGTTGTGTTCATCATAATTCTTTTGACCAGAGCCGAATATCTTTCTATTGGTCTCATTTCTAGCAGATTCGCCTCTCTGGTACACACAGAAAACAGTTTTGTAGTTGCAACCGAATTTTTTGCCAACCGAATTTTTGCGCTTCCACGTACTATCACTATTAGTAAATTTTAATACTATTGTAACAACCGACATTTATTTACAATTGAATATTTTATGTTTATGGACAATTAGATTAGATTAGATCAGAAGGCACTATGCACCGCAACCAATGTAGGCCGTTTGTGCTGCCTAAAGTTACCTACAGATTCAAGCTACCTATAAAGCCAATTAACCTATTAGGCAAAATGTTCGCGATGTCGGAAGGCGAAATGAAGCGATCACCTAGAAACCTAAGTCTCCTATCACAAAGCCTGGGACATTCGCAGACAACATGCTCCGAAGTCTCAGACACCATCTCACAAAACCTACACATATCCGTGTCCGATTGACCCTTCTTGTGCAGATGGTATCTGAGATTACAGTGTCCAGTTAAGTACGACGACAGGGTCCTCAAACCCCCCCTTTCAAGCGACAAGAGTCGCCTCGACCCCCTACTGGAAAAAGAGATCAATCTTTTAGCCTGGCGCTGACCAGGAGAGTTTTCCCAGTAACCAGAGAATTCAGACTCTCTCCATGCCCTGAGCCCTTCCCTAACATATGGACAATAATATTCTATAAATAGCTTTATATGTGTTCAACAAAATTTGTTTTATTAATAAAAAAAAAAATATATGCCTCGAACTAGGCTCGAACCGGCGATCTTCCGTTTGTCAGGCAAGTACTTTACCTAAACCCAATTTACCCCACGATTGAGTGACTGAAAGATGTCTTAAAACTCCGTAATACATTCGTTGTTCTCATATTTTTAAACATTTAATTATTTTAAAAGGTCAGTCACATCACAATTATGACAAAAAAAAAAAAAAATAAATCTGAACGTCGGAATTTGATAAAAGAAAAGATTTTTGTGTAGACTGTGTAGCCGATGAAATAGATTTACTTAAATGCAGCCATATTAATTTATCGTAACGTAGGTTGTGTTCGCTGGAAACACATTTTCTGCTTAAAATTTTCACTTTTAAAATTGAAAACGAACCATTGATTGCGCTAATAAAATGTTAAATAATTATGAAAAAAAAGAAATTCGACATGGATTGAAGTATTTTTAAAAATATTTTTGTCTCCTAACACCGATTTGTGGAATTCATTTTTGTTCCCAGTAGTTTTGCGCTTACCAAAGTACACCAGCAAATAAGAAACCATATTTTGCAGAAATTTGTCCATATTTATTTTGTTCAGTTGTTTTTTCTTTGCACAATATTGATATTAATAAACTTTTACAAATAAAAAAGTGTTAATTATTTTTTTTACAACTCGAGTTTAAATTTATTTTCACGAATTAAGTGTCTTAAAATAGCATATTTTTAAAATAATCGTTAAAACGAGTTAAAAGATAAATATAATTATATGAACTCACTATTTGTCAGCTGTTTAATGTTTTTATTTACACTGTGCAACAAGAAATTGTATCCCTAACGAGACATCGGAAAATAAAACTGGACTATCAGTGGACCAAAAACACCAAAGGGCTTTGAAAACTTAGCTAGTATTTCACTTTTATAGCCTTATGAAATTTAGCTATTTTCCACTGATTAGTTATTATGGGTTAAAATTGAAAGTAAAAAAGATTATTTCATACAGACAAAAATATGTTTTTAAAAAGTTTTCGTATTCGAAAATGTGTACAATTTGTTTACTAAAAAAATGCTAACGAAGCATTTAGATTTGTTTTCTAAGTTTTAATTGTTAAAAAGAAAATAATGCTAAAATAACTTAAGGAACGCCAATTATAAAGAAATAAATCGCCCCAGACAAATAAGTGCTATAAAAAAAGTGTTAGTGGTGCCACATAAAAGTTTTTGTTGCATACTTTCGAGAAACAAATTATGAAAACAAAGGAGCACCAGACGAATGAGTAATATTAAGGTTTTAATTATAATAAATTATATCGAGCCCTATCCGCCAGAAAGACGTAAGTAACCATTTTTGCATTTTCGGGTTTTTGATGAAAATATTTGTATTGCGACCATTTGCATCATTGGTCAAAACTTCATAGCTCTAGGAAGTACCGTTACAAAGTTAGACAAAAACAAAAAAGGCGTAAGTGCTTATTCCTATATGACAAACAATAGTTTGTTTACATATTTCCTGACGGCAAAGTGTTACTTACGTCCTTTTTTATTTTACAAATAACTCAAAATCTAGGACGCGCTCGATCATGTTTTATTCATCGTTGGATTCGTAATTAAAAAGACTTTAATTTGTTTATCATATGTTTATACTCTTCTTAAACCAAGCAAGAAATAAATCAAAAAAAGTAAAATTGGGTCAAATTAGACCCCCTTGTTAAACCCCTTAAAGTGAGATTTGGTACCAAAAAACAGTTAAGTTTTCTTTATATTTTGGTCTTTTATAACATATTTTAATTTCATTAAAATCCGATAAGCCAAAGAAAACTTAGAAAAAAACTTATAAATGCCTTTCCTGTAAAGTTATAAAATTGTTACTTACGTTTATTCGGCGGATAGGGCTCGATATGTGTTGCACTTTGTAAAATTGCTGTTGCATACTTTAGGGGGACTTGCCACATATAAGTGATATACATATATAATTTTTATAATTTGTAAACAGAGAAGACCAAAAATAGCAAAATCCATTCTGTTTATGGCAACAAAATGTTTGAAAAAAGCAAAAAATAGAAAAATTACAAAAAAGGTAAAATAATTACACTTTTTAAGAGAAGAATTAAAAAATGCTAAGGAAAAAAGGCATTGAAAGCTAAAAATATCTAAAAAAGGCAGTTTAAAGCTCAAAATCTTAACAAAAAGCTGTTTTTAAGCCCAAAAATTAAAAAACAAAAAAAAGGCAAAAAAAAGTAAATATGACGAAAAATGTTAAAAAATAGCAAAAAATAAAAATAAACATATTTATTTTTATTTATGAAGTATAAGCCTATTTTATTTCTACTCTTTTTAACAATGGATTTTATTAAAATAAAACAAATTTTCTGCATATAAAAATAAGTTTCACAAAAAATTAATTTAAAAAAATAAATTTCTTAGATATTAATTTTCTGATATTTTTTTCAACGTATTTTCATAACGATTCCATTCTTGCCTGTGTACCCGGTGAAAAAAGTTTCTATATACTCATATACAGCTTGATATCATTATATATGCTTATATGTGTGGCAATATATTACAATACATGTTCATATCTTACACATAGCTTATGAATTTTTATTAATATAGCGTAATATATAACCATATATCTTTGTATCGTATGATATATATTAGCATATCTTATATATCTGATCATATGAAATATATTTAGATCTATATATGAAAATATATTCTACCATATAAGTGTATATGGTACAATTAATCGAAAAAATTCATATCATTATAAAGGGTCCGCCATCTAACGTTTTTTTTTTCAACTAGTGCTTATTTCGTGAATGGTAACACTTAGCTCATGTCTGATTTGACAAATAATTAGTTTTATCCTTCCGCTGAACGAATATGGTCCATATGTTCGTTATCTTGTGAAAAAAGTGAAAGAAACTGGCATCTTCATCGATAAACCAAAGCGTGAAAAGCCAAAAAGAGTGCGTACACCCGAGAATATTGTTGCTGTGGCAGAAAGTGTGCGTGAAGCGCCATCAACATCAATTCACCGTCGTTCTCAACAATTGAACATTTCGGAGACATCACTGAGACGAATTTTGCATAAAGACCTTGGTATGACGCCATACAAAGTCCAATTGGTTCAGGAGTTCAAAAAAAAAAGTTATTTGGCGGACCCTTTATATAAATATGGAGCGTTTCATCTCAAGTGACTCAGCTTTTGAAATCGATGTCTTCCGATCGGGATAGTCCTATTGGATAGTATTTTAGACACAATTTTTTAACAAGATCGGTCTAGAACTCTCTGAGTTAGAGGGATCAAAATTTGACATTTTGACCAAACATGTGTTTTTTCTCATCCATGTAACTTATTACCTATTGATCTCAGCAAAATTTGTCCAAAATAGTTTAGATAGCTATTTCTTCAATCTTTCGAAAAAAAATATTAAAAAAAATAAAAAAATGATTATTTTTTTTCAAAATCAAATTTTTTTTTTTCCAAAATATGCCCATTTTATCTTTTTGCTCAAAAGAAAGCTTAGGTCTTTTCCTTTAAGAACTTTTTGGTCGCTTAGTGGATGCGAGTGGGATATCTATCAAAATAAATGTTTTGTAACTGAAGACAAAAGTTTTTCAATGCACTATTTTGAATTTTTTCCTATTTGTGTGTTTCTAAAACCTTAAAAATAAAAATAAAATTTTACTGAGAAACTAGACAAATTAACCTTTCCGACGGTATGTAACATACCGAACTAAAATTTCATATCCTCGATACTGTAATACCCACAATATGTTAACCTCAGGAATAAAATCACTTTTTTCTATAGAAATGTTGAAAAATTATTTTTTTTTATATTTATTTGTAATAATAATGAAATTAATATATAATAATAGTAATGAAAATAAAAAGATAAATAATTTAATAAAATTAATCACATATTTAGATGTATTAGAAGTAGGATTAAATGGATTAAAATGAAAATTACGGATCTCTAAAACATTTTAATTTTTCAATTAAAAAACTTATTAGATAAAATTGTATCAAATTATATATAATTTAATCATATTTTATAGACCCATTTTTCGAATCAAACTATATGAGATAGATCCCATGGGATACCATAAGATTTTGAATTTACGGCAAAAAAGCCCTATTTTAAAAAATTAACCCCTTAAACCCCACCCACAAATATGATTGATGCATTAATCTGCTAGAGAATCTTCCAAAGAAGAGATTGATACCATAATCTTGGATAAGCTCCTCGTACTTCCTGAGATATGTCCATCCCACACATTGTTACTTTCACAAAATACGGCTAAAAAGTCAAAATCTGGAAGCTCGATTTTCACCGTAGACGTATGGTCTAGTGGACTTTTTTGCTCAGTACAATCCCAAGAATCAGAAACGCGAAGCGCCCATTAAGATGTTCAAATCGCCCCACCCTAATGTGTAATCTTTCAATATAAAACAAGTAATAAATAAAATTACTTGTTTTAAACTAAATGATACTGTTGTGAACCAAAATTAATCTATGGAAATTTTATAAATGTTTTTCCCATAATATGCTCAGCATTGCCAAACTTTTAAACTCTTCTTTGTCCAAACATTTTAATAATACACTACGAATGCCTCGGGTAGACCTATAAGTATGTATCCTTAAAAAAATGCTTGGTTGGTATCCATAAACGTGACGAAATTCGCAATTTTTTTTAAATTCGGGACAGGCTAATATACAGCCATCAGACTTTAAATGAGGCAATATATAGTTTTATTCAAACGAAGATCTAAATTTATCTGGTATAGACCAATATATAACTATGAATAGGTCAAGATATCGTTTTATCCAAAAATGAAATACATTTTTTTCTAATATTACACTATATGTTATTGTATATAATTTTGGATTGTATTGCATCTAATTATACATTTATTCACACAGAGAAATAAAGTGCCAACCGAATTGAAAAGTGTATATCAATGGTAATAACTTATAAATTTAGTTAACACAACGATAGTTACATTAGATGTCTGAATATTTTGGATGTTGCAACTAAAATTTTGTTGAATTAACCGAAATTTGTAATGAAAACTGTGCCAACCGTCTGAAATTCGTAATAACCGAATTTGAGTCGGAGTTTCAGCAAAATTTTTCTCTGTGTGTTCGTATTTAATAAGATTAACCAATAATTAATTTATTGCATATGTCATATGCGATTATATATTGGTCGATACGTAATAAGATGTAATTATATGTGACATCGTATTAAAAAATTTAGAGTAAAACATTTTTATATATAAACATATGTATTTACGTATAATATCATATCCTATACATATATTAATATAAAATAATGCATGATTATATGTTAACCTTTTTACTCGGGATGTGATTCTATATATAATCATATATGATTGTATCGAAACATTTTTCGTATGGGTAGTTTATTTTATTAAAATACATAAAATAAATTGAAAAATTGGCAGAAAGCGCGATTTCAATGAAATGTTTTTTGCTTTTTACAAAGCTTACTATTACCCTAACCGAGCACTAGCTACTATGGCTTTCGGCGCGTTGTAACGAAAACAGACCAGTGCCTCTGGTGGGAATCGAACCCACGACCCCCGCACTGATAAGCCAGCACGCTACCAACTAGACTACCGGGGCGCACAGCTTTCTACAAAACTGTTATTAAGGAAAACTTTGGGCAAATTTAAAAAAAAATTTGTTAATGTGTTTTTTAGTTGGGCTTTAAAATTCTTGACAAAACATATTTTTTCTTGATTCTTGAATAGCATTAAAAATTCGTGTAAATCAAGCGAAATCAAGGTCGTCTGGCAACTCTACCTAAACATGAGATTGTGCCGCTAAAAAAATACGTCTCTCTTATTTTTTTTCTTCTTTTTTATCACACATCCAAATTTCATTAAAATTGGAGAAAACCTATTGGAAGATTTTCCTTGTCAGCTGAATAAATTGCATGTATGTATGTATGTAATTTGTTGCAGTGTCAACAATAGACTTCTTGTTTTATTATTTTATATTCATCCATTTTTGTTATTATTATTTTCTTATCACTCCTATTAAAAAGCTATAAAAAATTTATATTTTTAAATTAACACAAAAGTGAATTAATTTAATAAAAGACTCAATAAGTAGGAAAAAATTATTAAAAACAAAACGAAAAAATTTCAATGTCAAATATACGTTTTTTCAATGTCAAGATTTGCCAACCGAAAAAAATGTATTTCAAAAACAAATCATTATTAATGTTTTTGTTGTTGTTATTGTAGTTAGTGTGTATATTATTATTATTAACTAAGTTTGTTGTTGTTCGTAGTGGTCTCACTCATAGTTGGTGCTGGCTGGCTGGCTGTCATCATCATCATCATGATATAACGTATCACAAAATTAACTTGTTTGTTTATATTATAAACAAACTTTATAACCATAATTAAGATGAAGAAGAAGAAAAATAAGAATAAGAAGCAGAAGCAGAAAAATATTACGCAGATATTCCAAAATGTCAAAAGGAAGGACTTAAACAAATGTTGGATATCAAAAATAAAAAAGCTATGACAATAGATATAAATAAAGAGTGCATGAGAAATAGTAAGGCGCAGAGTGTTGCCAACACATACAACAATGCTTACGTCAATGAAAACAACCCAAACAAATTATATGTGTTAGCATGTAAAATGAGATGTCAACTATTTTAAAATTAGAAAACGCTAAAAAAGCAGATTGATATAATCTTGTTTATATTTTTTAAATATTAGTTTAGTCTTTAATTTTAAATGTCAACATTAGGTACCGCATTCTTAACTACTTACTGCGTAGTCAAAATAAAAAAAAACCTTCGCCTGTTGCGTCGAAATTAAAAAACACATGCAGAGTGGGCGTATATATACGTCTTACGCAACAAAATAGTTTTGATAAAACGTATATATACGTATTACGTTGAGGAACCACCAAAAGATGAATTCGCATAACTGCGAGCAACATTTTGGTGTATTTCTACTACAGGGTGTTTCACAACTATAACGTCAATTTTGTTTTTCAAGTATTTCTTAAATTCCTAGTGCTGGTAACTTGGGTACTCGATACTTGAAAGTTACTACTCGATATTTTCGAAATTGTATTTTAGACAGAAAAAAATTTAAAAAATGCGAATCCTCCAAAATAATTAACATTTAAATACAATTCTACTAAATGAAAAATTCAAAGGTAAAAAGTTTAAAGAAAAAAAGTTGAAAAACTATAAAAAAACATTGAGGAGTTTGTAAAAAAGTTTTGAATTACATTTTTAAAGTATAAATTTTGAATAAAAGTGAAAATTTTAATAAAATTTTTGTAAAATACTAAAGTGAATTTTAAATTTATTTTTGTATTTATTAATAACACTATGAAACGAAATGAGGGTCATGGTCTTATGGGTATATGATTCTTATACCGAACGATAACACAGGTCAACAGCAAAAAAAGGCTTGACTAACCACTATATAGATTTGATGCATCATGGCTGCCTAAGTACAAAAATGGTAAAATTTTTCAATTCTATGGATAATTTTTTTTTAAAATTTTTTTTTTTTAAAATTGACAATATTTTGAGCCATTTCTCCACTTATGTTGTCATAACTCAAAAACAACTAGTCCGATCAAATTAAATTTACAAAAATTAAGGTTTACAATATCTTTAAAGAACTGTACAAATTTTTTTAATGCGATCAATAGTTTCAAAGTTATGAAACAAATTGTTAGCAAAAAAAAAAAAATGCTAAAAAAAAAAAAAAATTGAAAAACAAAAATCTGGAAAAAATCGAAAACTGCAAAAAATATTACTTTTTATTTTTTTGTAGTAAAGCTACATATCATGCGAATTAAACTAGATATGGATCATAAAAATCGATGCATGCTTTACATTTTTATTTACAATTAATTGAAGGTATCGCATATTTACAAGCACTGTAGAAAATTGTACCTACTAGGGATGCCAATCGGGATTGATATTTAAAAATCCCGGGATTCGGGATTTTGAAATCCCGATCCCGAGATCCCGGGATTTTCGGGATTTCGGGATTTTTCGGGATCCCGGGATTTAACGGGATTTCGGGATTTTTCAGGATTTCGGGATTTATTTATTTTTTAATATTATTTCTTTAAATAAAAAAAAATTATATATATTAAATGCATTTAATTCATATTTATTTAATATAGTTCTTTTACAATACATATTTTATGTATATTTGAAAAGAATAGATGTACAAAAACAAAAGATTACATTTTATGTAATTTAAAAAAAAAATAACAAAACAAAACTTAAGACTATTTCATATCAATTTATAATTGATTAATCACATTTGATTGTTTGATTTCAAAAAACAAAAGAATGTAGCAAATTTGATTTAAATTTGTTTTTTTGTATGACGTTTTTTCCATTGATTTTTCAAATGGTGAATAAATATAATTAAATAATACTGTTTACTGTTTTAAATAGCTTCTTAGGAAGATCAAAGCGTCTAAGGTTTCATCAGCCAATCTTGAACGGATTTTGTTGCCTACATACGCCGCTGTTGAGAAGCATCTTTCGCAATCTACACTTGTGGGTAAAATGGTTTGCAAAAAGCTGTATGCAGTTTGCAAATATTTACCTCTTACACCTCCTGAAACAAACAGGTCAATTTCTATGCCAAGTTGTGTGTCTAAATCATTATTATGTCCCTGAACTGATTTCATTGGGCTTTTACATTTTTCGATAGCATCGTTCAATTTTTGCACAATGGAAATATCATGGTCTTCTTCTAAGTCTTCATCTGATATGCTGCCATCAATTTCGTGTAATATAAAATCATTTGAATTTTTTGAAAAACGCGATATTAAAAGTTTTAATTCAGCTTTTAACAGAATCATATCCAAATTGTTATCGAAATCGGATTTAATTTTCGGATTTTGTAGAAAGTTTAAAAGAGTAGAGTATACTGTTCTTCTTTCTTCTATTCTCTTCCGAAGAGATCTATATAAATCGTTACTTAAATCACATTCCATTGTTGAAATCTCATTCAACATGAACGCCAACGCAGCATCTGCCTTACACAAAGTCATATCTCTACGACAAAGAGCTTCTAGTGTAATTTTTATTGGATTTAATATGTTAATTATTTGTTTAAGCAAAAGAAATTCTTCATCATAGAAAGGCTGCGATTTCAAATCAATTAAAGCTTTTTTTACAGGTATTTCTAGTTCGGAAAACCGCTGACACATGTCGAAAAGAGTATTCCATCGTGTTTTGCAATCTAAAATCAATTTTAGCTCTTTTCCTTTCTCTTGTTTTACGTATGTTTGCAAAAGGTCGTTTTTCGTTGGAGATTTTCTAAACATCTTTGCTATTTTTCGTACTTTTTCAATGACAGGTTTTATTTGAACATTTTCAGTTACGGTGTGCTGGTTTTCTCTCAAGCCTATTTCAAAAGATTCAAATGAATCGTCGTCGTCTTCTGAAGAAGATAATTCATGTGAGACACTAGATGTGGGTATACGTTTGTAAAATACATCCACTAAAGCAAGATGTAAACCATGTGCCAAACACAACTGCTGTTTTGGAGCTATAAGCTTCCCAATTTTCTGCATAGTGGACGCTCCATCGGTGGTAAAGCCAACTATGTCGTTAAAAAGTGACAGTCCAAATTCTTTCAGTCTATCTTCTATATACTGGATGCAATTAGCAGCAGTGCCAGACTTCTTTAATCTTACCAAACCAATGTTAAAAAATTTTCCATTTGTGTGAACAATAATGTTAATGTAACGCTTATTTGACGTTGATGTCCATTCGTCGAACGTTAGGCTGAACTTATCCTCTTTTAGCTTAATTTTACTAATTTCATTTATCATATTTTCTTTACATTTTAAATGAAATTGCATAAATTTAGTTTTTATGGTTTCTCTGGATTTTGGAACGTCAAACCCACGTGATTTTAATGATTTCCGTAGTTCGGTAGAAGTTATAAATATTGATAATGGTAATCCATCAAGCGCCACCAACCGAGCAATAACTGCAGACAGTGATTCATCCTGTTGTGGAGAACCATAATCGGTAATTTTTAAAATTTTGTTTTGTGGCTCATCGCAATCATTTTTCTGCAACTTTATCATGTGAATCTAAAAAATATAAAATACAGTATTATTAAATGCAGTCAAATTTTTGGTTAATCACTTACACTTAGATGCGTTATAAGACCTTTTGTCGAGCCGCCATTGGTTTTCAAAACTTTTTTGCATATTTTGCATTTGGCATGCGGTGTTCCTTTTGACTCCACCAAAAAATGATACCACACAGAACTTTTATCTTTATTTTTAGATTTATGTTCCACAAAATTCATTTTTATTTAATTAAGTGGCAAAAGTACTTAGAAATTTATATTTTTCTTTTCAATTGATTTGTTTTGCTTTCAGTAATTGTTTTTTTTAATGAAAAGTAACAAAGTTGCCAAAATAGCTTACCTTTGTATTATTTGTTAACAGGGTGTACCAAATACTCATTAATCTTTTAAGTGTTACACGCAAAAAAAAAATGGTAGTATATATAATAACATAAAAATATAAAACTTAGGTAAAAAATATGAAACAAAAATTAAAAAATAGTGTTGGAGAAAAAATGATGCGCTATATTTTATAAACAAAAGTAAACAACAAAATCCCGGGATTGAAAAAAAAAAATCCCGGGAATCGGGATTTGTTAATCCCGAAAAATCCCGGGATATCGGGATTCGGGATTTCCCGTTTGGCATCCCTAGTACCTACATAATGAAAATGCAGAACATAAAAACTCAGGTGCATTTTACGACACGCATTTTGGCAAAACCCCTTTGGGAAAAACCTCTATGACATTTTTATGATTCTAATAATTAAAAAAAAAATAAGTAATAAACAAAAGATTGTTTAATTTTTACGATTGCGGTAGGATAGTAATAAAACGCTCATAAATGTGCGTGTACGCTGAAGTGCTCTTATTTTCCGTTAGCTACCTGTAACGGATAATTTTTTTTTTTTCATAAAAGTCCTTAATGTTTTTTAGGATTCTTGGGAATAATAAAAAATTTGCAGCACACACAAACTGTATCCACACAAAGGGTTATCCCAAATTATAGTATCAGTATTTATAAGATCTCCTTGACCCTTTTTATTTCATTCAAGAAGTGTTTGCGATAACGCAAACATCATTTAATACCTACACAAAAATTAGAGTCATACAGCTTAGAAGTTAAAAACAATTTTCAAATATTAATAAAAATGAGCCAGAAAGCCAGAACATTTTCATGTAAAAACGATCCAGATTTATTTTGTTATGTGTGCGGCCAATATATCACCGGGAAAAAACGGAAGTGGTTCTTAACTTCATTGCAAAAGTCATATCAAGATTGCTATAATATCTATCCGCACAATTTGAACCAGCATTGGACACCGAGTACTATATGCATTCCATGTCGATTGAATTTATCTATGAAGTCTTCTAACGTAAAGTAAGTATAAATTAATAGATTTGGAATATTTTATAATTACAATAATTCTTAATTAAAATTTGAATTCTTCATATTCCTGATTTCAATTTTTTTTTTTCATTTTACAGACGACACTTGGAAATTTTGAAGCCTATGCTATGGAGAGAAACAGCGAACCACGCATCCGAGTGTTATTTTTGTTTAAGTACAAAAAGCATATTTGATGGCCCACAAATTCGCAAATTGGTGAACGATACTGAATTTGGCAGTTCAATGTCAGAAATTGAGAAGAATGCATGGGATTCGTTTGTATGGGTTATTCAAAATTTCTTAGGAAATAACAAGGGTGATGATTACGTTGCGCACGTTGAAGAGATGTTAACTCACTTCCAGAATCTTGGATGCAACATGAGCATCAAATTACACTACCTGCACAGTCACTTAGATCGTTTTCCTGAAAATCTAGGAGACTTGAGTGAAGAACAGGGCGAACGATTCCACCAAGATATCCGGACAATGGAGGAACGATACCAGGGTCGCTGGGATGCACACATGATGGCTGATTTTTGCTGGAGTATTCAGAGTAACACTTCGTTATTCAACAATAGTAGAAAATCGACTAAAAGAAAATTTCAGAGTTTGTAGTTTATAATACATATTTATTTATTTATTTTCTTGTTTTATTTATTATAATAAATGTGAATAATAAAATATAAATTTTCTACTATTTAATTTATTTATTTATTTACATTTAAGCTCATCCAACACAAATGTCTTTCCGAAGAATAGAATCAGTATATTCTAGGTAGGGTTTTGCCAAAAAATACACGAATGTTACTATGTTATGCATTTTTGATGTGAAAATTTGTACATAGCATGGGGAAAATGTTTTCAAAATTCAATCAATCGAAAGAAGAACATTAACTACTCAATTTTATGTATATCAGACAAAAAACTAAAATTTGGTGAAAATGAGCGAATTCACTTAATTGTGAATAAATTCGAAAAAAATCAATCGATTTTTATGATCGATATCTCATTTTGTTCCTATTACATGTGGCTTTGCGATAAAGCAATAAATCTGAACGATTTTTGCCGTTTTCGATTTTTTATGATTTTTTTTAACCAAAAAAATTTGCTATTTTCACGTAAAAAAAATATTTTTTCCCTCAATTTTTTATTATAACTCCAAAACTACTGAGCCGATTGAAACGCAATATATTAACGGATTAAAGGCTATGTAAATTTCAGTTTTTCTAAATTTATTTGAATAATATCGGACTAATTTTTTTTAGTTATCATTAATTATGTGGAGACACGTCTAAAAAAATTTATAATTTTAATTAAAAATTTTTTAAAAAAAAACCTCTCCATAGAATTTCAAAATTGAACCATATTTGTACTACTGGGACCACAATACATCAAAATTGTATAGTGGTTTTCAAAGCCCCTAAAATTTTTTCAAAATTGTTGCCTTGTGTAATAGATTAGTATAGTAAAACCCCTATAGCGTGTGATCCTGTGTGGGTATGGTCGTTTAAAGTTTTTACTTTTTTCGCCAACACTGTATCGAATAAAACTCAAAAAGTTGTGTAATAGTTCTTTTGAACAAAATTCTCTGTTCGGATGTTTCCAACAGAATTTTAAGAGGAATTTTTGATAGCAAATTTTAACCCTTTCCAATAAATACCAAAAAAGTATCCTAAAACGTGCGATTAAGGGGTTAAGATGTTCTATGAATATCTTCTGGGGCAAATTTTACTAGAAGGTGGAAAACAGAAACATTTTTTTTTTAGTAAATGTTTTCTCTTGTTGTTTTGCAGATTTTATATATTTTTTTGGTGTTTCAAAACACTAACAAATTGCAATATATTCAATATATTCAGAGCGTATTTGATGCAAACATTCACAATTTACCTTAATTTTTACATTTTATTTTTTCCGGTGCTTACATGAAACCATCAGATTTTTCACACAAGTTTTCAGATCTTGAAGGTGAAAAATGGCCGTAGCTCCCAAGTGCATGAATATGCGGAAATTGATTTGACAATACAATTGTTTCATTGGCATCACCCAAATCTTCAGTTATCTGCAATAGAAAAAGATAATTAGCTTAACTCAAACCGAGATATTACATACAACAGACAAAATAAACTCCATAAGAATCTTTTTGTCTGCCTTAGTGTATAAACTGCCGGATCTGGTAACCCTAATTATAAAATCAAAAACTATTTGAAAAATAACAATTTTACAATTTTTTGTGGGGCGTTGTGGTGTAATGGTTAGTGCGTTGGAATGTTACACAGATGATCCCGGGTTCGATTCCTGGTGACAATAACATCAATTTAGAAAAATAATATGTATCAGTTTTCTATCCCTCATATTTATCGTAGCGCCCGCCTTCAGTGTTCTCATAACACTTAACCCGAACACCGAAGTAAAATAATGAATCAGGGCTAAGAACTAAAAAGCTTCAATAAGTTCGTCAACTCTCCATCAGGTGACGAGAAACAACTGTTCTAAGACTTATAATCTCGCGCAATTACAGTGTTGCCATGTTTGAAGCCCTTCATCGTTCCCCACCTTTCACCTCTCTACTAACCCCTTTTTAAAGAAAGCAACATATTAATAAATTTTCTGAGTGTTGCTTAAAAAAAAAAAAAATTGTATGTGTGTTTGTTGTATTAAAATTTGTAAAAACAACATATATGCCAACAAACAATGTTTGTTGAGAAGAGCCTTGGCATGAAAAGCAGCAAATAAAATCAAATATGACAATATCATATTAGATTTTTGGACTTGAGATAGAACAATATTCTAACTAAATATATATCATGAAATGTTTTATAAATGTTATAAGACGTTTTATAAATGTGATGAATAGAATTCATAAATTTTTATTAAATGAGATATTTCTTTGGTAGTGTATGAACACAGCAAAAGCTACAGTCAATGAACAACATTTACTTTTAATACATTATTTTTAAAACCCAATATTTTTGCAATTGTATTTAAGAATATATCAATTAAAACTCAAAATTTCAAATTGAAATTCAGAAAATACCAATTACTATTGATTTTTATTAAAGTTCAGAAAAAAAAAAAATTAAAAAATAAAATAATAATCATTTACATTTTTAATTTTAAAACATTAATTTAAGTTAAGAATTTCCAATTCCACTGAAAGTTATTCAAATTAAATTTATATTCACAAAATTTCATACTAAATTTAGAACAATCAAATGATTAGAATTTCTGACTTTTGATTGATAGTTTCTGAATTTTAAATAGAAAAACCTAAATTTCAAATTACATTTTCTTAACTTTAAATGAAAATTCGTAATTTATATTGATAGTTTTTCAATTTTCAAATAGAAATTTTGAATATCCATTGATAGGAAAACAAAAAATGTATGCTCACACGGTTTATTTAATTTTTTTATGAAATGGCGAAGATTTATGAAACATTTGATATAAATTTGTATGAAACTCTTCATAATATCTATGAAAACTTCATAAATATGATAAATAATTGATGACAAACGATTTATGAAATAGTTTCATCAATTCGATGGAACTTTTTTCCCTAAGTGTAGAAAATTTATGAATGCATTGCTAACTAAAAGAAACAAAAGTTGTAGTAGATTTTTAGATAAATTGAGTTGTCAATAAAACTACACCTTGAGCAAAATGTTAATAAGTTGCATAAATTATCGTCCAATGTAATGATTTTATCAATATTTATTAAACATTTCATAAACAACAAGAATTGTAATGACCATATAATGGTCTCCTTAAACTTTTGAAACATTTAATAAATATTATGAAGCTATTCCTTTGAGTGTACATTCACACTGAACCCCAAAATACGTATTTTCGTTATTTTCAAGTTTTTGACTTTCAAATTCCATAAACATTTTAAATCGAGAACTTTAAAAAAAACGAAAACACTTGTATTGGCGTTGAATATAAACGTAATATAATACTAACAATTCAGAACTAGCGATGTGGATTACACTGAAATAATTGTTCATCATGATATTAATGAAACAATATCATAGAATTTTTTTTTCGTAGGTTCATTGAAGAATTTTATTATAGCTAATATTATTAACATTAAGAAATTTTTCATAAACTTTTTTCATAGTTTCATAAAAAAAAAATCATTCGATTTCATAAATTATCTCTTTATAAATTTAATGAATAAAGAGCTATAAATTATTTCAAAGATTTAATTTTTAATTTTTTCATAAAATTTCATAATTTTCTTAATTTTTATACATTTTAAACTTTAGTTTTAAGATGTAATTCTTAACTGTTTAGCATATTTTATAAATGAAATTGTTTAAAACATCATGTGAACCGGTTCATTGGCCTAGTTTCAATTCATTTTCATTTTATTAATTCAAGAAAACTTCATAATATTAAAAAGTTTATGAAACTGTTTCATAAATTTTGTAAAAGCGCTTCATTGTCTGAATGATTCATTTGTTTTATTAAGAGTTTCATTAATTCTGCAAACATTTCATGAACATTGCCTTTAATGCAACCTGTTTCATAGATTCTATGAAAACGTTCAATGGACGGGTTCCAGTCATAATTTTCATTAAAGCTATGAAGAAATTCATTACTGAATTGAAGGTAATTCTCTCAGTGCACGTGCATCCTAAAAAACTGTAGCCACAACCTTGCCCGACAAACCCATCTTGGCCTTCTTCGGAGCCGGTTCACCCAGAAAAACCCATTGTTTTCAACTTCGGTGTGTTGTAATGGATCCATGTTCCATCAACAGTTACAAAACACCGCAAAAATTTATTACACTTGCGGTTAAATACAATATTTTGAAGTTGTCGCACGATTTCGTTTATGGACAATTGAGCGCAATCGTGGCGCGGCACCCATCTTGCGGATAGTTTCCTAAAACCCAACTGATTATTTAAATTCATGGATGGTAAACGATTCGGTGCGGGTATAGGAAGGGTGACGCTGTTTTCGTTTATTTCGGTAACGGTATTTTAGGGGTGACGATATTTTAGCTATTTAGGTAATGGGGTTTTTTTATCGTTAACGGTATTTTACTTACTTTGGTATCGGTATTTAAGCGGTAACGCTATTTCCGTTTTTTTCGGTAACGTTGTTTTAGATTTTTCAGTTATTTTGGCAACGGTATTTTCAGTTATTTCGATAACGTTATTTAAGTTATTTAGGTAATGTCAATGCACATCGATAATTTTAGCCCCATTATGCCCAAATACTAATGACTAGCTAGTTTATGTTAAAGCTTTGGGAAAATATATATCTATTTGCAGTGATTATATTTTCAGATTTTTCAGATTATTTCAGTAACGGTATTTTAAGGATAACGCTATTTCAATTATTTTGGTAGCGGTATTTTAGCGATAACGGTATTTCAATTATTTCAGTAAGGATTTTCAAACGATAACGGTATTTTAGCGGTATTGCCTGCCATCCCTGTTTAAAATCGAAATCACAGTGCCGTATGAAATGCCCATAACATCAACAATCCCACGCACTTTCACCATCCGATCGTGAATTTTTTCAACATTTTCAGGTGTATTGACCTCAATTGTCCGTCCAGAATGTTCAGCGGCACTAGTGTTTGTGCTACCACAACGAAACTCAGCAAACCAAATTTTTACCATTGAAGTTTATGGTGCAAAGTTCCCATAATACTTATCAAGCTTTTCCTTGGTTTGTGTGACGATTTTTTTTTTCGAAAAAATGTTTTAAGAGCACTAGAAATTCACTTTTTTCCATTTTTTACAAAAATCCATATGTTAAACGTAAAGTTAATGGCGGAACTTGCTCACAATTTTACAGTAGTCTATTACCAGACGTTTCTTGACGGAAGCAAAGTTGGATTTCAATAATAGTTGTACTTTTGGCGATTTCCAGCATGGTGTGCTTTACAAAAATAACTGGTTTGCCAGTACTATTTTTTTTTGTAGGGTTGGTACTTTCTACATAAACTGTTACCCGGTTTTTAACAGCTGGCAACCGTTGGTTGGAAAAAACATGCCGCCGTTGGCATAAAAAAAATTTTGTAGTTTCAATATATCTTAACTTAAAATAATTTTGTAAAATGATAATAAAAAACAAATTGACAATGTAAAAGTCCTGTGTGTTCTTAGTCATGTCACCGAAAGATAGCAAAATATTGTAGATGATATTTAGGAATGCCAGAATCCAAATTGTAAAAAATCACTAAATGGGCTTTACTGAATTTATATATTTCTTTACAAGCAATTATAAATAATTGTACATTGAGAACAAAATTATAGCTGAGAGAGTGTATATGTAGAGAGTAAATTTAAGAGTAGAACATATTGTTGCCATATTCTGAATGTGTTAGGGGGCTAGATTGTAAAAATAGTGCTAGAAAGTGCCAAATAAGAAAAAGTGCTAGATTTTTTTTATTGATGTATTCAGTGGGGTCTATCCACCTCAGTCTCTCTCAATCTGGCCTCTTTTTTATTTGTTCGTAAACTCGCACCGAGCAAATGAAAACAGGTTGCAGAAATTTAAAAGATTAAATTAATTTGTATCATGTTTTTAAATAATAATTTAATAAAATTTTTATTTATTTCAAATTTTAACGACAAAATAAGTAAGATAAAATAAAATATTATATATAAAATATATTAACAAAATAAAAGTGAGTGTTTTAAGAAACAATTTTTTATCAAAATGTTGCAATTATTTTTTAGTGTAAAAAAATGTTTTAACTCAGTTGGTAAACATATAATCTTTGATATAATTACACTACTCTGCCTATGTACGCTGATTCCAAATCTGGCAAACATTTATTTTCTCATTTGCAGTTTTTGAAATATAGCGGTTTTTATATTATTTCGCCCCCAATTTTGCTTAATATTAATATTTTGCTAAATTTTTCCAATATAAATCTACACAAAATTATCTTTAAATTGAGTATAATCATGCCGGTGTTTGTATAAGGAAATCGCACTGGTATTACAAAGAAGTTGAAAATTTTACTTGTTTAGTTTTATCCTTACAGATTTTATGAAAGTAAAAAAAATTTCATTGTACATAAACTAAAATTTTTAAATTAAACTTACAAATTCATTGAAAATGTCCTGAAATATTTAGAAAAGAACTTAAAATTTTAATTCATTTTTCACATGCTTCAAAAAAATTTTCTTAATATAAAAATATAATATTAACATTACTGCTGAAGAACTTGCGACTTTTTGCAGAATATATCTTTGTAATACATAAAAAATTAAATCAAAAATATACGAAACAATTAGGCGAATGATGCAAATAATAAAACCGCGATTTTTCAAGAACTGCAAATGAGAAAACAAAATTACAGATTTCAATTCAGCCTAAAAAAAAATATGTATTTCAAAGAGAGGTTCTGCAAATAATTTAAATTTGTTGAGTAGTGTTATTTATAAAAATACAAATTCAATAAATATACACTCAATTTTGGTTTTAAACTAGGTATGTATTATAATTTATACATAAACACACTCACAATATTTTAACAGTAACTTATTGTAGTTTATTTAAAAAGTAATCAGTAAACATTGTTTTCAAAGGAATATACATACATTTAAATTACAAATAAATACTTGTTCTAAGTTTTTTTTACCATTTATTAAAAAACAAACTACACATAAATACTGTTTTTCGGTACCAGTTATCATTTTCATTTAAAATATTCTTTTTGCTAAATTTTCTGTATTGGAACCAAAAAGTTAATGAGTTAAAAGTTAACATAAGAAAAACTGTTTTTATAATTTGGGAGTTAATTGTTAATAGTTAAAATAAAATCGTTTATTTTTACGAATTTGGGAGTTTCTTAAAATTTTTAATTTTATTTTTGATAATAAAAAAATAAATAAAATCTTTTGTTTTTACTGATTTTGAGTTAATTTTTTAGTAGCTAACTAAAAAAAATACATTTGATTTAAAAGAAAAGTGAGTAGATCGGTTTTTAACTATATGTTTAGTAGTTTTAAAGTACATATTCATTTGTTTTTAACGACAAAATATTGTATGTATGGACAAAGTTCAACATTTTATAAGTAAAAGAATTCTTTTTTAATTTTCTAAAAATGCTTTAAAAATTTTTTTAGAAAAATTATTTGAACAATATTTTTTGTAAACAGAAAGACATTACATAATTCTGTTTTTAGTTTTAAAAACGCCGCATAGAACATTTTTATAAATACAAAAAAAAAAGGATTTTAAATTGGCACCGAGAATGATTATTTGTAAATACAAACACCCTTTTGTTGATTTTTTTTAATTTTAAATTTTTGTTTTTAAAGAATTTTTATATGAAAAACAACAATTTACAAGCACTTAAAAAAAATTGAAAATAAATTTGAATTTAAAAATGTTGGTATTTAAATTTTCAAATTCCATTGTTGGTTCCTACTGTTTTTTCTGTGTATTATTTTGGTAAACAAAATAATACAGCCCTGTTTTTTAAACTTCGAATTTATATTCGGTCGTTAAAAATTTCATAGTTTGGCTGAATTTCAGTTTATGGGGGACACCCCTAGAGAAAAAATCTGAATATGCCATCCCCTTCAGAATGTTCCCAGGAGTACGAAAATCATAATGAATAAGGGGGCTCACGCCCCCTATGGGCGTGGCAGTCGAAAAACGACCCGGCCCACCTACGTAGACAATATGGGTATCAAATGAAAGCTAATGTCTTCACGATTACAAAAATAGCCATAGTTGCCAGATCGGGCGGTTTTTGCAGCCGATACGGCCATTTTTGTTAAATAGGGGCGGGGGTGAAAAACGACCCATGCCACCTACTTAGGCAATATTGGTATCAAATGAAAGGAAATGTCTTCACGATTCCAAAAATACCCGTAGTTGCCAGATCGTCCAGAATTTGAGGAAGATATGTTAATTTTTATAAAATGGGGGAAGGACTTTTTTTTGTTTATTTCTTTTTAGCTTGGCCAGAGGCCGAGCACTCGAGATCCCCGCCGTCTAGAATTAAGACATACTGGAGTTAAAAACCCCTAAGCCCGGCCGTAGGCCGGTCACGCAGAAAAACTTTACTAAGCGAAGCCAGTATAACCAGAGATTGTAGATGAGTCTGAAGACAGTGAAGATGAGGATGAAGACGACTAGATGCAGATGGCATCTTGGCCGTGAGAAGCGTGGAAACTCACAACTTTACGTGAGTTCTCATGCTTCTCCAAGGGGATTGATTTACTATGACCTCCACGCGGTAATCCCTGGGTAACGCTAACAATAGTAATCTTTTCGCACAAAATGCTCATTTTTGTTTGATTTTAACAAAATATAAGCAAAAAAAAAGGAAAAAAAAAATTTCCCCCACCCCAAATTTTGCCAAAATGGCCATATCGGCTACAAAAATCGCCCGATCTGGCAACTACGGCTATTTTTGGAATCGTGAAGACATTAGCTTTCATTTGATACCCATATTGTCTACGTAGGTGGGCCGGGTCGTTTTTCGACTGCCACGCCCATAAGGGGCGTGAGCCCCCTTATTCATTATGATTTTCGCACTCCATTTTTTTTTTTTTTCCAGGGGTGTCCCCCATAAACTGAAATTTTGCCAAATTTTTTTTCAAAAATAAGATAATGCTACGTTTCCACTGGAGGTGTTTTGAAACAAAACATGTTTTGTACATGTTTTCCCATACATTTTTTTTTTATTTATTTTTAATTCCGGTGATTAAAAGACATGGCTATTGTATGAGTTCTATAAAGAAATGAGAAAAATAAATAAATAAAATAAATTTATTAAGAGTTAAAATCATGTAAAAGTTGCTTCGAAACCTAACGAAAAAACTTTTATTTCTCAAACGTTTGTAACGTTTAAAATCATATTATTTACGTAGACTCAACTTTATGCTAAATTTTAAATATGTATTAAATCATTTATAAGATCATATTTTATTAATCTCTGTTAAAAAATTGAATATACAGTAGTGGTCAAAACATTTGGAACTGAGATTGCATTTGTTGTTTTCATTGATTTATTTTCTTCAAATCACACTTAGTTACTAAAATTTATTTTTTACATATTCTTCATACATTGTTTTATGTTAAGCAAATAAGAAAAATTAATTCCGTTAAATTAAAACAACCAAAAAATTAATAATAATAGATGTATTCAAAATGCAGGTGTTCAAAACAACTCTCATTATTCTTACTCTTAACTCTCATTATTCTTACTCTTAACGAAACAATTTATACTAACAAATGCTAGGATATAACGTTAATCGCATTCCTTTTTAATATGAGATTCAGGCCGTTACATTTTTTAAACAAATTTATTATAATTATTGTTCTTTACTAGTTGTAATAAGATGTTGGAAGCATAAACATCGTAAGAATAATTTTTGTAAAAAATGGCAGGAAATAAATACAATTCTGATTTTAAATCAAAAGTTTTAAATGATTTTCAAAATGAACTTTCCCAAAAAGAAATTTCTATAAAGTACTCCGTTCCAAAATCAACGATTTGCCGCATTGTTAATAGTGGTAACATCCACACAACTCATAAAGGTGGAAGACCCCGTATTACAACTATAATAGAAGATAGGAAAATCAAAAATTTTTTTACGAAATATCCCAAAGCAGTTCCCAGAGAAGCTAAAACTGAACTTTTAATAGATGCCAGTCTTCCCACCATTAAAAGAAGAGCCCGAGAATATGGTCTTAGAAGTTATAGATGTACAAAAAAAAACCGTTTGTCGGAAAAAAAACCGAAAAGCTCGGCTTGACTTTGCACGCACGCATTTGAACTGGAAATAATATGGTGTGGGGGGTGTTTTTCAGGAAATGGGATTGGTCCAATTCACCGCATTACTAGCACAATGACGGCCACAATCTATAGAGATCTTTTGAGTTCAGTTATGCTTTCGTATGCTGAATGGGAAATGCCACTCTCATTGACCTTCCAGCACGACAACGACCCAAAACACACGGCGGGGGTTGTAAAAGTTTGGTTGCAGGAAAATTAAATTAATATCATGTCGTGGCCGGCTCAATCTCCCGATCTCAACTCGATTTAGAACATGTGGATCATTGTAAAACGGAATATCGCCAATAAAGTATTCCGAAATGGTGATGAACTTTTCGCCGAGTTGGAGAAGCAGCGGAATTAAATTTCTGACGATTACATTAAAAAGCTCATTGCCTCAATGCCTAAGAGGTGTTCAGAAGTTATAAAAAATAATGGATACGCTACAAAATACTGAGCGTTAAAACCATTGTTTCTATTTCCTGTTAATTACTTTAAGGGCCATTATTACAACTTGCCAATAACTAAAGTTCGGATGTTATCTGACAGATTATTAGTTTTTCGTTATTATAAGTATACTTTAAGCTAAAAGTGACCCATAAGCTAAAGGGAAGACATTGTTGCCTTTAACTTTAAACGTAAGGTTTATGTGTTTAAAGTTACCACATTTTCTGCTCTATAAAGAAAAAGAAGAAAATACCGAATTTCACAACCGAATTTCACAAATTATTGTTTGTTTGTAAACAAATAAATAAAAGTACGTTGCCACTACGTATTTTTATAAACCAATTCATAAACCAATAATCGGTTTTTAGTTTGGTGCTGCCACATTATCAAAAATATTAATTTTATTTTACTGGGAAGTTGTAATAACGAAAAACATTATAGCTCACTTTATTCCTCACTTTAGCTAAAGTTACTTTTTACTAACATTTACTTTAAAGGCAAGTTGTAATATGGGCCCTAAGAGTTGCAAATGTTTTGAACACTGCACTATCGACTTATTTTGTGAAAACTATTTTTTTTTTTATTTTTGAGAAGTTAGGAATAATTTTTTTGTATTTCTTAAATAATATCCTATAACTGAATTTAATAAAAAAAAAACAAAAACTTATAATACAAATCTTTTTGATCAAAAAAATTATAATTACCTAAACCATGATTTCAGTTGCAAATGTTTTGAACACCACTGTATAATTATTACTTAAATTTTTATATATTTAATTTATTTTATTGAAAGATGATTGTGCTGGAATGAATGAAAAAAAGTGCTAAAAAATTAAATTATTTAGAAAAAAGTGCTAAACAGCATCTATCACTATTTTATAAATTTTGGATGCTAACTCACAAAAAATAGTGCTAGATCTGGCATCCGTTATCCTGAATTGGCAACCCTGGTAGAACCCGTTTCTATATTACATTTTCTTTCATGTTTTGAGCTTCTATTTGGTGTGTGTTTGATACAAACAAAAGTTTGTGAGCCCACAAATTTGATGGTGAGAAAGCATGAAATGGGAGTAAATATTTGTTGGGGAGTCATAGAGATGATGGGATACTTTAGTTATATATATTTACAACTCACTTACTCGTACGCTCATACAAATTACATTTGATTGTTTTGTATAGTGTTGCTGTCAATTTAGGAGACCATTAGACTGGAATTTTTGTTGTTGTTGATTTTCTAAATGCACGTGATCCAGGTTTTATATGCTGATTGGTTGGCTCATTGCTGTTTGTTTACTTTTTATTACAAACGACACGTGAGTTGCAATAGAAAACCCGCAAACTACTAACACAAACTGTAATTACAACTTTATATAAAAAGAGAGTGGGAGGGAGTAAAGAGAATAAAATTAAAAATAAATGCATTTCTCAGATAATAAATGTCTGCATATGTGGGTAGAAGAATACATGCATATATACAGAAAGGTTTTTATAGAATATATAAAAGTTTATTAAAAACAAACGTTGAATAACGATTACTAGCAAAAAATACACCAACAAATAACTGCAATTAAAGACCAACACCCTGTTTTTTTTTTTTTTTTTTTGTTAAAGCATACAATTCCTAGCAAAATCGGGTATTTTAAACCGTCTGTGATTGTTATACAGGTGGAGAAAATCATAAAGTTTAAAAATTAATAAGTTTATGACTTTATTTTTCCATCTATGTGGTACAGTTTTTCCACAAAATGACTTTAAAATTTGGCTCATGTAAATGCATTTTTTTTTACATACAACGTTTTTAAAATGCAATCAGTCTGACTCCTTTGTGTTGAAATGTAAAGACAGACCCTGTATTCTTATTTAAGGTCAGAGCTTTGAAGAATTCATTAAATTTGGGAATGAATTCCCTAAAATTGAATTCAATTTTTTAATCAAGGAATGAATTCTTTAATAAGAAATTTCTAAGAATGAATTCAAATAACTAAATTTTAGAGAATGAATTCCATGACTAAAACATTAAGCATTAACAGTAAGGACCTCATTCAACAAGAATTCATTCAAATTCAGTTAATTCAACTATTTGTCAGGAAATTCACTCCTTTTTCGTTTAATTCCCAAATTCCCAAATGATGTTGGCCGATCGAAGAGTAAAAGTGCGTGAGATTGTTGATGCCATAGGCATATTATATGGCAGTGTGGTTTCAATTTTAAATGATCATTTGGGCTTAAGAAAGCTGTCTGCAAGATGGGTGCAGCGTTTGCTCTCAATTGACCATAACCGTAATCCAAACAATTATCAAAGGATTGTTTGGAGTTGTTTAATCGCAATTCGAATGAGTTTTTGCGGCGTTTTGTTTCTGTGGATGCAACATGGATCCATTACAACACTCCGGAGACCAAGTAGCAATCTAAACAATGGGTTTCTCCGGGTGAACCGGCTCCGAAGAAGGCCAAGGTAAATTTATAGGCCAATAAGGTGAAGGTAAAAGTTTTTTGGGATGCACGCGGGATAATCCACATCCATTACCTTCAAAATTTAAAAACAATAAACGGCGAATATTATGCCAACTTATTGGACCGATTTAACGAGGATTTAAAAAAACGACCCTATATGGCCAAGAAAAAAGTTCTTTTTCATCAAGATAATGCACGGGTGCACACGTGTGCAGTATCAATGGCAAAATTCCATGAATTGGGCTACAAATTGGTACCTCCTCCGCCATATTCACCGGAATTAGCCCCCAGTGACTATTTTCTATTTCCAAACCTAAAAAAGTGGAAAAAGATTAAGCTCCAACGATGCAATTATTGATCAAACAAATGCCTATTTTATGGACCTCGAAAATCCTATTTTTGGGAATGGATACAAAAATTGGAGAGACGTTGGACTAAGTGTATTGAGCTAATAGGAGATTATGTTGAAAAAAAAATTTTCTTTTTGCAAAAAAAAACTGTTGCATTAAAAAAAGTCACGGACTTATTGATCTGCCCTGGTACAAATGGTTTTCTTCAATAATTTTAGCTCGATTAATTATTTAGCGATAGTATTCGCGAAAACCGAAAAAATTACAAAAAAAACTTAACAGCGAGTTGATTTTAATCTTTGGGAATGAAATATGTACCATAAATATTAATACTGGTACTTTTTAATAAAAGTTACTTTTTAATAAAACTTACTTTTTAATAAAACTTACTTTTTAATGAAGGGTACTTTTTAATAAAATGTACCTTGTAATAAAAAGTACTTTTTAATAAAAGGTACTTTTTGATATAAGGCACTTTCTAATAAAAGGTAATTTTTAATAAAAGGTACTTTTAATAAAATATACTTTTTATTGAAAGGTACTTTTTAATAAAAGGTACTTATTAATAAAAGGTAATTTTTAATAAAAGGTACTTTTTAATAAAAGGTACACTCAGGGAACTTCTGCTTTAAAAATATGTAGTTGTTTGGGTTGTAATACAGTTTCTTTATTTCTAATGTAAATGTCAGTCATTTGTAGAACAAATAAAATTTTTAACTAACCTTGTAGTTCATTTAAAAAGACAACTCACATCAAATGACTGTTTTATGATTTTACATTCATTTTTTACAGTTGTTTTTTGTTATTTAAAAAAATAAAAAAAATTAAATGTTTGTTTATTTTTTACTACCATGTGGTTCATTTTTACTACAATTGTTAGTCATTTTTTGATCATTAAAAAACAAATGACAATGTTAGTTGAATTTAATGAAATGTAAGTCGTCCTTTTTTAAATGAAATTTCATTTGTTTTTGACTACAGTTCCTGTCGTCTTTACCAACATAATTTCCTAAGTGTACTTTTTAATAAAAGATACTTTTTAATAAAAGGTACTTTTTAGTAAAAGGTACTTTTTAATAAAAGGTACTTTTGAATAAAGTCGGTTTGTGGAAAAACTGTACCATAGATCGAAAAATAAAGTACGCCGTTGAAATCAACATGGCTGAAATATATAGAATTGATGGTCAGAACATTTATTATTTTTTCTTGATGTCGAGCCGTGTTATGAATTTTTTTTTTTTAAAAATTATTTATTAACTTAATTTAAGAACTTATAATTTTAAAATATTATAGTGACATTTAATTAATTTATTTATTCTTCTTCTTTTTTCAGGTATTTCTAAAATAATCTTCAATTTACTTTCCATGCATATATCATTTGAACAGGTTTGTTTATATAAACATTAATTAATTTTATTTATTTAATAAAAATCATGAAATTAATCAAGTTCTTTGAGAAAGAAGAATATGAAGAAGAAGAAGAAGAAAAACAACCGTTTAACTTTAATTATTTAATGTTATTTTTAACTCAACTACACTTTTATTAATCTCTCGCTTTATCTCCTTCTCCCATTTTTAACGCGTGATTAAACATGTTTTTATAATTTTGTTTGTTACTTCATACGTCCTCTTTCTCCCCCCTTTTCCCATTATTGCAGTTGGTTACCACAACACTCTTTTTGTATTTGTTTTTTTTTTTTGCCCTTTTTGGCTTTTGTTATGAAAATGCAACAATTGTTTTTGTTGTTCGGGTTGGTCATGCTCAAACCTTGTTTTGTTTCACTTTGTTTTGCTTTATTTTACTATTATCTATAGTACATAATACCGTATTTATTTCTTTTGCCATCTCTCTCTCTCTCTCTCTTTCTCTATTTCTTTTTTGTTAATATATTTCGAAACATTGATAAATATGTGTGGATGTCAAACATTGCATTACGTATGAGTAATCTTAATTTCACGTACTTTTGTTGCAGGGATGGAAAACTTAGTACAATGATACCGTTCTTTGGTACGTTGTACTACCTAGACTTAAGGCTTCATTACTCGAGCGGATACGTATCGTAAACGGACTGTAACTTATACAATGTGTAAAAATAGTACCAATATATAATATGTTGTCTGTGTTTTAAATAAACATATGGTGAAATAGAATGGAAAATATAAATTACTTTCCGCAAATCCGTTACCATTTGTTTAGTATGACAACATATTGTATGTAGGTACTATTTTTACGCAGTGTTTGGAGTTACAGTCAGTTTACGAAACGTATCCGCTCGAGTAATGAAGCCTTTAAGCCCAAATTACTCTAGCGGATTCGAAACATAACTCGCTTATGAAACGTTATATGAGTTAAAAGAAAATAGAAGATGTTGTTGTTTTATCTCTATCTAACTCATTAAAGGAAAACCCGAAGAGAAAATCTATTTTCAACAGAATTTACTTTCCGCAAATCCGTCACTATTTGTTTAGTATTTAAAACATAGACAACATATGTATATGTTGGTAGTATTTTTACACAATGTATGGATTTACAGGCCGTTTACGACGAAACGTATCCGCTCGAGTAATGAAGCCTTTAAGCTAGAATTACTCGAACGTAAAAGTAACGTGACGGGTCAGCTGATTCAACCTGTGTATTGAGAATCACATTGTCTGAGTACTCGACATAAACGAATCGTAACGTGATGGGGAATGGGTAAAACAACTGTTTATAGAAAAAAACAACTAAAAGCACGATAAACAAAATCAAAAAATATGACGCTTTACGTAGTTTGAGTAGCTTAACAAAAAAATTATTTTACTTTACGACTAGTTCACGTTACATTTACGTTCGAGTAACGAAAATTTTAATGAAACGTGAATATTCTGTAGAGGCCAACAACTTATTAGACCCGTATTAGGTATGCAATCGTGCGGTTAAAAAGGGTGTTAAAATTGTTTTTATGAAAACATGACTAAAATTTAGGAAATTCATGTTTTCTTATACACAGTATTAAATCATTCGAGAAAACAAAAATGTGTATACACATATTGCCTATGCTGTTGACCCAGGGTTTCCACTTATATGAAATATATAAGCTCTTCGGCAAAAGTCGTTTTAAAGCCAAACGGTTACGAAAATCGAAAAAAACACGATAAAATTAAAGTAGCATTAATATATGTTAATTTGAACTCAAACCAACATCATTTTTGTGTTCAAATGTACACTGATAAAAATTTGAACTTAAATCCTGTCAGAAAATGTTAACATATGGCTCCTGACAATTTTTTATACCCAATATTCACAGGGGCCAAAAGGTTGGATTTTTTTTTGACCAAGGCGAGTTCTTATAAGGATACAACTGAAAAAGGACATTTTAAAACTCCTAACAATGTCCAAATAGTATTCTTGGATATATCGGAACAGAACATCTATAAAATTTGAAGTAATTCAACTTTTATTATTGGCTTTAAATATATATATTATTTTTATATATTAATACAAATATATACTTAAATCGTAAACAAATTATAATCTATAAAATACAATAAATTAAACAATAACCATAAGTAAAAATTTCTTCTAAATAGCATTGGTTTTCATTTTCTATAAGTTGTTTAGCTTCTTCATCTATTTCGATTGAGGTTGATTTCCATTTATACGATACGACAATACAACACATACGACATTTGTGAACAACCCAATTATTTAATTGTATAATTGAATGTTGTTATTATATGTAATTGATAATTATTGTAATTGAATACATTTTTGAAATTAATTTCTTTTAATGTAACATAGTAGTTCTTATTATAACTTCCCAATGCAAATTCCTTTTTTTTCGAGCCATTTATTTAGGTTTGGAAATTGGAAATAGTCACTGGGGGCTAAATCCTGAGAATATGGCGGATGAGGTACCAATTCGTAGCCCAATTCATGGAATTGAGACTGCACACGTGTGCACCCGTGCATTATCTTGATGAAAAATAACTTTTTTCTTGGCCATATGGGGTCGCTGTTTTAAATCCTCGTTTAATCGGTCCAATAAGTTAGCATAATATTCGCCGTTTATTGTTTTTCCCTTTTGAAGGGAATCGATGTGGGTTATCCCGCGTGCATCCCAAAAAACTGTTGCCATCACCTTAATGGCCGACAAACTTACCTTGGCCTTCTTAGGAGCCGGTTCACCCGGAGAAAACCATTGTTTAGACTGCTTCATTGTCTCCGGAGTGTTGTAATGGATCCATGTTTCATCCATAGTTTCATCCACAAAACACTTCAAAAACTCATTAACTCATTCGAATTGCGGTTAAACAACTCCTTTGCAGTTGTCAGATTTGCCAATTTCATCAACAATCTCACGCACTTTTACTCTTCGATCGGCCAACACCATATCGTGGATTTTTTCGACATTTTCGGGTGTATTGACTTCAATTGGCCGTCCAGAACGTTCAGCGTCATTTGTACTTGTGCGACCGCAACGAAAGTCAGTAAACTACTATTTTACCATTGAAATCGATGGTGCAGAGTCCCCACAGTATTTATCAAGCTTTTCCTTGGTTTGATTGACGGTTTTTTTTCGCAAAAAATAATGTTTAATTAGCACTCGAAATTCACTTTTTTCCATTTTTTTAAAAATCCACGAGGTTGTATGTTTTGAACAGCTGTTAAACGCAAAGTAAATGACGGAACTTGCTCAAAATTTGACAGTAGTATATTAACAGGTGGCACTTGATGGGAGCAGTGTTGTATTTCATATAACTACAAGGGCAGTTCGAAAAGTCACTGAGTTATTGATCCGCCCTCGTATTTTCAAGCTTTTTTTTTTTTTTTTTTTTTTTTTAAAAAGAGAGGCAACACTCAGGAAATACTTCCTATATTTAGTGTGTTGCTTTCTTTGGAAAGGGATAGTATAGAGATGAAAGGTGGGGAAAGATGAAGGGCTTCAGACATGGCAACACTGTAATTGCGCGAGATGATAAGTCTTAGAACAGTTGTTGCTCGCCACCTGATGGGAAGTTGGCGAACTTATTGAAGCTTTTTGGTTCATAGCCCTGATTCATTATTTTACTTCGGTGGGGTTAATTGCTATGGGAACACCGAAGGTGGACATTGCGATACGTATGAGGGATAGAAAAAACTCATACATATTATTTTGATGTTGCCGGCACCGGGGATCGAACCCGGGACCTTCTGTGTAAAAGTCCAACGCGCTAACCATCACTTCGTGATCTCTCACTAAAATTGTCAATTGGTTGCTGGTCGACCCACTTTTCCAGTTTCCTTGACTATTAGCGATTGCCTCTTAAAAATAAGTTCATTTGTTAGCCATTCTTGGTTGCGTAAGTAAAACGTTTTCCTGTTTCTAGAACATTTATTATTGTACCGGTTTCTTAACGTAATTGAAAAATTTTTTGATTTTTATCTTATGAATTTTGATTTCTTGTTTTAAAGAATGGATTATTTATTATGTGTAACATAATGTCGTTTTCATCTTTCTGTTAAGAACTTTGTAACTGAACTTAGCCATTGTTTAAACAATAATGAAGAAAAAATTTTAATGCATGCATTATTATGCTCTGGCTAGAGTACACTCTTGTTTTTTAAATAATCTTCTTTGAAACATAAAAAATCAATTCCATTAATGAATCAGTAAATTAATGAATCAATAAATCGCTAGGACAAGGAAGTTCATGCACTTACACACAGGGACAAATTAAGCTATTTGTCAACTGAAATTCGGTTACTACGACTTCAATTCGGTTATTACGAATTTCAGTCGGTTGGTATAACTGAACATTAGATTTCACAAATAAGTTCGGTTATTTCAACTGAATTTTAGTTGTGAGATCCATAATATTCCGAAATCTAATATAAATATCGTTGTACTAACTGAATTTATAAGTTGTTACCATTAATATACACTTTTCAATTCGGTTGGCTTTTTATTTCTCTGTGTGTAAACAACGAAAATAGGCGTCTACAAGGTGCAGATAAAGATAAAAAATAGGCACTAAAAACATAAAAATATGCAGATAAAAGTATATTTTTTTAAAGAAAAAGCCAATTCAAATTGCCTCTTTTCAATAAAAATGAATTTTGCAAATCCATTCGTTGAAAATCGAATCAGATTTAAAAATAAAATTATATTTTTAAAGGTATTTCTATACTTATTATCTCTGGATTCAGTTCTCCAAAATTCAAATGTAATTTTGTACCAAAAAAATCGTCTTCAATAGACATTTTGAAAATTAAAAAAAGTATAAAAATACAACCAAAAAACAGTACTTTTGAGTACTGTTTTAGGTGCTTTGCATAAAACAGTACTTTTTATAAAAAAAACAGTACATTTACTGCGAAAAACAGTACGTCTGGCAACCCTAACTAACATCATTGGATAGGATTAACCAACTCCAAAATGACCCACGAATTTTATAAAAATGCTAAACATTTCTTTTTTTGAAAGATTTTTTAAAATGCCTAATTTGCAGATGTCGATTGCTATTTTTATCATATAATTGTTGTTATTAAAAAAAAAAATTATAATTAATTGGAAAACTGATAATTCGAGTTTATATTTGTCGCAACTCGTTTTCAGAA